>JAODUD010000001.1:9113810-9131182 GCA_026784285.1 Stomatorhinus walkeri | reverse complement strand
ACATCAGAGGCACACACCAGGAGCACACTGAACATCAGAGGCACACACCAGGAGCACACTGAACATCAGAGGCACACTCCAGGAGCACACACTGAACATCAGAGGCACACACCAGGAGCACACACTGAACATCAGAGGCACACACCAGGAGCACACTGAACATCAGAGGCACACACCAGGAGCACACATGCCTTGCATGGACCGATATGAATCACAGTAACACCACACCCACGCTAAGGGCTGCACTTTCCTCGCATTCTTGGTTTTGGAGAAAGCTCAGATCCTGGGCTTTTGGGCAAAGGTTGAGAAGCTGGACCCCCCCCTCCCCCCCAGGCTCCAGAAGGCTCGATGCTTCAGCAGAAATGTATCACCCTTGAAACATGCGCGTCCTTCTCCTACAGGGTGAATGAATCCAGCCTTTAGAACCTGAGAGATCATACTCACAAAAAGGTCACACTCCACAGATACAGTCAGACAGCCAACATGCCCATTTCCAGACTGAAAACTCCGCATAACACGCCTGCAGGCCCAAGACAATCCCTGGGCAGTCAATAGGTCCTAAATAATCTAAAGATGGCAGGAAAAAAATGAGACCCCACACCAGATTATACAGCTGGTTTAGCCATAAAATCCACCAAAATCGAGAAAACGGAATATTTAGTCCCCAGGATATTTTCTCCCATTATACACCATTATTGCACAAACTTTTATTATGACATCTCAAGCCAAATCTGCAATGAATAATTCTGATTGTACCAGACCAATAACAAGCGCTTTAGTTTTCTGATCAGACGATCAAGTGTTTACAGGAAACATGAGAAGGTTAGAGGTACTGGCGAAGCAGGAGTTACGAGAAGGATGAAAGATTGACAGGAGATAACTATGAAAAACAGCCAGTGGATGGTGACCTGCTGGTTTCCGTGTGATGTTGAGCTTCTCTGTTTTTCAAGTAAACAGGACATAGTCGTAGTCTCATCTGGCTACGCAAATCCAAGAATGCCCATCGTGGACCCACATGGACCTACGCAGTCTCCATGCTCACTTTAGTAGATGTGTCAGGACAAAAACGGTTTATTCCTCTTCCTGTGTGATACTCCATGGAACTCTGGCATGTTTCCAGCCATGTCTTTGTAAAGCAGACGTCAGTAAGACATGCTCCTATAGGAAGACGCCGCCCCCTACAGGTGGCTCGATTCCTCGCTCGTCCGGTATGCTTGCATGACATCGTCAGTGTCAGCAGCCTCCCTCTGCCTGATTCCCCTTTCTGTCGGGATGTGGTACAGAGTATGGCTGCTCCGCATGTTGCTTCCTTGACATCAAGAAGGATTCAAAAAATTTCCTGGAATCGTGCAAGAATGAGAAATAAAAGTCCTCTATTTCAGATAATACCAGCTGACTGGATTCACCTTTGAGGGCCATCTTTATTGCCGTAAGCAGTCGTCTCCGCCAGTAAAGGCTGAAAACATTTTAATTAAGGTCTATTAATTATGACCCTGTGAGAATGAGCCTATTAATGAATGGACACGGACTAGCAGAATATGATATTGTTTTTGGCTAATCATAACCTGCAATATAATTGACTAACATATCTTGTAATAAAACAGCACTTAGCATAGTAATTGGTTAATTGCCTAAAACACACACAATATTAAGCCGGAATCACTTGGTCAGAGCGTGCTGGTAAAAGTGTGTTTGTGTGTGGAGTCTCAGTGTGTATCTTGCTAGAGCGGTTGTCAGGATTACTATCAGTGTCCCAAGCTTCCATTTTCTGGCCTTAAAAATTTACCATAACTCCCATTTGTTTTAAATCTGTCACCACAGCACTACCTTCATCTTCCTGTTCACAGACCTGACCATGGTCAGATCATGGCAGTCCACCTCTCTGTTGGCTCTGCTGCTTTCCATCTGGGCGGGGCTATGTACCATACCCAGATTAGTCAGTAATGCTAATTACTGAATAAACGACTGGCTCATTTACATCAATAAAGCCTCATTTTCCCTTCATGTTCTGTTCATTAGCTTGTTCCCCATTGGTTAAACTGGCTGCCAGTCTGACGAGTCCATCCAACGGCCTCCGCAGATCATTCAGTCTTCCCATCAGCTTCAGTTAATGCAACTCTGCAGGTCGGTGCACATAGTCCGTTTGTTTCCATGACGATTAGAGGCATGGAGCGTTGGATCTCACAAGGAGTGGCGGAGGCTGGTAGTGGAGAGAGCAGAGTATGCACCATCATGGGGTGCCTCGGGGAGCATGGGGAATCTCTGTCCTACAGGCTTAAGCTTCTCCCAAAAATACAGGGCACCCACAGGATTAAAAACCACAGAGGACTTTATTTAGTTACACCATAGAGATTAACCATACTGCTCTATATGTTTTTAGCATTTTAAACAGGCATTCTCAGAAACACTTTGTTTGAGGAACCATCACAGGCCTACTTGACCATGTCTGGGCAAACGCTGAGCTGCTCTGAAGGTGCCCTTGGCTTTCTCCCTCTGTCTTGTCTGTCCAGCAAAGCTCACACACATTACTCTGTTGATCTCACTTCCTTACAGGCATCTCCTCCTCCCGTCCTGCCGCTTTCCGATCGGAGTTGAGCTAATCGTTATCCCGCCACCAATCTGCCCTGAAGCTCGCCTACACTCAGGAGGCCACGTTGAGCGTGGAACAGAGGCATTCAGGAGTCTTCAGGCAGTGCGGGAAACTCACACGTAGCGCAATGCTTCAGAGGTACGCTTCGAAGCCTTTAACTGACGAAAGCTGGCTGCCACCCGCGCCAACTCAGAGTCATACTGGGTGGCACCAAAGGGACAGTGGGCCCCTACTTTCAGAACAGTGACTGAGTAACCATGAAACATATCAAAATCATCATCATCAGCATCATCATCATCACAATTATCATAATCCACATCACTATCATCAGCTTCACATCATCATCATCATCATCATCATCAGCTTCACATCATCATCATCATCATCATCATCATCACTATAATCACCATCATCATTACCATAATCATCACAATCATCATCATCACCAACATCTCCTTTGCATATTCCCCCTATAACCCACTTTCCTGCCTCTGGTCTGAAGCTGACCTTAGATCTCATTTATCTGGCTTCTGAGGAATATTCCAGCTCTTTCTACGCCATGAATAAGCGGGGGGGGGGGGGGCTTGTCAAGCGACTCCAGGTAACAAATGAAGATGCCAGATTTTCACGGCAGACGCATTCGGCACAGAGGCGACGTTCATTATCGCAAACAATGGAATTATCAAGTCAATGAGAGCACGTGCTTCAGAAAGTGATAGCACTCGCCGCGCTGCTATTGTGTGAGACGTCTGTTCTCCGATCGCATTCGGACAGAATTAAATTGCGGTCGACATGCAATTTATCCCAGGATGAGGGAATGAGAGAGTGCGACATCCGCTCCTTTAAGATGTTCATTAAATGCCATTTCTTTTTAATTCTCTCTAAATTGAAAATAAGAATAACAGTCATAAATGGGCCTGTGCTTCATTCAGAGGGAGACAGCAGCAAGGGCTGCCTAGCACTGGTTAGGGTGCACAGTGATGGGGCTGGTGAGGGCCTGTCGCCCTCGCTGGTCATACCCATTAATGTTTCCGTCATTCAGTGATAAACCACAACATAAACAGCCACCACAAACCGCAACAAAGGGTTAGGGGGAGAGGATGCCTGGCGTGTGATCATTCTGTCCCTGGTGAAACGCTGAGTGCTGCTGACGCATACACACACACACAGGTTTGTAATTATATCTTTCTGGGGACTCTTCCTTCACTTCTATGGGGAAAAATCTAACCCCAAAATGACGACCGTAACCCCTATCCAGCCCTAATCATTAACCATAACTAACCATAAAAAATGAGACTTTTCAAGAGTCAAGATTCAAGACTGGTTTATTGTCAATACAACAATGTACACAGTATACAGTGTATTGAAATGATGTTCCACACAGGTCCTCCATGGTGCATTATAAAGATATAAAATATACCAAAAAATATAAAACAGAAATTTCACATAAATAATAAATCTAGCTAATTTTGGCATTCCTATTTTTTTTATTGCATTCACAGATCTTTGAGGAGACCTGAAAAATGGTCCTCACCAGGTATTTGTCACATTGGCACAAATGTTCCCCACAATGCAATATCAACAAAATCCACATACACGCGCACACAACCACAGGAATATTTTTGTGGGGACTCTCCATTCATTTCTATTGGCAAAACCCTAATCTCAACTATGACAACTTTAAACCCTACCCAGCCCTAACCTTAACCAGACTTTTGGCTATTAAAAATGTTTGATTTTATTCACAGATCTTTATTAAATTGAGTTTCCATAACTCCAGAAGAATGACCCAGTGACCCTATCACCAGTCTGCGTGTCCACATGATAGACAGTGTTACCTGTCCCGTAAAAGTTACTTCAGACAAAAACTTCAACTAGGCAGTTAGTTAATGAGCCACAGTGACCAGTAGCTGTGTCCAATAATTGCTCTGACCTGTTTTTGGAGACATTTATTTTGGTTTGTTAGTATAGAGTCTGACCAAATGTGGGGTAACAGCACCTCTATGACACCTGCCATACACATTCCGATTCACCCCGGCACCTTTCCCTTAAACCCACACGGGCCTGGCTGACGGTCCATATCAGACCCCAGTGAAAGACAAAGTACACTTCGTGTTCTGTGCCCACGAGGAAATGGATTTCATGAGAGGTGACCTTTTAAAAGTTCGCACTGGGGTTTGGGAGGGGAAAACGCACACACTGCATGCTACGGCAAACACACTGCGCACACGGCTCCAGCACAAACATTTAGTGACACAGCAGTTAATACTGAAGTCTAATGTCCTCCTAAAGCAGCAAATCATCCAGCCACACATCACTGTGGATCAGACCTTCATTCGTTTTTCCATTTCAGGGGGACGGGCAGACCAACAGCAGCCTCAGGGATTAGCCAGAGTGCCTCAAAAAAGTACGCAGGGCATGACATCTATTATCTGAGGGATCGGCTATTTCCTCCGCATCCTCAGCAGCCCGCAGTGATCACCGGTGTCAGGCCATTACCCAGAGGCAGGAGACAGCCTGGGGGTCCAGGATACAGAAGCACAAGCTCTCTCTGTCCACGTTTCAGCTGTCAAATCACCAACGGCACTTACAAACAAATGTTACTGCAGCTAAAGCAGCTATTAGTTACACTAACTAAGGAATATGTTGGTTAAGATTATAGCTATGCAAGACCTCCTTATTCTATTCTGCGTGGTTCATAATGCTGCCCCCCCTGGGAGTAACAGAGTTATCAAAATATCTATGAAAGTGTCCTGTGGAGTACCACAACTGTATTAAGATCAAGAAACAATACAACTACGACTGATGATAATAATGATGGTGATTACTGTTGTTCTTATTATGTTAACAACAACAACAAAACAGCATCAACAATAACAACAACAACAATAATAACAATAATAATACTTATTATTATTATTATTATTATTGCTGGAATAAACAGCTAGGGTTTTTTTTTTTACTTTTTAAAGGTGTCTGTATATGAATGTATTATTTGTGTGTGTGTGTGTGTGTGTGGTATGTTTGGACCTTCAGCCTGCAAATAAATAAATAAATAAATAAATAGATAGATAGATAGATAGATAGATAAATAAATAAATAAATAAACACAGACTCTTATTATCATGCAGGAGAGCAGATGCATCCAGCGGCAGATGTGACAGCCGCAAACGGGGGTAATAAGCGCAAAATGATGCCAGTTCGACCCTGGCTGGTGTTTGCGGAGCTTCAGCAACACTCTGGTGCCATCTATGGAAAATTACCTCCGCAAATCATTTCGTCGGCTGCCCGCTTCTCATTCCTGAAACGTCTCAATCAGATTCATTAAACCACCCAGCACTCCGATTCATTAAACTACCCAACATCCCGATTCATTAAATTACCCAACACCCCGATTACACGCCCTTCCCATCTAGTAAGGAGGAGGCGATGTTTGCGGCTTTGAAATACAGTGCAAGCTCCATTAAAACTAAATAAATGCCATTTACTCTGGTTACGAAGTGTGACCTGTTGAGATCGATAGGCGCATCTCAATATTCCGATATATTGTGCTTTTTAAGATACAGACGGTGGATGTCCACATACACGAAGACCCTTTCCGTTTTTTTAGCCGATAAGGGAAATTATTAATAGATATCAGCGATCACCGTGCAATGAAATTGCCAATAAAATAAAACTGATAAAGCGTAACTAAAGCAGTATCGAAAGGCGCATGGCAGGGATAAGGTTTTAACATCTCAGTATCAGCCTGAGAAACCGAATAAAGAAACAATTACCTTCTGTTAGGAGCTGCGTGTGGATCAGAAAAATAAGGAAGGAGCAGATCGCCGCTCCGGCCAGGATACAGGCAAGCCGGAGGAGCTGCATGGTGCCGCGGAGCCGGAGCGCCTTGGACTTCAGCGGGATCAGAACACATCCATGATCTGTTCGTTCACCCAGATCTGGACACATCCATGATTTGTCCATACAGCGTCTCCCCGGGACAAGTCTTGTGGTTTTATACTGGCGTCGACGCCTCCGTTCCCCTCGGCTGGTTGGAGACTGGTGCGCGTCTCAGGGGCGAACGACACAGTGGAAAGTTGCCGTGGATGTCCGAGGTGGCATCAGTCCTCTTTCAGGGCATGGTCAAAAGCTGTCCGACTGTATCCAAGGCTGCCACTCCCCCAGTCCAAAAGATGCGGGGACCTGCGCACTTACTCCGTGAAGAGGTCCGTCAGTAAACTGCACACTTAACTTCGCCCCGGCGCCCCCCGCACGGGCTGCGCTGCTTCTCTCATCTTCACCATCCCGTCGCTTTGTGATCTTCTGCCAGACGCCGTCCCGTAAGTCACGAAGCATCCCCCCTTGGCCAACGCTTTGTGAGCATGTCAGATGTAAGGTGGCCACTGATGGCTGATCGGGTTATATATGGTTATCATGCCCGTACTCAGCGAACCCGTCCCCCGCTCCGGTTACGTCACGACCATTCCGCGGGGCTCCTTGCGGCCCTGGTCGCAGCTACCACTTCGGGGAATCCCGATAATCAAGCCGCGGCATAGGCATGAGTCCGAATCTGTATCTGTATCAGAACACTAAAATAGTGATTAACTTATCGCTTTTAATTGATCAAAGGAAACGTCGATCTAGTGCGTCATTGTTAATATTATCACCTTAGGTCAAAGCTCTTCATAGCCACAGAAATAATGCGCAATATGAGCAGTCACATCAAGTAATTTCCATAGCAAGCACTTTTTGTATAGTTATGTAAACTTGCTTACATTCCTCTGGCAACGTGGTTTATATGCGGTCAGTGCGTCTGTTACTGACTCTATAGCGCCTCCTATAGGCGCAGTTGTGACACATCCCGGCTGCAGCGTTCTTTTAGGTCAGACCACGTCAATATACTGAATAAACTGCAGGAAGGAACAGGACAGGTTCAGACCAAAATGACCGCGGTCGGAACACTTGGAACGGCTAGGGCCGGCACGCTGAAGCAGTGTGGTAGATCTATCCGTGGTCAGGCTACCCAGAATCAGCCCTGGGCTTCCTCACACTGTAATCCATCAACCTGCTGGGCAGCAATTAATGGAGACCCGTCAGAAAAGGCTCCAATCGGGGAGGTAGGGTGCTGCACAATAAACGCGGCAGACCGCGGACCCCAATTTTTAGTTACGGGTAGGATTTTAATGCGAAACCTCACACTCAGTGAAGACTTCACGTTGCGTTATTATTATTATTATTATTATTATTATTATTATTATTATTATTATTATTATTATTATTATTATATTATGTTACATGTTATCGATCCTACTTGAAGCACATCATGATCTTATATACTAACCCTATCCCCCATGAGGCTTACATAAGAGCCCTGCTACTTCAGCATGCCGGGCCATGTCACTTCAGCATGCCGGGCCACGTCACGCAACACGTGAAAAAGAAACACGGGCAAAGCCAGTTAACACAGCGCGCTCACGTGGGGTTAAAAAGCGGATGTTCGCATTTTATAAAAGCACGACGTTCGGTTTGTGTGTCTCACTCTGTTAAGTCCTACTTTCTAAAGTGAATCCATTTTTTCTGCCAAATTTTGACTGAATGACATTAAATATGAATTGCAAAGTTCCACAGCCCCAAAATAAAATAAAATACAGCTAAATATTTCACTTCTGGAATTCTAAACTTTTAAAAACTGTTTTCAGGATACAGGAGGATTGATTCATCCTCAGTCTTTCATACATATCAGTTTATCTGTATGAAGTTTTTGCCTTCCTATTTAGGGGTGGAGGGTGTTCAGAACCTATAGGAGCAATGCAGGGAACTACCCTGGATGGGGTGCCAACCCATTGCAGGGTGTGTGTGTGTGCGCTCTCTCTCTCTCTCTCTCTCTCACACACACACACACACACACACACTTTGTTAACTCCCATCAGCCTCAGCCTGTTTTTGGAAACCGGAGTCCCAGAGGAGATGCCACAACACAGAACACATAAGCTCCGCACGCCCAGTGGAGACGTAAACCCAGGTCCCACAGGTATGAGGCAACAGTGCTAACCAGTGCACCACCATGGCAGCAACACAGCAGAGATTTCGTCTCTAAAATAATGCATTTTAAAAGTGTTGTGTTTGCAAGGTGAACAGGCAGCTGTTTTCTGAATGCCTTGTAAGCCTACAAAATGCAGGCAAGTTACAAACTTCAGGTTCCAGGAAAAATCTTGACATTTATGGATATAACAAGAACAACAACAATAATAATAACAAGAAGAACAACAATAATAATAATTATAATACAGTTGTGTGAAGCTTCGAACAAAAAAAAATTACTTCTTCCAGTTAAACTGAATCAATGAATGTGAAGACATGGTTATATCAATCCATCTATCCAGCCAACCAAATTCCAGACCATGTAGACAGATAAGGGAACACATGTAAGAGAAGGAAATCTGACCCTGTGTTCTCCCCTTCACTGGGCGAGTCCCCAACCCCCAAGAAAGGTCCCTCATAGCTGCCAGGAGCAAATGAAGGAGCAACAGACTGCACACATCTCCGGCTGCCGTTATGGCACATCGACATCTTGCAGCTCCTCCGCGTCACAAATGAGAAGAACAGTGATATCATGCAGGAGACAAAGAGGTGTGGTTTAGGTTACAAGAGGTTACCATGGCAGCATATGCGCAAACAAATATTCTAATAAAGGGGTTATTTCTGTTCATCATTAACAAAATAACAGCACATTTTAGTAATAATACAACAGTATAAGGTTGAGTATGACAGGTGACTACAAACACAGGTCATCTTGAATGGTTTTAGTGACAAGGACTGTACTGTTTTCTGCCCTTAACGGTAATTCTCTCATGGAATTTTAATTATTCAGGTTCAATAAAGAATCCCTTCTTTGCTGCACAGAACTTCCTGATCTACAACGGCTGTTTATATCTGCAATACAGCAAACTGCTATCTGGTTTACTTATCTGCCATGACTGCAGTACGTGTTTCTGGAACAATCCATAATATTTCTCCAGTTTCACACACTGAGAGGCCCTGATACTCATAGATGCACACACATAGGCACAGATACACAAAGACATACACTGAGAAGCATGGATTCACACAGACACGCACTAAGAGACACTGATACACAGTCATAGCCTGAAAAACACTGATACACACAGACACACAGAAAGAGGCACTGATACACACAGTTACATATTGAGAGATACTGATACACACCCAGACACATACTGAGAGGCACTGATACACACAGTAACACACTGAGTGGCACTGATACCTACAGACACACATTCAAAGACACTGATATACACAGTCACACACTGAGAGGCAGTGATACGCACAGTCACAGTGAAAGGCACAGATATACACAGACACACACCAGAGGCACTGATACACACAGTGACATACTGAGAGGCACTGAAACCCACAGACACACACTGAGAGGCACTGATACCTACAGACACACGCTGAGAGGCAATGATACAGTCACCTGCTGAGAGGCACTGATACACACAGAGACACACTGAGAGGCACTGAAACACACAGAGACACACTAAGAGGCACTGATAAACAGTCACATACTGACAGGCAAAGATACACACAGACACATACTGAATGGCACCAATACATGCAGTTACACATTGAAAGATACTGATACACACAGTGACACATACACAGAGAGGCTAAGACACACACTGAGAGACACTGGTTCACGCACACATATACACACACACTGAATGGCACTGGTATAGACAGACAAACATTGATAGGCACTGATACACACGATCACACCCTGAGAGGCACTGATACATACACAGACACACAATAAGAGGATATTAATTAGCTGTAATATATAAGACAAGATTAAACTGTTTTTGTTTTCATAAATGTTGCTATAGTGAATATATCAGAGTCATTGTATGTGTCGTGAGGTTTATGTCTGGCCTTGCTGTACATGCATTTTAATAGCTTACTGTAATAATATCAGCTGCAGATGATAATTTGGCCGACATTCACAATAAGAGTAGAAACACAGAGCTCTACACATCTGAGAAGCACTTTGAATTACACAAACTTCTTTGAGATATATAGTTTTTATATAAAGGAAAGTTAATCTAATAATAGTAACACACAGTGATGACCAGCAATGGGCACTGTGCAGTACAGCCCAAAAACCACATAGGGGTGTATAAGGCTGATACCCGGAAAGCACAAATGCTCTGTTACTGATGTAATGGCATCATAATGATTTCAGAATCACTTGGGTGCCTGTAACCTTCCCAGTAGACCTGCCTGGTCTCAGAGTTTGCCTGACAACCCCCTATGCAATCCCAGAGCACCACACTCCCCACCATTAACCTCCACCGGAGTCCTTGACTGCAAACCTGGTGCAGGTGTGAAGACCTCACCTGTGAGTCGAGGGTGGGGGGGCAGAAAATACAGGAGTCAAATCACACCTGGAAGCTAAGGAGAGCTGGAGGGAGTGATTTAACTCTCTACGGGGTGGGGGTATAGCTAAGGACAAAACAAGAGAGAAATACTAAAAAGCGAATGGCAGGTGGGTCAAGAAGGCAGGTTGAGAGAGCACGATGCCCCATCAGCATTTTACGGGCACCACTGTGTAAGGGAAGACAAAAGCGTCGGTGAAAGTTCCAGAAAATTCTATTCATGAAGCAGGAAATTATGCAGACAGAAAATCTGCATACTCTGAAAGGTGGATTAACTGACTGTAATTTGCACGACGATGGAGGTGAGACCACAGAAATGGGGTCAAAGGCTTCAGAGGAGCGAGGGGGGTGGTGGGGAGGGTGGGCTGACCGCTGTGGCCTCCTGCTCAGGAAAGAATGGATGAGCTGAGCATTTCAGCAGCCAGGTGGACACTGGGCCTGTGAGCTCAGAATTTCATACATGTACACAGAAGAGATGTGAACATGAATTCTCTAATTTCTTCTTTCTGCTATTGTTTGTGCTCATTCCTACTATTGTCCCTGCTCTCATTCCTGCTCTTGATCCTGATATTGTTCCCACTATTGTTCCTGCTCTCATTTCCATTCTCGTTCCTGCTTCTTCTGCCAGCCCTCGGAGGATGGGCTTCCCCTTTGAGTCTGGTTCCTCCCAAGGTGTCTTCCTTCTAGGGGCTTTTTCCTTGCTGTAAAGCACTTTGACACAATGTAATATTAAGAAAATGCAGTATACAAATAAAATTGAATTGAATTGAAATTAAATGAAGCCCAGTTTAGCTGCTGATATTAAAAGGCTCATTGAACAACGGGCATTCAGATGACAAAATTTTAATAATAAGAAATGAGTGCAGGAATGAGAGCAGGAACAAGATCAGGAATGAGAGAGAATGACGGCTTAAACGAGAGCAGGAACAATAGCGTAACTAGAGTGGGAAGGAGAGCAGGGACAATAGCTAAATGAGAGCAGAAACAAGAACAGGAGCGAGAGGGGGATTGAGAGCAGGAACAATAGTAGTATTAAGAGCAGGGACAATAGTGGAAATGAGCACAAACAATAGCGGAAACTGGAGCAGGGAAGACAGTGGAACAAAGAGCAGGAGCAATAGCAGGAACAAGATTGGGAACCGGAGTGGGAACAATAATGGGAATGATAGCAGGAATGAGAGTGGGAAGAAGAGCAGGAAAAATATCAGGAACAAGAGCAGGGACAATAGCGGGATCAAGAACAGGAATGAGAACCAGGACAATAATGGGAAGAAGAGCAAGAACAATAGCGGAAACTAGAGTGGGAATAATAGTGGGAACAAGATCAGGAATGAGAGCAGGGACAAAAAGTGGAACAAGAGCAAGAACAATAGTGGGAATGAGAGCTGGAACAATAGCGGGAATGAGTGCAGAAACAAGTGTGCCTCCATCGCCGATGAAGCTGCCTCCATGGTATCCTGAAAGACAGCTCACATTTGCTTCACATTCACTGCTCTGTTTCCATCCATCCACCATATCAGTCTTCCACTCTAAGCGATAAGCAACACGGATCATGGGGAGCATCAGCAGGCCTTAAATAAACTAAACACACCTGGAGCAGATCTGATAAGGGCACAACATCCCTTGGAACAGACTGCAGGCCCGATAATTACAATGGCCAACTCAAGCTGCAGGTGAGGCCCACGGGCCATCGTTAAGACTGCAACTCTCACACGCCCTCAGCTGCCATATCACTATGAGGAGCCCATATTCTCCCTGTAAACAATGGGACTACACTAGATTATCTTCCCCAGGTATTTAGCTGAGAGTTTAATACAGAATCCATACAGGTGTGGATACCACAAGGGCTGCTTCCTGACTGTTTTTCATGACTGGAAGCTCTGGGCATGTGAGATCAGTGGGACACACTGTGTAAACGTGATAAAACACAGGACAAAATGCAGGCCTGCGGGGCTGGCTCCAGGCTGTTGCACCTACTGAGGAATCAGCAAAGGAGGGAGGATTGTGTTTGGAGGGGCATGTCTGGCCATGTGCTGGATGTTCAGGAACTGCCTTGTATCTGGACTGATCCATCTGTAAACCCATAATGAACTGGCCAGTTCAGAAAAACCTTTTCATCGAGTTTCAGCCGAATGTGTTTGGTTTACAGTGGAGTAGTTGATGTCGGTCTGTGTGTACCACTTTACTGAACCTGCTTCATTCTTCTTAGTCCACATCACCAAGAGCATTATTGATCACTGCCAGACCTGTGCTGAACTTGGGAAAGTCAGAAAACCTCATTCTGCAGAAAAGAGACAGGATAATGAGATCCTTCTGAAACAGATCTGACTGGAAGACTCTCCTCTCGATCATTTATTTATCACTGCTCTCTCTCTGGGTCAGAGAGCCCATGACCGCTGGCCAGTCTCTGCATATCCTGTGGGCTCCGTGCTCTGGACCCCATAGACTCTGAAGGGTGATGCGGCACTCTGAAGGCCCCACAATAACCAGAAAAAAGCCTCCAGATTCACTAAATGCTTTTTACAGGCTATTTCACTGCCCTTTTGTCCAGCTGGCCAGACCTCTGTACACACACCCCAATGGACCTCATGGGCCCAGTGATTTCGCTCTTATGGGGAGTAGCAATGCTTACCAGCAAAGCTCCCCTCTACGCCAATGAAGTCTGCCCAGACCACCTGCAGCCGTGTGCTGAGCGACGTGGGAGTGTTTTTCTATATGGAGCCAGAGGCTTTTCAGGTCCAGAGGTTGCCCCTGTCGTTGGTGTGAAGTCCAGAAAGGTAATCGATGAGAAATGACCCCGGTACAGCTCCTGTCGGTCCAGAGATTGGGCCAGGGGAACCAGGCAGAATTGATGCTTCTGTGATGCATTTCTCCTCATCCATGTGATCAAACCTTTGTTTACCTAGGGCCATAGGAGCAGATCCAGAGTATGGACGGTGTGTGGTGGATGTTTCATGTTTTTGTCAGGGGCAGGGGAAAGGCAACAACCTGCTGCAGGACCAGGAAGACACGCTGTGTTTATCTAGCATAATCATCTCCCCAACCCAGCTGGGCCATTATCGGCATAAACCAAGGAGCCTCCTGGGAGGCTCAGGCTGCCCTTTATCAACACAGGGCCAGGTGTCGCTCTGGTCAGCAGACAGGCAGAATCATAGTAAGTATTGACTCCCAGACCTTGGGCCCCATGTTGGCAAAGCCCCCCCGCACATCAATGCGGAGTGAGGCCTTCATGTCAGACCACCTTTCTGAAAGCCTGTCACAGCTGGAACTGAAATGCTTGGACCCCAGAGCATCCTGGAAACTTCCACAGCAGCCATGTCCCCTCCACCCATCCCTGCTTCACAGCTCCTCCTCCCAGGTTCTGTTCCCTTTCCCACCACCCAGGTCCTCCACCCATCCCCTCCTCACAGCTTCTCCTCCCAGGTCCTCCACCCATCCCTGCTTCACAGCTCCTCCTCCCAGGTTCTGTTTCCTTTCCCTCCTCCCACGTCCTCCTCCCATTCCATCCTCACAGCTCCTTTCCATCCCCACCCCACAGCTCCTCCTCCTTGGTCCTGTTCATTTTCCTTCCTCACAGGTCCTCCTTCCAGGTCCCGTTCCTTTTCCCTACTCCCAGCTCCTCCTCCTATCCCCTCCTCCCAGGTCCTGTTCCCTTCCCCTCCTCCCAGTTCCTCCTCTCATCCTTCCTCCCAGGTCCTCCACCCATCCCCTCCTCACAGCTCCTCCTCCCAGGTCCTCCACCCATCCCCTCCTCACAGCTCCTCCTCCCAGGTCCACCACCCATCCCTGCTTCACAGCTCCTCCTCCCAGGTTCTGTTCCCTTTCCCTCCTCCCAGGTCCTCCTCCCATTCCATCCTCACAGCTCCTTTCCATCCCCACCCCACAGCTCCTCTTCCTTGGTCCTGTTCATTTTCCTTCCTCACAGGTCCTCCTTCCAGGTCCTGTTCCTTTTCCCTACTCCCAGCTCCTCCTCCTATCCCCTCCTCCCAGGTCCTGTTCCCTTCCCCTCCTCCCAGTTCCTCCTCTCATCCTTCCTCCCCATGCTCCCAGCTCCTCCACCCTTTGCCTATCCCCTCCTCCCTGTATCAGCGTGGAATGTACACGCCATGAGGAGGTGCAGTACATATTTCTGGACAAACATTGATGGACAATCTCGGGGCAGTTAGTGTTTCAGAGGTAATCTTAAAAAACATAACACTCACAGAATACTGGCCACTCCGAGCCTGGAAGAAGGAGAGCCAACAGAGAGCGCAATGGCTAAGGTCACATATTAGCATCTAGATATAAACCATACATTACCATCCAATCTCTTATCCGGGACAGACTTGAAGTACTGTGTATAGTTTAACCAATGAAATAAAGTTGACTCCATATAAACAGCCTAAAGCTATATTCTGTATAACAGAACACGCAGTTAGCAATAAACCTGTACAATTTCTTTTGATGGTGTAATTTGACCAGTATTCTGTGCAGAATTATAACTCTTTGATAGGTGATCAAGACATAAACCAATCTGAACAAACGTGGCCTCTTTAAACATTACTTAAGGGAGAAACCCAGCATTAAAGCCACACTATCTCAGCTCAAGGCACGATTTAAACTGGTTTAGAAACATGCTGTATCTCCTGTTATACTAAGTAGTGGCTGGATAGTATAGATTCTTATTCTTATGCTGAATCCATCCATCCCAGAAAGTGGGTCTACGTTTGCTGCACGCCGTGAGTCACGATCTGTGAGATGCAGGCTGACTTGGTCCTGGAGGCCTCCTCTGCTCTGTGGGTTATTTTAAGGCCTGTACATGAAGACACTGCAGCTATTTACTGAGCCACACATTATACATGAGTACAGGAGCCAGGGAAATGAGAACTCCTACCCTTTACATATACATTGATTTTGCTTTTGTCCAAAGTGACGTACAAGTAAGGCAGATGGTACATCACAAGTGTACAGCTGTCAGATAGCCAGCTTAGGTACAAGTGCTGCGAGGTGGAGCTTCCTGACTGACCAGGTGTAAATTAGCACTGGAGCAAGAGCTACATGACACATTGTTAGAAGCTAATATCAGAAAAGCTGGTCAAAATCAAAACCAATCAGTATGAGACATCACTCAACGGTCCACCGGCGGCATCCCAGGGTAAATGTAGCAACTCGCTGCAGGATAGGTGCGCATTCATTATGGGATGGCTGAGGTCTGTGTGATACTATGCCTACAGTGATGTACACAAACCGCAATGGCTCCTGCTGGCACTTAAAAATGTCACCATTAGGAGTGTCTCTTGCTGTTTACAGCAATGGGCTCCGGCCAGTTTCCAGACCACGCTGCGAGTTTGCATCTTACTCCCACGGAAAAACAGCCAGAGCATTGTGGGAGTGCAGGACCCAAAACATAAAGGGGCGGCAGCAGCACTAATGCGGGACGGAAGCGGCCGCAGTTACGTAACAGCTCTGAAAGCTTTCCTTAAATTGGTTTACCACAGCACATTCCAGAACAAGACGAGAGAGCAATTTCCTTTCATTATTCAGTGGAGGCGAGCCCCGTTTTGGCACAACTAACGCATTTAGCTGCAAGCTAATTTCATTTAGCCACAATGGCTCAGGCCAGCCAGAGCTTGGGGCTGGCGGCTGGGTGCAGGACGCCAGGGGCGCCGTAAAGACACTGCTGAAGATGTGTAACGCAGCAAATCCCTAAAGAGCTTTTCCGGGGCAGATAACAGCCTGGGGTGTCGTTTTCACCTGTTTTGCGCATAAGACCCAAATATCAGCACAGTGTAGGCAGCATTAGCCCTGTCTGGGTGGGGAGAGCATGAGTGGTACGTCAGGCTGGGACTGGCTCGGTTTGGGAAGCGTCTGTAACACAGACTATGACTCATTAGCTTAGTTGGCCTGCAAGCGACAGCGACTGCTGTGGCTTCAAAAGGGGGTGAAAGGAAAAGATAGAAGCTTGACTTGAGGGTTGCTGGCTCCTGATCCATGAGCAAAACCCCGACCAACCCAGCAAGAGCACCAGCAGGACCTTCCCTCCAAAACATCTAATACCAGTGCTTAATGCAAAAGCAAAGGTTCCCAGGTTGGTTAGGGAATGACTCCCGTGTGGCGAGTGACGGGACGGCAGGACTGCCTGATTAATTTTTCTGATGTCAAAGTTACTGTAATATTGTCTGATATTAGCCAGGGGACATCCTGGACGGGATGCCAGTCCAACGCAGGTCACAGGGCAGGGGACACCCTGGGCGGGATGCCAGTCCAACGCAGGTCACAGGGCAGGGGACACCCTGGATGGGATGCTAGTCCAATGAAGGTCACAGGGCAGGGGACACCCTGGACAGAATGCCAGTCTATCGTAG
>JAODUD010000001.1:9092623-9113710 GCA_026784285.1 Stomatorhinus walkeri | reverse complement strand
CTGGACGGGATGCCAGTCTATCGCAGGGCATAGGAAGGGGACACCCTGGACGGGGTGCCAGTCCATCGCAGGTCACACACACACCCATATTAGCAAAGCTTGGTAAATTCATAGACCCAACATAGTCAAACTGTGTGTCTTTAGCTCGCTTCATTGTACAGCTAAACCTCCAAGGCACTTACTTTGAGACATGTGGCCTGAATGATGCTCACATCACTTCAACACAATTCCACACTAGGAATCTACAAAGGGCAGCTACTGCACTATGGAGGTATTTCTCCTCCGTTATGTCTGTGTCTGCCTTTCCGATCTTTATTTTTCCGATTATTTCCCAGGTTTTCCGACGCTATGCACCGCCAGCTCTGTGACACTGTCATTACAAAAGTGTGATCCAGCAGTGTGTGACGGGAGCACAAACGAGGGATAATCCCTGCACGATCCCTGCACTGCTACGATAGTGGTTCACGACGCACACTCTGCATTCCACACGTTACTCAAAATTAATGACTTACTTCAATGGACCGACTGACAGAAACAAAAGGATACCATTTAAAATCGATATTTTAAACAATACGGTCTTCTTTGTCACTGCTCTCATGGGTGCGTTTTCTTGTCTTGTTAAATAAATATGAAAAATGCTGCCTTCCTGTGATCCTGGGTGTTATACACATTGCTGTTTCTCACCTCCATTTTTTAAGTCGTCAATTCGTTATTCCACCATCCATCATTTAACCGCATTAAAATCACCACAATATTGTAAACATGACTGAGAATTATAAACGATGCAGAAATAAACAAGCTTTTCCCACAGGTAAGTTACTGTGACTTTCCAAATGCATTCGCCCTTTTTAGAGAGCAGAGGTCCAAGAAATTCTCTAAACAAGGCCAACACGACCACACAGTACTGTGTGGGGCATATTTTACGACACAGCCCACGCTGATGACAGGAAAGCCCTACCACACTGTGTAAACATCGCTGTGGCCCGTCTTATTAATTCTTTTATGAAAACTTTAAGATTCATTAAGCTAAGCAAATACTGAGACATAAAACAATGGCTGGCTGCACCTCAGAAGAATCGCATTATTATCCAGAAGTTGCATTAATTTTCCTGGCAAACTCATAAAACCGGTATTAACTGGATTTCAGTTGCAGCGCTGTAATTAATATTTCAAGGCCGAGTTGCCGGGCTTATTACTCAAACACTGCTGTCACTGTAACGGAGAAACATTCCATCACTGCTATAGCGAGAGAACGTGGGGTTGGAGCAGTAAGAGACTTGCGGGGAAAATTCCCGAAACTATGGCATACGCGTCCACATGGATCCTCTGGAATTATCTGGCTTTAGCCAAATAAATATCTTGTGAGCTCTTTCCCTACCGTGTCTTTCAAAGCCCGAGTTCTTCTCACATCCATGAGCACATGAGACGAGCGCCAGGCCCCCTGCTTGAGTGAGGCGCCCCCTAGGGACACTCGTCTGCAACTGTTTTCCTCTGCTGTTTTGGGCAACAAGCAGACCAACAATCCAAATACCAAATTGGGCCAGAGAACAAGGGCTAATTTTACCCTGACGTGGGACCTGAAGGAGGACAGAACCGCACACTAGAGTCCGACAAATATAATATGACATAATTCTTACTTTCCAGTCTTAAAAATATGTTCCGCCCTCATTTAGTGGACAACGTTGCTGATTCCAGCTGAAGCTATACTGGACACTAACGGGACCAACATAGGATCATTTGAGCAGATTAATGCTGATGTCTGGACGGAATCCTGGCCATGTGGCACGTGGGAAGTAAATACGACCAGAGACTAAATAACCCACTTATTCACAGTGCGTAAAACTGATGGTTGCTAGTGAGCACATAGCGTCTTGGCTTGTCAATGCGACAGGTAAGACATGCTGCAGATACTCACCATTGAAAAAAGGATTTAAACTGCAAGGAGATTTCTAAAATCATAAGTAGTCTGAGATATCAGAGTATTTTCAAGTATACCAGAAATAATCAAAGTACTCCACTGGTCCCTTACTGGGGGACCCAGGGGGGCTGCACACACAGGAACTGAGAGGTAGGCTGCATGCTTGTCTAGGTTGAAGAGGTCCCTAAGATATGGTCAGTGCCTCACACTGGCAGAGAGTTTGTTTACTAGCTGTCTCCATTGTGTTTAATTAGCCTATTTGCGTTTCTAGTCAGAAAGTCAAGCAGCTGTTTGTCAATAATGGCAGAGAGGCCGCAAAAACCCTGGTCTCCGCACTGCATGCGGTAAGTTAATGCGACGGAGAGGCCAGTGGCTCTGCATGCAAGAGGGTAATGCGACGGAGAGGCTGACGACACCACACTGTTAAAGCTGTGTTTGCAGGAGAGTATTGCGACAGAGAATCTGGTGGCTCTGCACGCAGGGGGGTAATGCGACGGAGTGTCCGGCAACTCTGTACGCAGGAGGGTAATGCAATAGGGAGACCTGCTGCACCTTGGTCACTGCAATGCTGTGTTGTATGCGGGAGAGTAATGCGGCAAAGAGGCCAGCAACACCTCAGACATCACACTGATAAAGCGGTGCCACATGTGGGAGAGTAATGTGACAGAGAGTCTAGGGGCTCCATATGTGGGTGGGTAATGCAACAGAGAGGCCAACGGCACCTCAGTCACCACACTGATAAAGCCGGGCCACATGCCGAAGGGTAATGCGATGGAGAAGATGTCAGCTTTGCACGCAGGAGGGTAATGCAACATGTGGAACCTGGCCAGAAGGAGGTGCTCTCAAGCAACTATCCTACAAATGAATGGCTTCAGAATGGGACAAATGTATCTGCTTCAGGAACTAACACCCCAGTGGCACGTGTAATTAGTTAATGTGAAACATGCTCTTTTTATGTAACTGTAGCCCCAAAGGTAAGCAGAGAAATGGAAAATCAGTATTCCCCCCTCCCTCCAGCCCCACGTGACCAGAGCTTAACCCCAGCCATGGTGCCTCTATCGACTTCAGGTCACTCAGCGGCTGTGCTCAATCCCATCGGTCACCCGCCCCCCAAAAGAAAAAAACAGAATGCCGACCTAGAGCCTCAGAGTCGAGGCAGGGAATTTGGATATTCACTTGTCCCCTGCGCCACGAGAATTACCCAACATTCTCTCAGCTAATTGTTTCCATGACAACCTACATCCATGTAAGCACTACTCATACAAACTGACAGTCTGTGGTTGGGGTTTAAGCAGAGTTTAAACATTATAAAACATGGAGACACAGCTTCTGGGTGACACCCCCAGAGAGGCGAGGCAAGGCTGTACCTCAGCCTTGCACCCGTAGGCGGCTGCCACAGGAGGCTCTGGAAAGGTGACTGATTTATTATTGCAGACCATCATCTTCCCAGGCACACCAGGCAGCTGTAAATCAAGCCTCTACCCTCTCAAGATAAACCCTCCCCACTGTTTCCATTTCATATGTTTGTTCTAATTTGAAATTGGCCTTCCTTTCTTGGTCTGACTTTTTCTGTGCTGCATTTAGATTAACATTTATTACCTCATCTGTCCCTCCCGTCTGTTCCAAGTTTCGTCGGCTCCTCCGTTGTCTCCGGCACCATTCGGCAAGGGTCTGCACCGGGCTAAAGCAGGGCCATGGGAAGGAGCCGCAGATCTGCTCTGGACTCTTTGCCGTATACGGACTTTTAATAAACCCTGCTGCCCCTAACATGTTGACAAAGCGCCGTCCCCTGTGAGCGAGGCGCGTGAAACAGCTGCTGAGCAGAGCGTCAGGAGCGCGTGGAAAGCGTCGGGAGCGCGACGCGGCCGGGCGCGTTTCCGCACAATTACACTCTAATTACGCCGTTCACCTTCCGTAGGCTTAAGGTGCCGCAAACGTAATGGATGATGCCCGTGACGAATTGAAGAATATAACACTTTATTCATCAGATTCATCAAACTCGGTCTGTTCCTCTAAGCTCTGATCTTGTTAGTCAAACGACTTATAAATCTTAATAGCCGAAGTATAAATCTCAAAAATTAATGTTCTGGGTCAAATTGTAATACAATAATCCAGCTCATTGCATGAGACACAATTTATATGGAAGTATACAAGTAATCCCTCGATTTACTAACACGATGGGTCCTGAAAAGCCGCCCGTAAGCCTAAAATGCGTAAATCGACAATATAAATCCCATTAATTTTAATAGTAAATAAGCTTAAGGGTCCCCAAAATCAAATAATTACTCCCCAATAGATTTTAAAATGCGGTAAATGTTACAATAACCATCAAAATTACTTTCCATTCATTATAACACAATGTGGCATTTTTAATTATTACCATAAACATGGCTGTTTCGCAGGGGCGTCGGAAACATTTTGAATGTGGGGGGACACACTGGGATAAAACTAATTTTTTATGTTAAATGTGGGGAGGGGGGGGGAGTCCAAACGAATAATTGTGAAATGTGAGGGGGATAGGTCCCCTTCAGATGTAATGGCGACTACGCCCATGCTGTTTACCTACGCGTGTTTTTCGCTTAACTGACCTTCGTATTTTTTAAATGACATCCTCAAAGAAAAGAATTAAGTGATTTAAAAAGTGTTAAAAGCTCCCGAATAGAAGCTGCACGAGCAGCAGAGACCGAAAGACACGGCGGTCCAACTCCCATAGATAACGGTATTGATTTTTTTATCTTTCTTTCTATCTTTTGAAACTTTTTAAAATGTTATTAAAAACGTTTTCCCAACTTTAGTGGTCATAAACACGCCGATAACACTGAAGGATATCCCTTCCTATTTTAATGCCTAAACGCCGAGAAAAACGGGCCCTTTGATAATCACTAAATGAGACTGTTAGGTTTATAACAAATACATCAGCCTAAACCCGCTCAACTGAATTCCTACTGGATTATTAAATTTACGGAACATTTTAAATTAAGGAAAGCATTAAAATAAAACGCAGATGGAATTACAATGAAGTAGACAAGAAGCAGACCATAAAACAGTATACATTTATCGGTGTCAAGTGGTTCAACACTGATAGGCCAACAGACAGACAGATTACGTGATACGCCTCTGTTGTTCGTTCATATTTTTACTTGAAACCGGTTCCGTTCAGCACAATGTGGTCACATCTCCCTCATAATGGTATCTGCGGTAACTAAAGTCCGTTAAGCGGAAAATTCAATAACACAACAGTGCTTCATCCACGCAAACTGGTCCTTATGTTCCCACCTCTAGAAAGCTGTGTAAGGTAATAACAATCCCATACTGTCTTTTGTGCTGACAATGGGATATTGAAATATTTCTGGGGTGAATTTCCATCCTTGTTTGGAGGCAAAGGAAAAAACTAAGTTTATGGTGTTTTTTACTCGATGCAGTCATTTCATGTTCTCTAGGCAACTTATCAGTAGAAACGCTTACAAAGAATGTCATGCTAAGGTTTTTTCCATTAGCTCTTTCCATGTATTGGAAAATTCAATATTGATTTAGGATGAGCAAACAGACCTCCGAGAGCAAATTGTTTCCCCGGGCTGACAGAGGCGGGGCCGCAGCCTGAGTTTTTGGGGCGGGTGCTAGAGCGCTGCGGAGCCGCTCATGCAGCGGCTTTTCCCGTGAGCTGGAATTGGCCCTGGGGCATCCCGCACACCCGCGGAACAACAACGAACATCTACGAGTGACACAGGATTTCACGCATGGTGCGTGTGCAAATAAATAAGAAATGTCATACTTATAGTGGTCTGTAAAGATATAAAAGCAAAACTCGGGGAAGCTTCATGTGATTGTCTCATATTTCATTATGAGAAAGTTGATTTGTCGACCTGTCAGGTTTAAATCGCATAACATCTGCGATTGGTCCAGCCCGGAGCAGGAAAACAGCATATTTCTATCAGTAATACAGATGAATGTGTGGTGGATAAACAGGTCTGGCGGGGGCGCGTGAGCGACACCGGTATCAGGTCACAGCAGAAGCCCTTATAACCAGCCTGATGCCCGTCTGCTCGTCTCTGGCGAAGGCTCTGGCATCTGCAATCCTAAGCTATTTACTTTCATTAAAAATTCCTGGCTGGTATTAAAAAGCTTTTAAATATTAGAGCTGATTATAACTGTGCCGCATAAATAATTGATACCATTTACATAATACGGGTCACAACACTGTGGTCACAATTTTCTGCAGTACGCAGAATAGTCATTTTTTTTATAATTATTATCGCTAATAGCCGGTTAATTTTTTGCGTCTGCACCGAGCTCCAGTCGACCGAAATGCGCTAAAGCTGAATTAATCGCTCATGAACCCAAGCAGCTTCATGCATTATGTATCCTGCAGCCTTTAAACTTCTCCACGATACACAAAAAGCTGACAGATCACCCTGGGCTGCCAGCTTTTCATCCCGGCTGGTTTAGATTCAACAGCAAAGACGGGCAGATAGCAAACAGGAGGACGGCATTAAAAACAGCCTGCCGTCACAGTGCGCCCAGACGGGGGCGCTAGCCCACAGATGAACTATGAGTTGTTTAGAGGATACCTCTTCATGCCGTCCCATATACATAAGTGGTGGCAGGAGTGGCGCCAGGTAAGGCCTGACCTTTGTAGGCTAGTGTCTGCATTTGGCCAGCAGTACCGTCTCCTCTCTGCCGCCTTGTAAACGCAGCCAGGGATTTAGTGAGAAGCTTAAGTTGCATTTGACCCCAAGCCCAGCTAAAGAACTGGAACTCCATTCTAATCAGCACCAAATTCACCCTCTGCATCGCTTCCACATTCTGTGTGACTCAGAGTTCAATGCCACCCACCCCCAGTGGACACCCCCCCCCCATTCACCTCACTCTGCCCTGCCCTAGAAACACAATTTCATGGCTGTCACTGAGTAACCCCATGGAAATACCTTTATGTGACAATTTGATGTAGACTAGTGCCTTTGTGTGTGTGTGTGTGTGTGTGTGTATGTGAGGGGGGAGGGGGGCATGTATATATTACTTCATGGGGACCAAATGTGAAGAAAACCTGTTATGTTCACCTTGTGGGGACATTTTTGGGTCCCCATAAGGGAAAACTTTATTTATTACAAATATATATTTTGTTCGGTTACTTATGGTTAAGGTTAGGGCTGGGCAGGGGTTAAGGTTGTTATATTTTGGGTTTTGCCAATAGAAATGAATGGATGGTTTGCATAAAGATATGTATATAAACCTCTGTATGTGTGTGTGTGTGTGTGTGTGTGTGTGTGTGCCTTGTAATGGTGTTGATGATGTAAGTCAAAATACATTATCCCTTTTTATTCTGATCCTGGATAAAATTGCCCCTAGACAGGCCTGGACTTAAAATATTTTTTTAGTGGACCAGTGTTGCCCGTCTGCGTATCTTCTACAAATGAATCACAACACAGCACAGCCACACGTTCCTGTCGTCCAGTGGGCCTAGAACCCGGCCAATCACAGCTGGCGATCTCATTCTCCACCCTCGCACACCCGTGGCCAAGCTCTGACCTTCTCACCTCACCTGTGAGGGATGCTGTTTCTGAACAAACCAGATCCTGACCCTGGTTTTACCATGTGAAGGCAACCAGGCCAGGCAGCCAGGCCGATCTGAGGGAGCGTGGGGGGGTCAGGCGGTGTCTCGGGTGGCAGACACAGCTCAGGCCAAATACAGAGATTAAAAACCAGGAGTGTGAAACGATGAGCCTGCCTTTGTCTTTGACTGCTGGCCGAACATGTCGAATGCATGGGAACAGGAGATGAAGCCACCTCCAGAGAGCGAGGGAGAGGGACCACAAGGTCCAGGCAGAACCAAAGCGAGAGATGAACCTGACACTGAAAAACTGCTTTGTTCCTGCATCTTGCACTCACCCTAGCAGTTAGCTATAGAGCGGTGATATCAGAGACGCATCATACCTGTCCTCTACTTGGTAAATTGGGTTCATAAATGACTGCCCACCCCTCCTCCTCCTATTTACAATATATTTTCAGAAAATCTGTGAAAAAAATCAGCAGTCCTAATGTGCCTGGGCTTTAAATGCTCGTCCGAGAATCAGCATTTTTTGTAGTTTATCCGATGAGGTTCCCCACCCACTCCTCTCCAGCCGTTAATTAGCACACAGATCCCACCCCCTCAAACCCAAAACACACACACCATGACATCTCAGACGTCTCCATCACACTCAGCCAGTGGGGCCTCTGAGCTGAACTAGACGAGGAACCCGGTCTGGCAAGATGCCACCATTTGGCTGGAAGCAGGACACTGGGCTGAAATGACTCCCATCCCCTTGAACTTACAGAGGAAATATGTTCTATGGGGTTTATACATGAATTGTGGTTATTTTACTTTCGATTCAGTCTCGCTGCCTAAACAAGTAAAAACCTTTAATGATCCTGGCTTCTCTCTGCTGGAAAGGCTTTTATTACACAAAAGCTCATTTCATTTGCGGGAGCGTTTCCCGAGGGGCTGTAAGGGCGTGAACTACACACGGGACAGGTGGGAGGCAGCCACACCTGAGGACTGTTATCGCCGAGAAAGACGGTCACGGAGCAGATGGAATTAACAAGGTTAATTTGAATAACAAGGGCACTTGGAGGGAGGGGGGTGCTACCTGCAGCACCTGGTCCTACAGACTGTGCCGAGGATAAAATAACAGAACTAAACCTGCCTCTACAGCACATTAAACAGCAGCACTGATGACAACAATAATGATTATAATACATATATCATATGGATACATATATTACATAACTAGATATACATTAGATTACTTAGATACTTTTGAGGTGCCGTGATGTAGGTTTGAATGCGTCTGAATATCTTTCGCTAATACAGTGTAATGACACGCACACACAGCCGTTTCGCTGAAGCAGCCTTCAGCCACGGAAAACAGCGTATGTATGAAGCACCTACCGCAGTACAGGATCAGGAGGCTAATCAGCAGCACCACAGCCCACAAAGTTGAGGACATTCTCGGCCAAGTGCTGGGATCCTTCCGATGACTCAACCTGGGAGACGAAGCCATAGAAGCAAGTTTCCCTGGACGAATAGGGGATGAGTGAGTGTCACCAGCGCAGGCCCCCCCCGGCCACGGTAATCCCTAAAAACCGCATGTTGTCATCGCTCCGCTGCCGGATCCGTGGCATGTCAGAAGGAGCGCATCTCCCAGGGATCCGCCGTTGAAGATGCTGCCGAGATGCGCGCTTACAGCGATCCGTGAGATGGCGTATTCTCCGCAGCAGCACGGAAAACGGGGTGCGAAATCTCTGTGCATCAAGCAGGCGGATGGCAGCCCCGCTCTCAGTCAGAAAGCACGGCGTAGCCCCAACGTCTGGATCCGCAACTCTTCGGGAAGAGGGAAGCAGCTCCGGGCTTCTGGAGATCCGGCGCAGGTCGGGAGCGCAGGTGGGAGCAGCACTGCAGATGCGCCGATGTGATGGGAGTCGAGAAGCGCAACTCCACGAATGCTACAAGGTCCAGGCTCAGAAAACCCTTAAAGATACATTAATAGCGCTTCCCCGATCAGCAAAAGACGAATACCCCGGGAGAGTGCAGGCATACAGGTAGCTCTATGAGCCCTCGCAGAGAGTCAGGAAGACCGCAGAACCAGCGCAAAGTTGCTCACTGAGGTCTTACTACATCCTCCCCGTCTCCTTTCCCCCCCCACCACGCCGAACGGTTGCATTTCTGCTTTAATGTCTTATTTCCTCCAATCACTTTTCGAAAATTGTGGCTAATAACGTTTATTATATTTTTCTAACGGTCTCAAATAAAAAGATCCGTGTATAACAGGAATATATGCTCGACTCTGTTCATAATGCATTGTGCTTAAATCAAATTTAAACGCATGGCATCATTACCATAAGAAGCAGACAGGGTGAAAGTGTATTTAACTGTGCGAATTTAGTGTAAAACGAACTGTTCAGACAGATTCAATTACTACATATGCCGACAAGCTGTAATATCATATTATTGCGGCACTTGACCACAAATAATGTCCTTCAGTAGGTATACCTTTTCGCATAATTGCCCTCCGCTGCACGTCAGTCCCTTAACTCTGATATCTCTTACCGGGTCGTTAAAAGATTAAAACGTGACATCGGTTTCTCATGCCTTAAAGACGCAGACAAACACATGTGATTTAATTTCAGGTGAAGTCTCAAACGGCAGGGTAAGCAGATTGCAAGGGACTTCAACAGTAGGGCGCATACTGAATACACAAACAAAAGACTTCAATCCCAGTGATCAGTGATATTCCTACATAAACAGAGCTTCAGTGTTTCCAAAAGGAGGATGGAAAACCCTCAGTTTGTTTGGATTACATGTGAAAATACTTTTCGAAGCTATTAAACCCCATACTGAGTCCTCACACATATGTACGTTCCAACCGGCAGTTGACCTGCCTGCTTTGAGGTTTCTTTGCAGACTCATCTTAACTGTTCATCCTGGTGAGGGTAACTAGGGGAGCCCACCCTGCACGGGGTGCCAGTGTATCACAGCGCACAGGGTGCCAGTCTATCACAGGGCACAGGGAGGGGACACCCTGCACAAGGTGCCAGTCCATCATAGGGCACAGGGAAGGGGACACCCTGGATGGGGTGCCAGTCCATCACAGGGCAAACACACACACACACACACACCCATATTAGCAAAGCTTGGGAAATTCTGAGATCACACTTAATCTAACTGCATGTCTTTAGCTTGTGGGAGGAAACTGGAGTACCAGGAGGAACACAGGGAGAACATGCAACTCAACATTCAGGCTGTAAATCTCATGTTTCTGTGACCAGCCCTGGAGGACAACGGGAGCAGCCAGTGTGGTAGAATACTGGATACAGTGAGCTTAGTCAGCACAGTACTGGACTGCGGACTGGTCACAAACAGTGACAGGCATATATGGTCAGGCTTCCTTCAAAAGGACATTGTGGTGGGATCTGTACTAGTGGAGGTGGGGCCATATATGTGGGGGAGGAAGCAGGAGCACCTGAAAGAGAGGGGAAGTTAGGAAGATTCCAAGGACCCCTGGGTGAAACTTTGGAACATAATTGGATTGCTCTGGGTTGGGGGCCAATATGATGTACTGTCACGGGGCCCAAAATCTCTAATCGTGTTCCTTGGCACCTTCTATATAGATGGGGGTGTCCCAGTTAATGCCAGCGACTCCCCGGCCTTTCGTAACATGTCGACATGCTTTACGAGAGTCCCTCTTTACGAGCCACCTCTTTAAGCACCGGCTTTCCTAAATAAAATACGACCCATTAAATTTCACAGGTGTTTCTCCATCTCTCCCTACTGAGCTGCCAAACGTGATCCCTGCATGGCCGAACCCCTCCTAGGCTGGTCTCCATGGAGCGAAACCCAGGTCTGGATCTGCTAACTCCTCTTAGAGTGGTTATGAGATATCAAGCCCCAATAGAGTGAGTCCTGCATGATCTGACCCTCAGCCCCCAGAGGCAGTAGAGATCACGGGACTGTTTTGGCCACAGTTTTTTGGGGGACTTTCCCAATGGTATTTTCTGAGCAGTAACCTTTCTCATTGTCTCTCCTTTGATCTGTCCAGATGCATCCGAAGTATCTTTTATCGGTATCAGGGTTTCACTTTGATCTCGGCCTGTGGCACTTTCACTTATCATTTTCTTTGTGGTTTTGGGAACAGTGTCTGACTGCAGTAAATGCTCATGAAAAATTAAGGCAACTTAAAAAATTGTTCTGGCAGAATGAGACTACTGTGCCGTATAGAAGTGAGGTGGCAGTGAACCAGTGATTCTTCCAATCCTGGGTGACCTACTGGGTATAGATCTTTGCAATGTGAGACTTTATTGACAGACTCTAGATTCAGCCATAAGACACTAGACAATCCATTCTTGTCATCACCATCTTTAATGGACTCAATATCCCAAATGAGCTTCATAAAACTCATTTATGACTGTTCATTCTAGTTGCTGACCATTTTCCCACAGGACACGATGGACGAGCTCATAATCGCACAGTGTTCAGAGACAGACAGGGACACGGTGGACAGACACAGTGTTCAGAGACAGACAGGGACACAGTGGACAGACACAGTATTCAGAGACAGACAGGGACATGGAAAAACACACGGTTCAGGGACACACAAGGACACACTGGATGGACTCAAATAAAGACGAGACTCAGAGACATACAGGCACATGATGGACGGATGTAAATGGCTTTCTTCCTCGTGGTTGGCGCTGTGATAATGGAGCCCACCCTGGCTGCATCTCCACGCTGGCAGCAAATCAAAGGCCTTCTGCAGCTCGTGGCTCGGGTGGCTTCGCTTGCAAACATGCCAGCGCCTCGCAGAATGAAAGTCTCCCTGGAATACGGTATGAATATTCCAAGGCTGAGGCGTCGGGGGAGGCGCGCGCCTCAGATAAGACTTTGTAAGGATCTGACGCGCTCCTCCATAAGGCGTCCGTGCCGCTGAAGGAAATGCGATGACTGACACAGACACATTATGTGACAATGAGTGATGCCCAGCCTCCATCTCCCTCCCCAGACACACGCAGTGTTAGAAGGGCAAACTGCTAAAATATCACTGCGGTGTGGTTATTGCTATATTGCTATGAGGGACATTAATATAAGATGACCAGGGGTGTGTTTAATGGCAGCAGTACAAACCCCACCAATGCCCTTGGCCTTTTCAGAAAGTTACCCCTGGTCAGAAGGTCGAGGTTCTTCACCCCGGGAGAGTGAGGGGTCCGCAGACGCTGATTACACTACCCCACCTCCGTGATCATCAGGATAACCTGTCCTCAAGCAGCACACATCACCAAGAAGGAACGATGAAGCCATCTGCAACATATCACATTTAGACTTTAACATCATATGTAAGGGACACAACTGCGACTCTCCATGGTGTGGAAAAACAGGGTGGACTGAAGAATCCTGTTCTCCTTTATAAGGTTGGAGGACAATAGTCAGATTTGTAACGTGTCTTCTTTAGGGTCAGCTTTGCTGTTCTGCAGGCTGATTGCGGCTTGGAGGCTGCAAGCTTTCGACTGGTTCTGGAGCACGTAAATAAGACGCAGTTGGACCAATCACCTTGTTCTTTAAAGTGGGATGTTCCACAGCCTCTCCGCAGCATGGTCGACGTGGCGAAATTTAACACGGCATGGAACACCAGGACTCAGATTGACTGGGCTCAGCAGCCTCTACCCTTACAGTGAGTCTCTCCTCCTCATCGCATGGGGAGAGGGTTGGGGGGGTGAGAGCTTGATGGGATCGTATTTGGACTTCAGGGATATTAGCTGTATTGAGTAGTAGATCATTACCCAGAAGCTTCCCTCAGTTATGAGATTTTGTTCAGAAATATATCATATCCTTACTAAATGCTACGTTTGATTTGAACAGGTGATATATGTTCACAGACAAGATTGCCTTCAAACGCGTGAAAACATTGATTGCAGAGAGCTGGTGATGGCTTGATGGACGCTGGCCTCCTCAATGTCATGGTGGATGGGGGCCATGTTGCAGAGGGTGTCACAGGGATCATCAGCACCCCATACATGAGCCATCTAGGGGTGTGAACCCATTCGCATACCATGCTACTATTAGACATTTGAGGTGGGTCATCTTTTTCTATGGATTCCAGAGAAAAGGGTCCAAGCTTAATATCAACGTCCAGGAGGAGGTGAACATGACCTTGAGGCAGATGAGTAGTTTGGGGAGGTTCTGAGGTCACCCGCCTAAAGCCGGCCTACAAGAAGATGAAGCATGAATAAGGGAAAATCTGTTAACAGCAGGGTAAGGAGCCCCCCCACACCCGCCATCCTATCCCAATGTGTGGCCTCTGTATCAGCCGTCCAAAAATACGACCCACACTGAGGTACAGACCTCCATGGACTTCGACAATAGAAATGCTGGCCTGCAGGGAGCCTATTCATTATCTGCGACAAATGCTCAGCATCTCTTTGTTTTCTTGGTGTCCATCACACCAAATATTCTGATAATACGTCGCAGCTCTCAGGCTCGAGTCAGACTAACTCCGGCGCTTTGAAGCAAAAAATCACCGTTTAAAAAATTCATGGTGGCTGGGGTTGTCCCTCTTGGAGGAGGGCCATATTCTACCAGGTGTAACTGAGAAGAGAGGAAATTATCTTTAAAACAGACTAGGGAACTTATATAAAGAGACATATTTGTGTGCAATGAACACCAGGTGTGACAGAGCTGACATCTTTGTTTCCTTCATTATGGAGCAGAACCACTCAGTGCCGGCCTTCTGTGACGGTGAAAGACATAGTACAAGAGCAGTAAACGAGGGAATTATGCAGATCTGTCCTCAGTAATAATCATTCGTGTGTCCTTCCTGGGAGGCTGCAGTGCTGTTTCCACCACACTCCTGTGCTCTGAAGCCGCTTCCTGTCACACTCCGCTGGCATGGGGCCCCATCTACCTGGAACACAAACTCGCTCTGCTCAGTATCGATCAAATGTCCTGAACTCACCCGGCTGCTTTTTATTTATTTCCAGGCTCTGGAGTTTGGAAACGCTCCAGAAACAGATCAAAGTGCGCCATCAGTCACACTGACCGCGGACGCCTCTGTAAGCATGAAGCTTCACGGCGGCATGTGACTCAGGAATCCAGCAAAACACCAGCAGCTCGTTACTGACACACCAAGGGACTGGTGCATTAACCAGGTCGATCTCACTGCTAAATGGACTTGGCGTGTTTCAAGAGAAGGTCTCGGGCATACATTTCCCAGGCGAGATACGGGTGTGAGGCAGGAGAAACTTTATGTATGAGCTTCTGGCTGGATGGTAACTGACTGGAAAGGGTTCACATCCCAGAAGGCCCAGTGAATCATGAAGATCTTTGAAATACTAATATATATATATCCAATATATACATGAAATAACAGACTTTGATAAATAACTGGTCCATTTTCCAATAGAGGGGAAAGTCTTTGAACAGCATATGTCTTTGAACAGCATATGTGTTTCGACATTATTATATATTAATATCTGTGGGTCACCATGATCCTGTTCTGCATAATCAGTCATGGAAGGATGGATGGATCAATGGATGGGTGGATGGGAAGACATCATTCAGGGTATGTGAATCAGTGGTACCCCATAGCAAAGCAGAATTTGCACTTCTGAATGCAGAAGCAGAGAGCAGCAGAGTGTTTAATGCTGAAGCTGCTTAATGAGGAGACTGCGTCCGCCTGGGAACTGCACCGCGGCTCATGATGAAAACCGCCAGTGCGCTAAAGCGGCCTGACAGGCGGCAGTTAGCAGCCGCCCCAGCACATTCCCCGGCGACTCCGTGGGAAGATACGACACCTCCTTCCTCTAAATGTCAGCTGTGGCATTTGGATTTCATCAGACCTACAGGTCATTAGGTCAGTTTAGACTTCATGTACACAAAAATATGCTACAGCACTAAAGGCTGCAGAATAAAATTTTAGGATAATGTTATTTTCCGGCCCCCTGGGTGCTTACAGTCTCCCGGCTGTGACCAGCAGTGACCTGAAAGTACAGAGGAGGTAAGGAAGACCCTGCTGCTCCTTCAGCCTGTTGCCAGCTTCTTCAGGGTGGATGAAACCATGTAGATAAAGATGTGGCAGTTTGGGCGGGGGGAGAAGCGACGGACCGAGACCCCCCCTGGCTCGCTCATGATGGATTATCGCATTACAGCTATGCTTCTGCAGCCAGCTGTGGCAGCGCAACCACACCTCCACCAGCTCTGCCTGCCCCACCCCCCAGCAAAGAACGCTCCCAGTCAGGCCTGAAGTGACTGGAGGGTAGCCTCGGGAACTCGGGGCTGGTCTGGACCTCTCCGTTGATATGGAAGACCACCGATGGGGAAAAAAGCCACTGAGGGGACAGTAGATGGAGGCTGATTTCAGGGAATCCAGTTCAAGCCTGATGCTCTGTGAGAGATACATTCTCCGAAACCCATCCACGTCACGGTATTTTCCAGAAGTTTGAGCGTCGGCCTTTCAAGAAATTTCCAGAATTCCACCTTGGCTGTTAGTACCAGAGAATGGGGTGGGCAGTTCCACAAACCCCCTCCGTGTGACACCGTCTGAGCACCATCGGCCGCGCTGCCGTCACTGCAGAGAGGATCTGGCTAAGAAACGCTAATGAAAACACCAGGCGACCACCAGGGGCTCCGCTGAATGCCAGAAGAACACGAAAAGATAAGAAATGAGAGAATAAAAAGCAGATCTTGTCTGTGGCCTAAATGTGAAAATCAAACACAGAATGTGTCCTTCTCAAAACGGCAACCATGGTGTGAGCAAAGTGGCCTGTCTCGGTCACTGTGGAGAGTGAGGCAGGAGACCACCATGGCAGACTGTGGAGGAGCACAGAACCGATGAGGTGGAGGGAAGCAGCTTCGCCAAAGCCCTGGAAATGTCCAGAAAAGCCCCATGTCTTTTCACATCACGGGATGGTGCAGACCTGATCCATACTGACACACCGGGACAGTCTACCCATTTTCACAGCTGGCTCATGCTGGGTCACTCCCAGTTGCAGCACACTCTGTACAGCGGTAAATAATCCCTCATGAAAGGAAAAAAGAAACAGCAGTGGGGCAGGGGATGGCCCCATCTCCACAACAGCGGGAGTGTGAAGACAGGGCCACAACTGATTTTACAAATTCACCTCATATCTGCTGGATTTATCTCCGTGTGACCTTTAAAGAAGGGAATGGAGATTGAAATCCCTCTGGTCGGGACCTGTCACAGCCGGTTGGGGGGGGGGGGGGGCTGTAATTTGGGCTTTCTGACGGCAGAGTCGGGCACAGCAGGCACTTGCTCCTGTCACACCTGATTCTGCACGCAACGAGGCGGTGTACTCACCAGCAAGCTAACTGTCCTGGGCAGTGCGTCAACCCCACCAGCCTCCTCTCCCACACATAGCCTGTATCGGGAGGCTGAGCCTGGGTACCTGGGATGTGGAGAGTCTTTGGTGGCCCGGTGGTGATCCACACTGTAAGGAGGGCATCTGGGGAACTTGGAGCATGAGGAACATGAAGAAAATGAGAAGCACAAGGAACATGATGAGCAAGGGGAACACGAGGATCGGAAGGTACATGAGGAGAAATGGCAATGTGGGGAGCATGGGGAACTGAGAGAACAAATGGAATATGAAGAGAACAAGGAACACAGGGAACCTGAAGACAAGGAGAATGTGAGAGACAAGTGGAATATGAAGAGCAAGGGTGCATGGGGTAGAAACGAAACATGAAGAGCAAGGGGAACCTGAACAAGAAGGTTAACCTGAAGAGCAAAAGGAATGTGAGGAGATCAAGGCACCCAGGGAACCTAAATAGCATGAGGAAGGTGAAGAGTATGAGGAAAGTAAAGAGCGTGGGATATAGCAAAAGGACAATGGCCGTTGATTCCCATGAAGGAGTCATCCTTCATGGAGTTAGCCATCACTTCCTTTGGCCATCATTTCTCTGCTTTATTCAGTGTCTTTCTGAATGATTATGAGTGATACTCACCAGCCATATCCCAGATCAGAGAGCAGAACATTGGCAATTGCCAGGAAAGGCATCCATAATTTACCAGTCACGTTAAGATTTGCCACTGACCAAACTTATTGAGCAAGTTCCCTCCCTGGGGAAATCAGAGGCACATATGAGTTTCCTAAAGGAGGGAATCCCACTTTTTGCCCTAGACCATCCACTCCCCACCCCCACCCCAGGGCCAAGAACGCCTTCTGCAGTCCCTTCTGCACCTGCAGAGGAATCAATGCTCCCGTTCATCATCCTCCAGGTTGCATCACACTCAAATTATCGATGCCCCAGGACACTGTAAGAATGCCGAGAGCTGGGCCCCGTTCCAGGGTATGGTATCCATACCGGATGATTCACAGCAGCTTTGCGGAGATCCAGTCATGTTTAATTCATGACCCATGAAAAATAAACAACGCCAGCTGTTCACTGTCCATGTTTTTTTCATATAGGGGGAAAACCTGCCGTCCCTTTGTGCACTTGAGCGATGCGGGTGTTAGTGTGTCCAAGTCGGAACCTGATTGGACATCTGAGGGGGCCGACTCTGACCCGAGAAACTCCAGGCACCTCCCCACACACGTCATGCTGCTTAAATTGGCCGATGTCCACTGGTTTGTGAAGATGGATGTCCTCCATGATGAGAAGCTACTGCAGAAAGTGCTGCTCTCAGCAGCTTCTGGGGAGGCACTTCTAGATGCCCCCCTATGTTTATATATAGATGTCTGCACAGTCCTTACAAGTGGATGACTCCCAACACTGGGATCGTGTAATTACTGCTTAGTGCTGGGCATCTCGTCTTGAGTTTGGAGCACAGTTAGGACCATGAGCTGCTCCTCCATCCTCCACATTTGGCCATCAGCATCTCCACCACATTGCCTCCTTCCCAGGACAGAGCATGCCAGTATCTCTGCAGAAACACATATCAGATGATTCTCGTCATACTTTGCAGCTATGGGCCAAGGGTGCACTGTTGATTGATCGTGGAGATGAGGACCATTTGTGTGTGTGTGGGCATCATGGAGAGAAGCAAGGAGAACATTGATCTGCTGCACTGAGCTACAGTCAGCTTGGAGGATGAAAAATCTCAAAGTCACATCAGGGTAGGCATGTGAGGAGCAGAGCTGGTCACACAAACAAAGGACAGCTGGGAGCTCAGCCAAGAAGAGCTTCAGCCCTGCAACACCAGCAGTAGAAGGGAGATCTCCAAAGAGGGGAATTAGTCACAATGACAGGGGTGTATTATGTGACGCGCCTGAGGAGTTTCTACTGTGCATTTTGGCATCTGGTCGAGCCTGACGCTGATTTGATGGATTTAAAAGGTACAGCGACACGCACAAGAGTCAGATTAAAATGTCAAGATGGAGCTGGGAGTTACAGCTCATACTGTTCGCCTTGCATACAGCACTACTCAAAAGTCTCAGGCAGTCAAAGGAAATTATGTTAAAATGACCTTCATGTTACTCTACAACTATGAAATTATGTCTGTCAAGTGTGTCATCTTAGCCATTTCATAACCTCTGCTATAGCCACACCAGTATTTGCAGAAAGTATCCAGCATGCTCATAGCAAGTTTAATGAGTATATATGGAGGAGAGGTTTTGGAACTGAAGATGTATTCTTATAGTTGTCTGAAAAGATATTAGTAACTTATGGAGAAATTAAGAAATTCTTATTTTTTATTACTTTAGTGTTCATTTCCAAATACAGACGCTCCTCTACTTACGAATGAGATACGTTCTGAACAGCTGTTTGTAACTTGAAATGTTTGGAAGTCGTTATTCAACATCATTTTAAGGGTATACGCAAGTACAAAGAACTAGGATGCTGGGAGTACGCACGCCACGCTGCTGTGAGGCGGGAGTAGTAGCTGAAAGTCGTACTACACGGAGCTGGCGCACAGGAAAGAAAATATTGATGTTGCGGACAGGAAACGGTAGCCCAATGAACACAATTTGGACTTATGTCATATGTCTGAAAGTTTGTAAGTTGAAAGTTCGTAAGTAGAGGAGCGTCTGTATTCTAATACTCAGTTGTGTCTTCTGAGCAAATGTACACTTACTGCACAGATAAATAGTTTTAAACATTGTCATTGACTGCCTCAGACTTTCGCACAATACTATGGGTTTACTTACAGAATCAGAACTGATGGAGCGGTGAAGGTCCCCTTCCTCCTGCAGTCCTCACACCCCACATGCTGTCATTGTCCTCCTGTGCTTCCCTATTCAATATTTCAGGACAGACACTCATTTATATCCTTTGTCTTTAGACATAACAAGGACCAAGGAAATACACAGACATACACATTACTCAGAGTTCCGTCTGAGTAACAGCAGCAATAAGAAGCACAGTCATCATAATCACCAAGAACTCACAGAGGGCAGTTAACGGGAAACGTGGACACATTCCCACACATTGGGGGCAGTATGTGGCTCAGTGGGCTAAGCCTGTGTGCTTGTAATCACAAGGTCGCTGGTTCAGCCTCAGCCTGTCTGTGGGGCCTTGAGTAAGGCCCTTAACCCCCAGCTTCCTGGGTGCCCCAACAGGTGGCTGCCCCTTGCAGACAGCTTACTCTACAAAGAGCAAGTTGAGGGAGGCATAAAAGGAATTTCCCCATGGGGACAATAAAGGGTTGATTATTATTATTATAGAAAGACGCAGCAAGGAGGTAAACAGGGAACGTGGACACAGACACTGCAAGAGGTAAACAGGTAACACAGGCACAGAGGCTGCAGGGCGGTAAACGGGGAACATGGACACAGACACTGCAAGAGGTAAACAGGTAACACAGGCACAAGGCTGCAGGGCGGTAAACGGGGAACATGGACACAGACACTGCAAGAGGTAAACAGGTAACACAGGCACAGAGGCTGCAGGGCGGTAAACGGGGAACATGGACACAGAGGCTGCAGGGCGGTAAACGGGGAACATGGACACAGATGCTGCAGGGCGGTAAATGGAGAACACAGACACACATGCTGAAGGGTGGTAAATGAGGAATGCGGACACAGACACTACAAGGCGGTAAACAGGGAACGTGGACACAGACACTACAAAGCGGTAAACAGGGAACGTGGAGAAAGACACTGCAAGACGGTAAACAGTCAACTTGGACACAAACGCTGCAGGGCGGTAAACAGGGAACGTGGACACAGACGCTGCAGGGCGGTAAACAGGGAACGTGGACACAAACGGCAGACAGGAAACATGGATACAGATGTTGCAGGGTGCCAGCAGGTGGTAAACAAGGAACACGGATGGATATGAGCAGACATCATGGAAACGTGTCATCGTGGAAACACAGGACTGGAGGTGAATAACACACTGCACACCTCCGGCACCTGAGCTAAGCAAATTACACTCACCATGGGCAGGTCACTCCTCTGTGCAGCTGGAGGAGGTAAACAGGTAACACAGGCACAAGGGATTTTGTTACAGCCCACGCCACAGGCAGGGAGAACTGCTTTTTTAGTGACGCCATGAGCATCTAATACAATGTACGGGAGCGGGGCAAGGTCAGGTAGAGAAGTTCCTGCTGGTGCTCCTTCCTATGGTGTTTAAAATGCTTAAAAGCACCACATAGATTTGTGTACTGCACCAAGGCTTTTTGACTTCGTCAGGAACCTCTGTTTAAACAAAAAAAATACACTAGGCAAGGCATGCCCAGATA
>JAODUD010000001.1:9081338-9092523 GCA_026784285.1 Stomatorhinus walkeri | reverse complement strand
TGCACCAAGGCTTTTTGACTTCGTCAGGAACCTCTGTTTAAACAAAAAAAATACACTAGGCAAGGCATGCCCAGATATGTAAGGCAACATAAGACCAATTCAGTTTATTTTAATAATTCCCTTGAGGTTTATTTTACTATTTTTTTTATTGAAAATGAGAGGTATGCTGTGAAAAGAAAGGTCCAGAAAGCCGCACCAAAAATATAAAAACCAATCTTTTCATTGATAAGGAAGCCTAACAAGGTAACCAAGAGGTAAGAAACAAATTGGATGATAAATAATTATTTTGAAGGTATTTTATGGGTGATTTAATACACGGGTCAGCATCGAGCCGTCTAACATAAGAGATTAGAACAGAAAACTAACACAGAACAAAGGTTAACACAGCGTGAGATAAAACTGTCTTGAAATGGGCCCCAGTTACGGTCCCTCAAATCCTGTCATGCTACAGAGTCACCTGTCCCTCACTACTATTTCCTAATAAAAAATAAATTCTCCTAGTAGTCAATGATAGTAATAATAGTAGTAAGCAATAAATAATAAAACAAAATACTACATGGAATACAGAATGGACATCATTCTGCTGTTCACCCTTAATCACTACGCCCCCTCTTGTATGGGTGTTACCATAGTTATTCTCAAGAATAAAATAAAACATTACATTAATCTGGGTCAATGAGAACTAAACTCAATTTATCCATCTCTGTTAATTGTGTGAATCATTCCTGTTTAAGACAGACTTACGGACTGCACTTTGTGAGGGTTCTGCATGTTGGGCTTTTCCTGATGGCAGCGCCATCCTGGGTTCCCCGCAACACGCCAAAGTGCCCCCTGCGGGGATGGGCCATGGAAGGCATCGCTTATGACCCTGCATGTAGGATTTCACCAGCAGCCATGCTGATACGAGACACACTCCATCTCAGCCTCTCCTCAGTTAATTAAAAAGAGGGACCCATTTAATTCCAAAACCATTAGGAAAGCAAGCCGGATCTTTCCGGGTATGGTGGGGAGAGCCGCAGGAAGGAGGCATTGTTGCAGGATAAAAGGAGAGGTGATTGGCTCAGAGCCTCTTTGAGGCAGGAAGGCCTAACCCTCATTTACATTTCCGAAGAGCAAAGCACTTCGCCATCATTCGGCTGTGAAGATTACCTGCCTCAGCCAGCTCCCAGCACCTCGTTCTCAAACAAGCACCAGCTTTGCCCGACAAATTCAATTAAACAGGAGAAAAGCAATTGTGCTCGGACAAGGAGAGACGATTTCCCTCACTTCCCAGGCAGACGGCGTATTGACAACATTGGGACTGTTCACCGTATTGTAATTGTCTACAAACTTGAAGGGGGTTGTGGGTACTCAGGGGCTCTTTGAAGGCAGTCTCTCCCATGGGCTTTAAAACACTCTTATCATTGCTGGCAGAGAGTGGAAGACTTCCTGTTATCCCGATGAGACGTGACAGTAGACTTCCTGCCAATTACCGAGACTAATGATTATTTCTTATTTGAGAAGTAATTGTGTTTCTGCTAGTAGGGTGGACAGTTGCTAAATGCTGCAGATCTCCCATTAATTGATTTTTTTGTTAATGAGAAAAGAGATTTTAGCAGTATCTTTTAATGGGATTATCCCTTGCTGTGATTGTGTGTCTTCCAGCAATGAGACTGATATCTGATTGATACATGGAGATGTTTTTGTGAGGAAACAAGGTGACATAAGCTATACACACAGAGGAGAGGTGAATGAATGAAGGAGAATTTGCCGGACTGTGTTTGTGCAATGTCACGTGACACGCTGTCATCCCACTGGGCAGCTTGCGGACGCACTACACTATGTGATGACATGCACCCACACAGTGGGACCCTCACCAATGGGGGTGCTGGGGTATTAAATGAGTGGGGAGGGGGGCTGCTAGAAATTTTGGGCCCCATGAAACCATATCATGCTGGGCACCCAACCCAGATCAATCCAAAAATTCTGAATTTCTAAGGGCCCCTGTCACTCAGGGGTCCATGAAATCATCATATCTAGTTCCTCAGACCCACCTCCTCTATAATCTGATTGGATATATCTCTAAACGAATAATTTTTCGAACATTTTTGTGTAAGCAAAACTCCAATGCAGATTGATTTGGTGCAGTGACATACTGGATATACTGCATGCTTTTCAGAACTCTCAACCACACTGAGCAACACAGTATTTTACTTTTACACTGTTGCCAGCATCACTGTGAGGTGCATCTCCAGCTGCCAGCTGAGGCAGGTGGCCGATCGGACCCGTTCAGTCAAACTGAGCAGGTACTGGAAACATCAAAGCTGGAATCACTCAAGCAAGGAGGCTGATGGACAATTAGCCAGTAATTAAACATCAGCTAACAAGGCAGCGATCACATGCAACTGACACCCCCGCTCTGATGATCCACAGTGCAGCACTTCATTTTTTGACTTCATACATGAATCAGGAGTTCTTTATTTTTTTTATACAGGGCTGGTGTAATCGCTGCTATCACACTAAAGCAAAGGCATAAGCAGACAGTAATGAGTATAAATATACACAAAGAGCTGTGGCACTAATTAGGTTGATTAAGAGCTGTTAATATTTAATATAGTAACAGCACACCTGAAAGGAGCAGGAATCTGATGTTAAACATCACCCAGGGACTGTGCATTAAACAACTCCACATAACTTAAACCACACAGGCGTTTCTAGAAGGTTCCATGGTGACACTTGACGCTGTCAGTCTGCTGACTGCGGGAACCAGACCTCGACCTTGACGGTCACCTCCCTGGGGGGTGAAGTGCCGCTCCTTTCCAAACAAGGTCCAGATGGAGATCTCACCTGCTCCTCTGTGAGCGGGGCGATAGGGGGACAGTGAGAACATGTCACACTGCCAGCTCCCTACACCTCCACCTCCTTTTGGGTGTAGGTGTTATACTCCTCCTGCAAAGTGCAGAGCTGAGGGTTGTGGGGAGACAGCAAGAGGCCCTTAGGCCAGGATGCATGCCAGATCAGCACATGGACCGGGGCAGACTGGCACACAAACCAGACAGACAGGCACACAGACTGGGCAGGCCCACACACGCACTGGGGCACACTGGCACATGGATTGGGGCAGACCTGCACACAGATTGGCACAGACCCTTACACAAATCCGGCAGAACAGCACATGGATTGGGGCAGACCGGCTACAGACCATGAGAGATCGGCATACTGATCAGGACGGACAGACACAAGGACCAGAAAGGACCAATGCATGGGCCATGGGAGTCCAAATCAGACAAGCACACAGTCCAAGTCAGACCAGCACACAGCCCATGTCAGAGCAGCACACAGTCCAAGTCAGACAAGCACACAGTCCAAGTCAGACCAGCACACAGTCCAAGTCAGACCAGCCCACAGTCCAAGTCAGACCAGCACCCTGACCTGGGCAGACAGGCATGATAACCATGTCAGACAGTCTCATGGACCAGGGCGGACAGTCACATGGACTGGTAGAGGCACTTGGACTGAGGGCAGACCATCACCAGAGTCATCGACCGGGGCACAATAATAAAATATCTTTCAGGCTCTTCGGCATAAGCATCCTGTGGAAACATCTGTGTCTGTAGGCCCATCAAATGGAGTTTCTTCTACTGAACATCTCCACTCTAGGGCCCAAATAGGATGTTGAACCTAGAAGCCTTTCAAACCGTTCCAACCTTTCAAACCCATTTTAACTTAATTCCACACACAGCTTTCCAACCTGAAGATGCGAGTGAGGAAGAAGTTCGGGGAAGCCTCCAGTGCAACATCCATCCATCTTCCAGCCGCTTACCCTGTTCAAGACCGGAGGGGTACGAGCTGGAGCTTGTTCCAGTGTATCACAGGGCACAAACACAGACAGCCATACTCGATGGGTGATTCAGAGACACTAATTAGCCTGACTGTATGCCTTTGAAGGGATGAAACCAGAGAACCTAGAGGAAACACGGAGAGAACATGAAAACGGCACAGGAGGTGCCGTGAAGCCACCCAGTATGCAGCTGTGCCACTAGCTGACCTTAAAGACCGCAGCAAACCACCAGCATAAACATAAAGAAACACACTATCAGAGGCGGCACCAGGGAAGGCGGCAATGCGGGAAGGTAAACAGCAGTGATCCCACTAATCTCCGCTTCCAGCTCAGTGCGTTGGTGGGTGAATTACAGGCTGAACCCTCAGCAGACAGAGTCGCTCGTTGCCGCCGCGCCATAATGATGGGAACAGAAGGTTCTTCATTATGTCAGCACTCACGAATCAACAAACACAGACTCGCGGTGAAATTACTCTGCGAGGCCTCGAGTCTGCCTGGACATGCTTGCTGCGGTAATTTTAATGTTTCATTCTCATTTACTCTGTGCTATATGAGCTGTTTTGAGTGGCCTCCTTTGATATATCAGCATACAGAGCAGGCTAATCAAACATATCAGAGAACATCTGTCTGGATGCTTGCTCAGTGCCAGCGTTCATCGGCAGTATCTTCTGGAAGCGAGAAGCCGCCATCTGAGTAAACGCTCGACTCACTTTGTGGATCTTTTGCTCGGCACTCGCTCTCTGGAAACAGAAACAGCAGTTAATTTTTCTGGCAAAAACAGTCGAAATAGAGTGCAGGGCTCCCACTCTCCAAAGGTATCGCTCACAGACTCTCCCACAGGGCCCCGTCACAGGACCTCAGAGGTTTGTGACGACCCCATCACCCTCTCCAGCCTCAGGAGTGCGGTACTTGAAACTGCTCACCAATGAGAGGGTCGGAAAAATACAGCAATTACAGTCCATGGCTGCGAAAGGTCTCAACACTGAGGATACAGATAAAGGGGCCTTTTTTTGGAACATGTGAAGGAATAAATAAGATCTGATATTACAGGGAGTTGGAGTTGCATCACCTGGCAACGGATGTTAGGGGATGCTTTGGCAAAAGTGGCCAGAGACATTGGGAAGGCCGAGCAGAGGACTGTCAGACGCAGCCACCAAATCGGCCCCACTTCAGGGGGTTGATTTTTTGTGGCAGGGGGCATATCGGTGGCGTGGGAGCTGGAGGGGGGTATCTCCATCCCAGCAGCACAGATCTCTGTGAAGAGCCTGTAATTCAACATGTTTTGCAGCTAGATGCCAGCGGCATGTAATACCGGTGCCCCGAATGTCACTGTCACGCACCATGAGGCAAAAGTCATCAATCGGAGGTATAAGAGTGGGGTGGGGGAATGACAAGGCCAGGCGGACTCCCGGTTGACACCGAATGTGTTCATAATTGGACGCTCTTTCTAGCTATGATTTATACACATTACAATCATTGTATTCTGCTTCCTCCAGTCAGCAGATGATCGGTCTTCAGATCCAGCAGCGAAGTAGCCTCATGGAGCGCCCCCCTGCTGGTGCAAAGGGTAATTCAGGTCCTGACCCCAGACAGATGCAGGACACCACCTGTCACAATCTCACCCCCATGTTGACTTCTGCATCTGACCCGGCCGAGAGTCCTGACGGAGAGGTGTCAATGACCCCCCCCCTCCACCCTCCGACAACACAGCACTTCCATCAGTCTCATCGGAGCCTCAGTCTCTCTCCATTACTTCTTATTGATCTGCAAGAGATGCCGGCACAGGACTGTCAACTGGAATGGAAGCTGAGTGGTCGGGCCGCTTAATGCAGAGCGGCAAGCCGGCACCAGCCGACAGGAAACTGTCCATCACACCCGCGTCGGATCGCCGCATAAACCGCCCTTTACCAGCTGGGAGATCAACCAGCGTCAGTCAAGATTCCAGAAGCTCCCGTTGTGAAACTGCCTGAACCCAAGCCTGTGAAGAGCTGCCTTCGCAGAAGCCCTTTTAGGACTGACAGGCTCTGTGCCGTCTTCCTCAATGGAAACCCCAGACTCCAAAACGTGGTGAGCTGATGTGAATGAACATCTGTGCATCACTCTTGAGCACAATGATTTGTTTATTTTCTGAACAGCCATTAGCACCTGGTTCTGGGTAAGTTAGCACGATGTGTCTTTGTGGAAGCACAAGAGGTATGTCATTAGAGGGAAAGAGCGTTTGGAAATGTGAGGGGTCCGAGTTACTCTGCAGACAGATCGGTACCAGATCCAATAGGACCCTGCGGCATTTTCACAGAGAGCTGCATCTGACTTCCTGTAGCCTTTGCGATCTATCAGCTGTATGGATTTACTATTGACAGCCCTTTCTTGGGGAAGTCTGTTTGTGTTTTGAATGCTGCTTAACAGCCGTACCTTCACCATTCGAGGAAAAGCACAATGAATAAAAAGGTTTCACAGTTATTTTTAAAATGTCATTTGTTAGCGCAATTAGCACCTCAGCAGATAACGGCGACAGCGGAAGCTGAAGAGACACAGAGAAGATGGAGCCAGAGCAGGGCTGAGGAGGAAAACCCAGGGAGACATGCAGGAAAAAGAGAAGGACTCACGCTCTGACCAGCCCAGCATAGGGGTTTCTCTGCGGAGGCACCAGTGCATGCACACATGTACACATTACATGAAGTGGGTCTGGAAGGAAAGGATGAGGTCGGCTATACAGATCAGGTAGTGACAGACATCAAGCAAACATGGTGGCAAAGGGAAAATTTTTGTAAATTTTGAAAATTTTGGGACGATCTTCTTATTATACATGCAGCATGGATAAATCATTACGGTCTCTGCACTGCATATTCAATATATCTATAAGAGGGCCGTGTGCCATCACGCCCAACACAACACCAGGTGGACCACAAAATAAGGACATTAACCATGAGCTCCATTGTGGTGTTTGGTGGTGCTGTTCTTCCTAAGTCTTCTACAACACAAAAAGTCACACGGTGATGACGAAAGCATGATTGGGCCCAGAACGTTAAAGATAATGTGAGCGCAGACCAACAGGAGGGTGGGGGGGCGGGGTGGGGGGCAGTTATGCTTGGGTACTGTACAAGGCAACCGGGCCAGGTGTGATTATGCCCTATGACAGAGGGATAACTGGAAGGAGGTATGGCTGGGGTGGCCACAGATAGACAGCGCAACCCCTGGTAGCCTTGTTAGCTGCAACATCCAGCTCAAATGTCATCATCCATCTGTCCCAGGCTGCAGCACCTCCTCCTGTTCATGGTTATGGCACAAATTGTAGCATCGCCATCCCAAGGACAGATACGGCCAGAGACGTTTCTAACTTTCCAACGCAAATTAACTGTCACCTCCAGCGCGGCACTAGCTGGGGACGACACACCATCACTAATGCCTTTGTCCTGGGAGCACAAGCAACCGGCTCAAAACTCCCATCATTCAATGCGGCATGCTTGACGTCTGCCAGCTGAGACGTGTCGTACCACCTGCCACCTCGCCGGGCTGCTAATTATTTGAATGTTGTTATCGATATTGATGTAGCACGTCTGTAATAAAGCTTGGAACTTACCGGAGCTAGCTAAAATAAAGACAAATCAAGGTGCCAAACTTATCACTTACCAGAGGTGAGAGGAAGAGAGCTTGTCAGGAGGAATGTATAACATGTGTCTCAGTGTGTACAGACATAACTAACAGCTTTATTCTCTCGCCTTCGGGGTGTGGATGCGGTAATGAGGTGTGGATTATTGGAGGGGCGGTTCTTCTCCCCACCCTGCTTTGAGGAGAACATCACCGCAGGGTCCACACTTCACCCCCTCCCGGATCCCAGCACGCGTGTTCCTGACAGCACAGAGGCTATGTCCACAAATCCAGGTCTTCGTGATGTTCCTACAAATTCCCCTGATCCTGAATTGCTGAGGATCTCGGCAACATGACACCCACAATTCCAGTGGGTAAGAAGTCTCATGTCATTATCCAACAATGGGAAGCTTTTCAAAAGAGTGTTTTGCAGCCTTGCATGTTTGTCCTCATCAGGATACACCTCTTTACTATCACTATTCATTTCTTTCGTTATGCGGTAATTATCTTGCACAAATGACAAGGAGAAAACTACCTGTCAGACAGTCTCTTCGCATCTGTGTTGCTGTGTCTATGAGCACCGTCCTGCGGTCTTACTTCGGATGAAAAACCTTTTCAGTCGGGATGTTTCCGCCTCTTCTGGTCTGTTGCCAGCTGCAGGTTCTATGGTCCAATGGCTGCCTGTTATTGTACCGGACGGCTGAGATAAAAAGCTCAGTCTGGGCCGTCCTTGATCTCCTCTCCAGCTGTCCCACTTGACGGCTTACAAATGAACCTGGCCCCCGCTCCCCCAACCCCAACCCCACCTGCAGGGTGATGCATGGCTGCCATGGGACGGTGTGATCTGACACTCACGCTGAGCTGGTTTTCAGACAGAATGGGGCACTGCTGTGACTCATGTCCCTCCACTTGAACTCTGACCTCTGTCTAGAGCACCGGCATTCTGTGGGTTTGAGCCTCTTGACCCGGTGTGCAGGCAGCCAGTGCTTGATTACAGCAAACGCTTAAAACGTAAAATCGTCTTTGAAGAGCGTCGGTGATCTGTGGGACATGAACCACTCCCCATTTGAAATAATTCCACTGTAATTACCACTCGCAGCCTGTAGTGCAAGCAGTCCTCGGGGATCACTTCCTGACACAGAGACACAAATAAAACCCCTGAAAGCACAGAGGTACTCATTAAATATTTAGATTAAATATTTAGATTCTGGATGAATATTCATTTAGCAACACCCAGATTTGGAAATTTAAATATTTATTCCACTGTTAAATATTTATCTTGAAAAATGTTCCTACTTTTGCTCATTGCAGTCAGTAAAAGTCGTGAGCTAACAGCTTGTGGGATCTTCAGACAAGCCGAAGATGTCCAGCAGCAGGACAGTAAACTGCAGAGAGGAAGAGTGTGGGGGGCAGTGTTTGTGGAAGGCAGGGGTAGAGTGTGTGGGAGGGGCAATGTGGGGGAAAGGGAGGGGCGGGGTGTGTGGGTGGGAGGGCCGAAGTGTCGGAAAGGGAGGAGTAGAGTTTGTGTAAGGGGCAATGTGGGGTAAAGGGAGGGGCAGAATGTGTGGGTTTGAGGGGCAAATAGTAGGAAAGGAAGAGGTTGGAGTGTGAGGGTGGGAGGGGCAAAGTGAGGGAAATGGAGGGCATAGTTTGTGGGAGGGGTAATGTGTGGGTGGGGGAGAAATAGTGGGAAAGGGAGTGGCATAGTTTGTGGGAGGGAGGGGCGAAGTATGGGAAAGGGAATGGCAGAGTGTGAGGGAGGGTGGGACAAACAGTGGGAAGGGGAGGAGCAGAGTGTGTGAGTGGGAGGTGCAAAAGCAGAAAAGGGAGGGACAAAGTGTGTGAGTGGGAGGTGCAAAAGCAGAAAAGGGAGGAGCACAGTATGTGAGTGGGAGGTGCAAAAGCAGAAAAGGGAGGGACAAAGTGTGTGGTTGGAGGAAAGTGTGGGACAGGGAGGGGCAAAATCTGGTAGGTGTAGAGTATGGAAAGGGCAAAGTGGGGGAGGGGCAGATACCGGGTGTGGTCTTTCCCTCATATGATCCCCATATGAAGTTTTCTTCACAGCGGACAGCAGAACATGCCAGATACATGCCCACGTCGAGTCAGGCTGTGGGGGTGGCATCCTGCAGTGTGGTATCTGTGAGGTGTCGCCGCATGGCAGCTGCCTCTGCCTCTCTTCCCTTATCTTTGAACAATAGGTTAATCAACGCAGCATCTGTTTGGAAAATGAGCTGTTTACGGAAGGCAGCTTAAGTTCCGATTATGGTTTGTTAATCCTGATGATCTGATAACGTATCACATGGCCACTCGCACAGACACAGGTAGCAAATGCCGCCTCTTGTCTTTATAGGCGGCTGTCTGTGCTATAGCCAGTCCTGGGCGCGGGTGCCGTTCTCCCTGGCTGCCTCGCCCTCCCAAAGTCATCCTCATTAGCGCTTAATGCAGGCCTCCCGTCGGCAAGGTCACGAGTGCCTTCGTGTGACTCTGCCGTCAGGACAATGACAGGAATAATGAAGAGGCTGTCCTTCGCGTCAGCAGCAGGAGGCCACTGGAACGGCGTCAAGCGTTATCAGCGCTGCCGCTGTGACGCGCGTCCATGGGAGGCCCAGCTGAGAAGCACGAACACACAGGTAAGGTCATGCACACAGGCGCCCCCTCCCTGCTGACAATGGAATAGGGTCTGCGAGGAGAGCCTCAACACGCGTGTGGTTAGGCTGGGTGTTAAGGTAAGGGTGGGGGTTAAGGTTAGAGTAAAGCTGGGCTTTGGAGCCACACAGAAAACACAAAGTGTGACTCACTGTCATTGCTTTACCTTACTGACACATTTTCCCCACTGTGTCTGCATTGATTTTCATGGTTTAAAGGGAAATGCTCACTATCACAGTACCGCAGAGTTCTGGAGATTTGGGACTTGGGTCAGGCTGGGTCCCTGGGGTCCAATCTGTGAATCCTACATTCAGCACCGCCATCCCAGGGGAGACTCGCTGAATCAGCCCCCTCCCCAGAGAGTAGAGCTTAATGAGCTGATAACACAGCCCCCAGAGTGAGTGTGCGAGGATGAGCAGGGGCACGCAATGCTTAAATAAACCCGCCGGGCGAGTGTCTGGAGGGTCTACTGGGGATCGCCACAGTGGATCTTCTCACCACCAGCATGACATCAGCTGCCTGCTGTTTCTCTCCTTACATTGCTTCCTCAAACCGCTTTTTAATCACATGTTCTGCTTCCCAGCTGATCCGGGAACAGCTGATGCTTCAAAACGGTAAGAGCAGAGTTAATGTCTAAATAGCGCAGGCAGTTACAGGTGGCCAAAAGTTCCATAGTTTGCCTTCGATCTTCTGAAGCTTGTTTGTTTACCCTAAAATCCCAGAGATCGACGTGCAGAAAATTCCCTCTAACCTAAAATTTGCAATTCATATTTTTCTATTTTCTCTCCATTATCTGCAAATAAAATGATTTAAGTCTGGGGAGCATACCGATTTGAACACTGCAGAGGTTGAAGTCGCTTGTTCTCTGTTATCATGCAGCTGCTTCGTGCTTCTCACAGAGTCTGAAGGAATCCAGGCAGCCATTTTAGCCACATCTCTGAGTTCGGGGTCAACGCTGCCCTGCCAAACACTGCAGACTCAGTGAGGTGGACTTGTGTGCAAACAGCAGATGGGTCCAGGACCAGAAGGTGCCAGACCAGGGGGCTAATCCCATGAGGAGAGGGACTGCGTGTCACTGAGTGGGGGGGGGGGGGCACGACAATCAGCATCAAGGTGTGGCCGCATGATGAT
>JAODUD010000001.1:9061747-9081238 GCA_026784285.1 Stomatorhinus walkeri | reverse complement strand
GAGTGGGGGGGGGTGGGCACGACAATCAGCATCAAGTTGTGGCCGCATGATGATCGCGAATCAACCAGGCCACGTTCAGCTATTTTCATGCCCTGTCCCACGAACGCGCCATCAAGCAGCCGATGCGATGCATAGCCGCTGACTGGATAGCCGGCAGGAAATCCACCTGAGGGAAAGACGTTCAAACAGCAGCACTAATTAGGAAACCAGGAACGGCAACGAAAGCGAGATTAAAGGGGGAGTCACGGGTGCCTATGCGGTAAGATAAAAGGTGGGGGGGGGTGGCACTCATCGTCGGCCGGATTAGCAATTTAGCATAGTGGGCATGCTAATGGGGGAAGAATGTCCTAAAATCTGTTATAATGAATGATAGGTGTACAGGGACAGATGGGGGGCTCTCATTTTATAGATTATATAAGGAGCACAGAAGCACTTTAATAAACGTCTCCACAAGCGGCGGAAACACAGCAGAGCGGCTTCGAGTTCCGAAGCCGGGCGCTCGCCAAATTAAACATTTCATTTCAGGGAACACACCAGCAATTACTGCAATTAGGCTTCTTAAAAACAGGGAAATGCATTTAATTTATTTCTGAGGAATATAAATTACTGTAATTGGGCATAGAAAAGAAGTTTATTTGAATTTAATGTGTAAAGAGTTTCTTAGATTTTCTTCGCTTAATTCTTAGACAGAGCATGATGCATTGGGTTTGAATCCACCTGGAGGCTCAGGCAAGGCTGACAGGTCCTGGGGGGGCCAGTTTAACAGGAGGGTGCTCGTCTGTCAGCTCATTTCGATTACTAAAGATAAAAATATGTAAGATATAAATATATTCTTTTTCTAACACTTTCCTGTGGATCTGTTTCTCCTACTTGTATGAGATATGAATATGTATATTCCGCTATTGCCACCAGCATCACCTGAAGAGGTACTCTGATTTTACTCTGTTGTACCCATTATTCCTCAGCCACGCTGTGGGCATCTCAGCCTTCCTGGTGTATTTACTTCACGCTGACTCCCCTGACCAGGCAGATGGACGCCACCTGCTGGGAGGGGGAGAGGGGGACCAGCAGCTGCCCGTGTCCTGCCAGGGACCAACTGGTGATCTGTCCACATAGAGCAAGCAGGCTTCACGTGCCATCCAGGTATTTTCTGCGTACTCAGGCTCTCCTATTATCAAAAAGCAGGTGGTTCCCCTGCGCAGGACAGACTCCAGCTGAGGTGGACATCAGACAGCTAGGAGCTCATTAGAAGGATCCACCCTGGGCCAGAAGAAAGAGCAGTGTCTTACACAATCAGGGCTTCCCTGTCCTTACACTGAGACTGTAACCCAGCAGTCAGTGATTACTGCCGACGGACCTAAACATATCTGGGGGGGGGGGGGGGGCACCAGGAAACAGGCCACACAGGGGATCATCCCCCTCACACCACATTCGCCATCAACATGGCACAGCTTTTCCCCATCAGCACGCCACAGAAATCGCTCTGCACCAACGGGCCAGACTCCGCTTACTTAAATGTGGGAATCCTGAGAGAGAAACCTAGGACAGCCGGTTCCCCAGGAAGGCGATTGGACCTACTCCGGCTGCTGGGGTGAAGGTAGACACTGCGCACGACCACAGCCTGCAGGGTGAATGATCACAGAGACAGAACTGTTCGCGTCTGCGTGAATGAGTCTCAAGCATAAATCAAAGTGATGACATTCATCATGCATAGCACCTGTCAATGGGAAACTCAAGTCCTTTACAGCAGCGGTAGATATCAGGACAGAACTCTATTTTGCTACAAGGTAAGTGCCCTGAAAACATCCCTGCTGTTCCTCATGTTCGCCGTGTCCTGTCAGCATTCTACAATGACGCCGCTGTATCATGTGATTCCTGACTAATGGAATGCATAGGGTAATTACTTTACATAGAAAAGCTCTTGAGAGCTTGTTTGCAGTTTAATAACTACTTCAGATGAGGAGCCCACAAACAGAGGTGGAAAATTACTCCAAGTAAATTATTGCCCAGAGATAAAAGACGCCATTGTGTCCCGGGAGGCCATAGGTGGGGGACCACAAATTAATACGCTTCATATAAGACCTCAATTCATACGCAATCGTAAGATCGTGAAAACACTTACAGTGCAGATTAACTGTTTTCACCCTGTTATAAAAGCTAATATCTGAGATGCAGTGGTGTGCCTGCAGTGCACCACAGGCCTCGGTGACCCTGATGCTGTCTGGCATCTCCCTTCTCCTACGGAAAGGTGTGGCGTCGTGTGCCGCATCGTGAAAGCAGCAACGGCGGGTTCACCACCAGCGGAGCCAGCCGGATAGAGCCGGCTCCACGCTTGAGCCTCAACTTGTGCCAGCGCTCTCCATCGCTGCAGCACAGCGTAAAGCGGCGTCCTCGGGAGCGCAGATGTCTGCCAGGTCGCAGCAGATGCTCCTCTCTGCATCACAATGCTGTGGTGACCATGCAGGGACCACAAAGACATGCTCCCCGCCCCCCAGACTGAGAGAGGGAGAGCGGCGGGGGCGTGTGCAGGAGCTACGGGGTCAGTGACCCTAACCGACGGGCCTCACAGTCATTTAACAGGGGCGTCTCTCGTTATGCTGAGTCCACGTCGAGTCACGCTAAAGCACCGCAACCCAACCCAGCACCTCCAGCCTGTGCTCCCTCACCATGAAGGCCTCATCAAGAGCCCATCACTATGGCCCCCATAGGGCCCGGCCACACTGTCCCACCATGATCAGCGTTAATGAAGCTCTCGGCCGCATGCAGCCCTTTGCTGTCAGCAAGCTCCATAATTGATCTCATCATTGAACTCTCACTTTCCCACTTTAATTACAGATTTTTAAAGAAGACTTTAATTAATGTTCATACCGCCTCCCCATGGTGGCGAGTGACCCATCCATGTGAGAGAATTTGGGAGCTGCTGACCAGTAAGACCAGTAGGATTAGTTTACTGGGCACGGCATCACTGTAGCAGAGGGATGTACTTGTGTTTGTTGGGGGAAGGTAACAGATCTGGTGGTTGCTGATGGGGCAGCTGGGCCACTGTCATGGTACAGAAGAGAAGCCAGGGGGCGCTGCAGGTATAACACCAGACAATTACACACATGCCTCACCCCACAAGAGAAGAGGAATTGGACAGAACACAAACTGGGTGAATTTTGGGGAGGGATTAAAAAGGGAAGCCTCAAGGTCAGAAGCTGAATAGCAGGGGGGTGGGCTGTTTCTGCCACAGTCATGGACATCTGCCGGATAAAATCCACCCTTTATATCCCCCTAAATCCCAGGCGAGGCCATCACTGTCCTGGCAGCATGTTCCTGGCAGGATATGTGGGTCTTTCTTTGTATAAAAACAAGGGTCATGTGGCTGGGGGAGACGAGGGACACAGCAGCGGGTGTGCCCTGGCAGCAGTCATATGTCACATGACTTCTGGGGTGCAATGTAGCCTACGTGTGATGGGTCGAGGTCACATGACACCATGCAAGTGGGCCTCCACATCGCACTTCAGTCTGACAGCAGAAGCATACAGCATTAAGGTGCCATGGTGCTTGGAGGTAGACAAGGCGAGAGTGACATGCTCCTGTAAGTCACACTCACTTCCACAAACATGACATCTTAACGTTACTGATGCACCATCCATAACTGCTTCTCAATTTTCCACTGCCCTGATGTTGGTTAACGATCCAAAGTGAATTTCTGAAAGCCAGGGCCGCCTATGGACAGAACAGAGCTTGTCCACCTTACCTGTGTAGTCAGGAAAAGCCCCAATCACTGGAAAGACAGGAGAAACACGTTTATTAAATATGTGATGTGTGTACGCGTTTGACCTACTTCTGCTGATTCTGTTATGTTCCTCTGGCATTAGAGCAGTTTAAAGGTACCTGGCTGAACATAACAGCAGGTCTGTCATATGACGCAGTGCGACAGCATGCACATCACGCATTTTTCATTCTGGAAGCTCCTTGGATCACTGGATTTTCTCTGAGTTCCAAGCAAAGGCAGAAATATCTCACAGACGCATGCTGCTTCCATCAGGCTGGTGCGGAGTAGGATCTTTTTTTGGACGCTGTGTCTCCCGCTCCGGCCGTGACGGGGTGCGGCTGCTGCTGCCGCATTTAGATTAATTTTGCCTCGGGCCAAACTTTCAACATGTCTGACAGGCTTACGGTTTACAGCGAGTGACTGTGGCGGGTCTCAGATTCTGCAGCTCCAGCTTTCCTTCTTTTAACGGGAAGCCATTATTCTGTGTTTTGGGAGAACGGGGCCATCGTTGGGAGGGAGATACCGCCATCCACGGCCAGCGGGCCGGACGGCCCCGAAAGCCTCCCAGGATGGCTGAGGGTCCGATCACTGGGGATTGATTGTTCTGGAAAGGGCGGGACTTCCAAATTCCCAGCTCACGGGGGTTTGTGAGGCTGTGACAGAAGCAGAGACAGACCTCAGGTGACACATTCAGGGCACTGTGCTGGGTGGGGCCACCCGAGGGACCCACACTGAAAAACAAATATTGTGTTATAAGGAGGGACGACAGAGATAACTTGTAAAAATGATGAATCACCACATTTTGGAAAAGGAGACTTATTGAAAATGGTGGGTGGGGGGGAGACTGCAAAGAGAATAGAAAGTAGTTTTACATCAATAAAAATATCACTGAAAGAAGCTGTTTTTTATCAGTGAGCTGATCCATCCTGCTTCCAACCAATTATCCTGACGAGGTCATGGGATTATCAGGATTCTTCATGAGCTTCAAATAATTAGTCGGTTTTATAGGGCAAACAGATTGATGGAGGCTTTTCCCTGAGACCTGGTCACGTCTGTTTGACCTTTGAGGTAATTTCTTTTCTCTCTCAATCTAGGACTTTAGACCCGCTATAATCATGCTGAACGTCAAACAGGTCCCACTCCGAAACACCTGGACACCCAACGAACACTAATAAAACACGAGTATGCTGTGAATTCATTTAGAAAGACATCCTGCCCTGTTTAACGGGCGCCTATCAGCGACCACCTTGATCTGCTCTGTTTCCACAAGTCACAGATGATTTGGATTCACATGCATCTAAAAACACCCCCTTACTGGCCTCACTCAAATGGGCCCCATTTAGTCGGTCGATACACGTGTTTAACCTACAAGAACAGCACATTGAAAGGCTTGCAGCACGCGCTGTCCGTCTCTGTAATGACACGGCGTTCCCTTAAGGAGAGTGTCGCTGCCAAACTTCTACATGGGAATGACACCCGCTCACGTCTTCAGCTGCTGCACATTACAACCCACCAGACTGACTGACAGGCCGTCATTATGTAGGGTACCCGGTTTAACCATTGCACTCCCAGATTCTGGGCGCCATCACACTACCATTAATCATTCAGTTCCATGCTTTGTCTCCCCTGAAGCCTGTCAGATTTGGGCTGCGCCTCTCAAAATCATTTTGTTACTTCAACGGCTGAAATTCATTGGCATTCTCCTGAAATACATCTGTGCCCCTTCCATTCATTTCCCACCTATTTAGTAAGGGGTCAGGGGGGAGCCTGGAGATTATCCAGACAGCTTGGAACATGAGGGTTTTCTGTCATAATTCTCAGATACAACATAACTTTGCTGCTTTGCGCTCTCACTGGTTTAAGGATGCAGTTTTTTTTCCCTTCTGACAGTGTGCTTACTGTTTAAAAGCTCTTTTTGGACTCAAACTGAATCTACAGCCAATTAAAAGCTAATGTACTCAACAAAACATTTAGAAGTGCTGTCACACTCAAAATATCTGCATCCCATGAGATAATTTCCCCAGCTGCACCAACACTCGGATCTGTATTGCCTCTTCAGTTTGTTAAAGTGTTTTCCCATGTGAGAACAGAGCAATTGTACAGCGTTTCTCATGCCTAACAAATAAACAGCCATTATTATTCTGTGATGTCACCTCGGAACAGAGAAGGGGGTGAATGAAACTAGAACCCAGGGAGGATTAGAGAAGGAACAGGGGCCAAATTATGGAGGTAATCTGAGAACAAAAAAGAGCCCAAAAATGGTGACAGCCAGTGGCTCTCACACCTGCTCCAGTTAACTTGCGTGCTTCACAGACAGACATATCCTGCTCCTCCGGCTTGTAACAGGTAGAAATGGGAAACTCACCATTCCAAACCCCTGGGTGACATCGGAAGCCCAGCACAGCGCCCCCGCTGCATGGACAAGGCAGGAATCAGCCCCTCTGGTGTGAACTTGTTTCCTGCGCGATGTCCCCGCTCGGGATGCGATCAGCAGCCACGAATAATGCAGCCATTCACAAATGAGATACTCAAATGAAGTGACAGTGTCACCGAGAGGCTCAGCAGGAGCATCTACCCTCAAGCCATCAGAGTACCTAATACCCCTAAGGCAGATATTATTTAATGCCTGTTCCTTAAAAATGCACTATGCACTTTATCTGAGCCGTGTTGTACGTCTCTGATACTTCTTTTCTCTTTAAATAGATTTTTCTGTTCCTTATTACATATTTATTATGCATAGTTTTTCTGCATTATGCTATTATTGATATTACTATTTTCTATTTTGGCAGTTGACCACCTTTCATTTCACTGCACGTTATAGTCTGACTGTGTACCTTGCATGAATTAAATAAAAATCATTGAATTCTTTGTGTCTCTGCCTGACCGATGTGTGTGCGTCTGCACGTCAGCCACTTCCAGGGCGGAGGATCCTGCAGAGAGCTTCTGCAGAGTGCAACCCAAAGGCTGGGTCAGGGCATGTTTCATGCTCTGGGGAAGAGAAGCTGATCAAAAACAGGACCCCACTAAGGACACGGACCCTCCAATCCACCATCACTCCAGCAATAAGGCTCACTTGAGTCTGATTGTCTTTCCAGCACGACAGCTGTACGTCCCTAAGGATTCTGGGGAATCAAAGCAGGTTTATCTATATACGAGGCATTTCTAGGTAGCAGGCAAACGTGTTCGTCTAAGTGACACCTCTCTGTGATGTTTGCATCAGGCTCTATTCACAGACCCAGACGGGTTGTGTGCCGGGTTTAGAGGATTTTACAGTGAAGGTGGTCCACCTACCCACCGATCCAGTTTCCAGATAAGCCTGAACACACAGACTAAGCTGTTGGATCTATACCCAGCCGTGAAATCCAGAATTACCTCTCCCAAGTGGAATTGATTTTTTTAAACTGTGTTTAAAGCCTGTTTATTTTTCTAACCCGTGCAGTTATTCAGCTTCACTCAGAACAGAATATTAAAATATGATTATTCTGTCAGATACTGCAGGTGAATCCATTTCAGTGATTGTCTCATTGTCAGTGCATGCCCATGGGAAGCACAGGCATGTAAGAAGGAATAGCTCCCATACACACCCATGATGAACAGTCGAGCACAGGCTTTACCTGTGTTTGCCTGATCTGGTTTTACATAAACACATAAACCCCCAGGATTTGGGCCAAAAATCCCTGCCCATGACTCCTGCCCCCCACCCCGGCTCCCTATTTTCTTGGGGGAGAGTGAGCATTTGCACAGAGCCAGGTACAAACTCTCCAATGACCTGGAAAAATCCCTCAGAATCACAATTGCGATAGCAATTGTCCACGAATGAATCAGGAAGATCACAGCGAGCATATTTCTCTCTAACATGACCCTCGCCCTCCTCTGTCAGTGGGGTGTCCACCCCTGAGATAATCATACATCTATAATCTCAACTTTGAAGGGTTTACCACAGGTTTCATGTATGGCACGATGCTATACAGTAGTTTTAAACATCTCTGTGATCACGTCTGATCTTCATCACGATCTTAACTTTTATCTTTTGTCTGTGAGATTTCAGAACAGATCGAGTCTCTCGCTCCACCGTGGCTTCTGATAGCACCCTTGAAAGTCAGACACGCAGTGAGATGTTTATAACACGCTAGCAGGTGTGAGCCAGTGGACGTACAGTAGCAGCTTCTTTGTGAGTTTCACTGGAGGCACTAAGGTGGGTTTCACTGTGAAATTTATGAGGCAGTTCTTTGGGGATCTGCAACGTTCAAAAGGTTAGACAATGGTACAATAAAACATCCCCAGTAATAATTTCAAAAAGTCAGAAAGCAATTTGCAGTGCAGTGACGAAGACATTCAAACTGCTGTGTGAGGACCAACATCTGGAGAACCTTCAGAGATCCTGTGGGAGATAGTGTGAGTGGGTCTTTCTGTATCATAATGCTGTTTAAGAACTGTCTATCCCATGGTGCCTTCTGGAGAAACATCTTTACTTAGGGGCACTTAGTGAGTCAGGCAGGCTGTAGACCCCTGCTCCCTCACTTTATTTCCTAGGACCCTGGGCATACAAAGCCCACATCATGATAGGGATCTCAGGAGGATCGGAAGAGGCTGGACCATTACCCCAGGCAACGGATTCTCTGGCTCCAAGTAAGTTGGATGCTTCTCCTCCCGTTGCCTGGAGAGCGAGGGGCTCCAGCGGTTCCCCGGCTCTCCGAGCTGGAAGTCATCTCCCCAGGGAGACAAAATCCAGGTGTAAAATGGCAACCAGCTGTAAAACACCATGCAGCACAAATTAATTAGTTTCAGGCGGAAGAAGAGAGCTCTGCTGAGGCATTCTAATCATGCGTTCCACATTGTTTTGACAATTTAGTTGATTAAATTTGGTTCATCTGCGTGATGCTGATGTACTTATGAAGACATCATCTGCACCGCGTTAGGGCAGTTTGTATTGTCCATATCCTCCCAGAATGTCCCCCTGTGACTGATATATTGCAATCCCATTGTGCCATCCAGTGGAGAGTAACTTGGAGAGGACGGAACTGGACACAACCTGGACTATCCTGATTAAATTCTGCATAAATATATCTGACAGAATCTGTGTGCTCCACAGAGCTGCAGTACTTATACAAAATCTCTTAAGCAGTTATCATCATCATAGTCATCATCATCTTTTGTCTGCAGAGGAACATTCCCCATGCAGGCCCTTATGTCTTTTTGGCCAGCCACAAGTCTTACTGTCCATCAATACCCATCAACCCCCCCCATTTTGGGATCAATCTGAATCATTTAAGTGTAATTCCCTGGAAATACCTGGATCATCGGTGCTGAACACACCTCTCAATCACCAATGCAGAAATGAAAAGAAATGGTGAACTACACCCTCACGACACTGCAGAACCTCACCAGCTTATCCGCAAATGGAGCAGGGACACCTTTTACCCATGTTGTGATGCTCTTTGGCTTCTGGTCAATTAATTTGTATTCATTTATATATTTTATGCAGGATCCAGAGGTACATTCAACAGAAGAGCCACCTGTGTGTCAATTTGTTTAAACTAATTACCAATAATACACATGATGTTGGCTAATGAGGCAAACAAAATGACATACAGCCATTCATTTGTAAAGGAGCGCACAAGGTACACCCGATGAATGAAAAGAACCACAAACTACTGACTTGGTACGTTAGTGTGTGATGTGAGAGAGCAGGTGACAGGGGACCAGGAGTGACACACTGTGGCACATCGATGGCCTGCAGCAGGTCCCTTTAAGCACGCCCAGGTGCATCACTCACCAATGGGCTGCGTGCATGTGTGTATGTCCTTCTGCCAAGTACCGGTCTGATCATCACCCTGGGGCAGAAGCTGCTTCTCTTGGGTCCTCATCCCTGGCATGAATATTTCAGGTGCATTAATATTTAAACAAAAATAAATCATATTCACATCTGCATATTTCCACTGTTTGCATATGCATGTCAGCCTGGCCTTGGGAACTGCTGGGGAATTATGGGGGTTTTTACAGCTGCTGAGCAGCCCTGCAGGGGCACCGCATGTCTCCAGCACCGGCATCGGTTGCATGCTTTGCGATTTCCTCTCCCAATTTTCCCAGTTTCCACACCGGATAACAGCAAGCTGGGCACCGCCATCCCAGATGCTGATCTCTCAGCTTTGCCGTTATTATTCAGACATTTATCAGACCTTTTCTGATGCACGTTATTGATCACCCTAAATAACCTCTACAGTTTTCATTCTTTTGTATTTTGACATCACAAACTGAGAATCACGTAAGACCCCAAACCAATAAATGAGTCACACGGTCGCAAATAACTCCTTGTGTGCAGTGGCTCAATCTTCTGCTAATTAATTTTAAACATGTAAACATCCTTAATCAGGCATCAGTCTTACAGGAAACTGCCCTACATCTAACGCAGTCTGATTATCTCTGTAGCATCTGCAAACATTGCTACAATGTTACGGCAACGTCGAGATAACATGGCAACTGTGATACTGCTGGCTCTGGGATACGCGCCCTTATAGCTGCAGGGGGGACCTTCCCCCCCATACTGACATTACTAACCTCTGATCCCAGCTCACCCTGACATTGCTGCTACATGCTGGGAAAACCTGCGAGCCATTTACTGAGATAATGACCAGGGGTCAGAGGTGAGAGGGTCGGCTGACATCGTGGTGGGAGGGGCTGTGAGGTTTCTCACACACATACATACACACATACACAAACACAGGTTTGCAATTATATCTTTGTGGGGACGCTCATTCATTTCTAGTGGAAAACCCTATCCAGCCCTAACCATAAGTAACCAAAAAAAATATATATATATATATATATATGAGACTTTTGGCATGTTTAGGTTATTGATTGCATTCACAGATATTTGTGGCAACCTGAAAAATTGTCCCCACAATGTCAAAAAACAGGTTTTTATCACATTGTGGGGAACACTTGGTCCATACAATGTTATATAAACATATTCTACACACACACTCACAAATTATGTTTCCCAGGATGAGTCATACTGTCTCCGGTTTCCCACCTTCATGTCCTGAATTTCGGAGACCAGGTGCATCTTCTCTGGGCCCAGCACATATAAACAGTAGATTCAGCTTACCTTCACATGTCCCTTCACTTCAACAAGCACGGCTGTTTTCACTGTAAGGCTCCTTTAGTCGCCTGGGCAAATAAATAATGACATAAACTGTTAATGAATCATGGGGCAATGGGTCCCCCAGCGGGAACCCGGGCTCTCTGTCTCTGCTGTATGCAGAGGGTGCATCAAAGGCATGTAAAATATTATTCATAACAGTTTAATATTTCTTTTACCACGTGCCTTAATTATGCAGACGAACAATAAGAATTATTGCGAGAACTCAGAAGAAAGTAAGACTTCATAAATCTTATATAATTTATAAGCACAGGCGTTAACTGGGAGAAAATGCTTTTTTTATCAGTAATAGATCTAAGTATGGCCTTTACCTCTTTGGCTAACGCTAATATGCAGGTTTGTAGCCTGCTCACACTTATTGTTAGCAGGGGACCAAATTCTCTAAATTGATGGTAAAACATTTAAAGAGTGGCACAGGCTCCCAGTCGTTATGCAATCGGAGCTGTGAGAGTGGTTTGTGCCTGGCCCACTTCGGAAATCGATCCCACCTGCATCCCTACCGCTGATGGGAATGTCGCTGGTATGGGATATTGACTGTCGGTAGAGCCTTGGCTGGTTGCAATCGGGCTTGGAGCCCAAATTGCCGCCAAGTGGAGAGAGAGACCTCCCACGTATATGGCCATCACTCTGTGACACCAATGCCTCATCCACTCCAGGAAAACATGAAGTGTACATTATTCACGGAAACAGCAAAGAGCAGCCATAGCTATATCTGCACCGCAGCTCAGCTTCTGGAAGCATGTCAACGTGGAATAGGGGTTCAGTTTCTGATCAACCAGCAGCCCCCCATCCCTCGCCTGGCTGTATGGAGAAGCACAGCCTGGACACTTCCACAGAGCGCCTCACAGAGACAGCGAGGCACGTCACCCATCCCGGACACTCTGGAAAATCCATTTGGTTCAATCCGAGCCATTAGTCCCTTTGACATCCTCCCAGAATGCACTGCAGGGCACAACACATCCTCACTAAAGCTGAAAAAATCACCCAGTGCTCCAATACTAGATATCACTGACCGCAGCGTGACGAGGAATTATTTTCCAGCTTTATCTATGTTTTAATGTACACACAGAAGACACTTAGCTCTGTCTGTAACCTGGACTTTTCTGAATCGGTACATGTGGTGGTTCCAGAAAGATGCGATGGTTTCATTCAGGTACCTGCAGGTGCCTCATCTCTGGAATCAACCCTGGAACCTGGTCTGCGCAGTTTCAGGCCGCTTCTGCTCAGAGGTCAGGGTGAGAGTAAATGACCTTTGACCCCTGGCAGGAGCAAGGTGGAGAGGTACGCGAACACGGGAATACTGTAAAGCAGTCGTACAGTGGCGGCGTGCGGAGGTAGTACAAGCAGCCCAATATGACACTGGTGTTCCCAAAATGATTTTTTGCAACACCTTTCGGTGTCAAAACATAAACTACCTGTTTCTGCAGACTGGCAGTTGATAATTAACTTGTTTATTTCTAATTAAAAGGTGTACTTGTACTGTGAGATTATAAATGCCTTGAAATAATTGTGATTCAATGCTTGATTTCTGGGAAGCTACGACAGCAGTGGGTTCCTGCACAGAAACATACTTCTAAGATGAATACATCGACACATTCAGGCAGACACATATTTTTACATATCATGTTTATGAGGCTTTTTTCCCTATTAAGATTCTAGCCTCCCCTCAGGTTTGAGGTCAGCTGGGCTCATAGGGAGCAGCGTTTATATGATGTAATTGCAACTTGTTTCTGTGGGACAGACAGCACATGCATCCCAGTGCTCCTTACATCAAATTAGCCAGCAAGTCCAGTCCCGTAGCTGTTTTCAGATATCACTCCATGTACATGCACATCTGTGGTCACGTGACCTGTACACTGACAGACAATGGGACAAATGAACAGGGACAATCCCGGTCACCTGACCCTTTCAGCACATGCCCACACCCCCAGCACCCCCAGCTGGCATGTGCCTGTGTTTGCTGTTAGTTCCCTTATGTCAGGGAAGGGGGGCCTTTCATTTTCCAGCACTCCCACCTGACAGAAATATGCAGCCAACATATACCTGACAGCTGTCACAGCTGCACATGGTGCAGGGAAATGCACCTCAGCTGTCCTGAAGCTTAGACGCTGCTTTTACGTGAGTACGACATGATGTGTTAGAGCACCAAATAACCATAATGCTGGAGAGAAACAACTCATTTATAAGCCAAGAAACAGGATAACGGGTAATGATGGGTGATGACACCAGTCAGGTGGAACATCTTTGCTAGGCCGCGTTTTCCCATCGATACAGACGATCAAGGAAAGGTCTTTTCTACCCATTAATTACATTTGGAGGTAGCAGCTGATGTTACTGAGAGCCCAAAGGAGCTAAGCATTCTGGGAAATGAGGAACATAACCACACTCACCAGTGGAATCAACAAATCTTCAGGCCACCAAAGCCCCCCCCCACCCCAGGCCACCTGTCAACCCCCCACTTAACACAACCTAATTTCCTGCACCTGGGCTCAACTTACTTAATGAACCTGGGGCCCAGAGAAGCAGTCAACAATAAGGACCTGTGGAGGGACATGGAGACTTCCTGGCACCATCCAAAAACATGATTCAAATGGATATTTGATAAAAATAGAAACTACCTCCACAAATTAATAGAAAAACCTGAAAAAAATTCTGAAGGTTTCTAAGAAGCATGACTGACGGGTACAGCGGCACTATGAGGCCTAATGAAGGGATATCTGCATCTGGAATCATCCAGCAATTTCGGGGGGAAGCAGAAAATGAAAGTGGAGAAGCAGAAATGTCAGACGGACCCCAGACAGCTGACTTTGCAAAAGGCTGCCTGCAAGAGATGGGGAAACACAACTTTACTTTGTTTAGACTTAAATCTCACTTGAGCTAAATTAAATTGAAGCCACCCCCTTTGATTACTGCACAAGATGTCTGTGGCTTAAGTATAAAAATTGAAGAAACTGAGTCAATGATCAGCCTCCATTCACCAGTGAGGTGGAGGTGTTTCCAAGTACCTCCAGCTCCATCTTCACTGTGCACCACCCGGTGCTACATCTACAGCCAGGAGCCCTACGGAAATCATTGACGTAGCTATGATTTCTCCCGCAACTCATCTTTAGTTTGTGACAATCTGTGTAGGATCTCTGGAATATCTGCTTAGGATCTTTGGAACATCACAATTTTAAACTACATTTCATGACTTTCATGCATAAAATACAAAGATGGTCGTGGCCAGAGGGGTGCCAGTTTTGATCTGTTTCTTACTGCCAAACCCTATAAGCTCTCAACATCAGGACACACGCTTCCCTTTCCAGCTACAATACCCAGCATACTGAGTCAGCCGCAGAACCAGTTCATACGCAGTCGCAGAGAATGCAGGTACAGCCAGAGAGGCACTGCATACACAGTCACAGAAAAGGCAAGTACAGCCACAGAGTCAGTGTGTACAGTTGCAAAGCAGGTATGTATACAGTCATAAAGATGCTGCATACAGTCACAGAGCCGATATGTATACAGTCATAGAGATGCCACATACAGTCACAGAGCCGGTATGTATACAGTCATAGAGATGCCGCATACAGTCACAGAGCCGGTAAGTATACAGTCATAGAGATGCCGCATACAGTCACAGAGCCGGTATGTATACAGTCATAGAGATGCCGCATACAGTCACAGAGCCGGTATGTATACAGTCATAGAGATGCCGCATACAGTCACAGAGCCGGTATGTATACAGTCAAAGAGATGCTGCATACAGTCACAGAGCCGGTTGGTATACAGTCATAGAGATGCTGCATACAGTCAGAGCCGGTATGTATACAGTTGTAAAGTCGGTGCATACAGCTGCTTTTTCACTCTCTTTGCAATTGACTTTTTGACTTGTAAATGTGCTTCAGTGGTTTGGAAAGGAATAGCTGGATTGTCCTGTATTCTGACTGTAAGACCATGAATTTCTTCCAGAATAATAAAAGCCAGCAGACACGGACACGCCACTCTAGCCTGGCTCATCTTTCCATGTAAATGTTCCTCCAAGCTGTATTCCATGAGTCAGGCTTTACCAGGGACACTGGGAACTGTGAGCGTGATCCAAGGAAGCATGACCAGATTAAAGTGGAGCCATTCCTCTACCCACTGAACTTCTGAACCCACGTTCATCTCCTCACTCCGAGGGTATGACATGGAGTTCGTCAGACAGCGACCTCATTACAGAATTACAAGCAAAAAATAACACATTCCCTATGATGTCATTACTGATACAATTACACATCTCAGATGTGAGTAACCTTTTCCAAATCATACAGGAGCAAAGGAACAGTAGAACTGAAGATTTGAAGATGTCACCAATGATATAATATGAAACACTACTCCATGAAAGCAGAACTCACCCGTGAAATATCTCAGACCAATTCATTCAAACTAATTTATAATAGAAGACATCATCATGTGGCCTGGCTTTCCATAACACACACATTATTATCTTAAAGAGGTACAGATCTGTTTGGCATCGATTTTAGCCAGTGAGAAGTTTTCAAGAGCTTCACCACCGTATAGGTCCAAGTTGTTCACAGAGAAGACACTATAAATCATTCTCCGGATATTCTTGGAGCTTTACCAGGTGAAGAAGATGGATGGGGTGAGGGATTTGATCTGATGTGGAACAGAGGTGCTTTCTGGAGCTGAAGCACCCACCACTTTGTTGCATGCGGTATCTCCTTTGTGTCCTTCACACGCCAGCTTAATGGCTGCGATGTTATCGCTGCACCTTGATGGTGTTTTGACACCTGCTGAATGCAAGCCGGGAGGAAGCGGCGAAGCCTGGTTTGTGCCTCTCACAGCCGCTACCTGTACACCCCGCCAATGAAGAATATAACATGTCTTTCCTACCTTTTGAGCAACGTCATTGTGAGCCTGAGACTGAGGGTTAAACAAGACTCAGGTACCCTAAAGCATGCTGGGAAATTGAGAGGAGAGTATGTTCCCTCTGGGTCACCACAAAAATCTTTTTTAAAGGTTTAAAGTTTAAAAATGCATTAAATGTATAATAACAGATTTTCTTTTATTATTTATGTTATTATTAAGAGTTGTCTGGTTTCACTGTGAGACATTTAATTTTTCTTAATCTTCTATTTAGACCCAACATTGAGTCACTATCAGCGGAAACCCATTAAGTTGCAGGAATTTCCAAACTGTGTTTATATAATGGCTCGAGGAGATTATAATGAAGCGGCCTTTCAGGAGAACAGAGGCCTGAGCCCGTTTCTGTTTTATATCCCTTCTGAAGCGACCCTGACATTTTGACGCTCTTTAAGGAGCTACGAAGCATGCTTTACTTAAATCTGGCCTTTTTAGACAGAGGAGGAGATTGATGGAGGGAAAGCCAGCAAGGCGATCAGAAGCCGGACATGGTCCAGCAAGCCGGAGCGCCGGACCCAGAGACAAATCGATCCGTCTTCTGTAGAAAATCCCCACAGGCACCGGAGAAGCAGTAGCCTGGCCAAAGATGCAGGTTCCCAGGACACAATGCTGATAGCAGCTGCATCCCTGTCCTCCAGAACAGTCTAGTGGCTGCTATTTACAGATATACTGAGGTCAAATGGCACAAAGCGAATCCCAGCATCTGCCCCCTGAGGAGCATTGAGTATCCATCATGGGGTTTATGCTCTGCTCAGTTGAGCCATGTCTGCATTCTCCAGCGCAGGCTGGTGTGGAGATGTCCGTTACCCTGTGAACGCTGCAGTCAGGTCATCAGCAGGTGTTTATTATCTGAGTCACACAGATGAGCCACCAGTGACAAATTCAGGAAACATTCACTGAGACTTGAATGTGACCTAGAAACCACATACTGCACACCGTGGATGCGATTGTCCGTATTCACTGCACACCGTGGATGCGATAGTCTGTATTCACTGCACATTTTGGATGCGATTGTCCTTATTCACTGCACACTGTGGATGCGATCGTCCGTATTCAATGCACACCTTATATTGCATGAGGAGGTGTGATGGCTCAGATACACTGAACACCACATACTGAGCACTGCAAATGCAACATTGTAAAATAAAATTTAGCCTTTTTGAGCTGTTCATTCATTTTTTCTAAGGCGGCGCAGCCTTTCCCAAAGAGAAGATGAGACATGGCTTACCTTCCTGGCAGACATCCTTTTTGACAGCAGACAGTATTTTTTTCAAGCACTGGAATCCACAAAACTTGCTGAATGTGCTTATAATCCACATTAATGCTGCATAAACACTCCAATTAATCCCTTCACAGACATTATAATAGTGCTTTAAGCCTCATCCCATGCAACACGAACTTTCATATCACCTAATTAGTTAATCTTCAGAATTCCAATCAAATGACACATTCCCAACAACCACATCATTAGGTGGCATCAAAGTAATATATGATATCAGGTGACAATGAAAGGAGGACTTTTTCTACAGTGGCATCTGACAAGGGGCCATCCAGGTCTACATCTGACCACCGGATTCTGCCATGTCTCTGGTCTGATGACAAATGATTTAGATGAAGGTCTTTGAGAAGCAAGACTCCCAACATCATGATCAACATTGAGGCTACATAGGGACAGTACAAAATTTGATAAAGCTCAATCAACCCCATTTGTTATTAAGGATGTGGTCCAAAAGAAAGGAAATTCCATAATTTGTTCAGACTGAAGAACATCTCAGGAATGAGCCCACCTCCGTAACAAATTTAACGATGGATGATTTCATCAAAGCTTACTGTCATGCTATATCTGTATATCTAGAAATGCAGGTTTGTGCCCCTGTCCTTAGCTGATAGGAATTCTGGAGATGGTGCAGTCTGGCTGGAGAAAACGTCAAATATTGCATTCAGTTTGCCTTGTTAAAATGAAAACAATATTATTGGCAAACATACCCGATTTGACAAATAAGGAACTATACTCCTTTCCTGAAGTCTCAAAATGAACTGCAATAACAAAAAACTAAAGGCAAAGGACAGTAGGATGTGGAGACATTGAGGAAAAGGTATGAGAGTTATGGAGAAAAGAGAGAAAACCTGTGAACAGTAACATAGCTATAGTCAGAGGACATGGAGGAGAAGGTATTAGGGATATGGAGGAAGAAGAGACATCCTGTCAAGAGTAACACAGCTACAGTCAGAGGACACATACGACAAGGTATCCAAGACACTCACAGTACCTTCTACAGCCTGAATGAAAAATGACATTTCCAGTGACCTTTAGGTATGACAGTGTTAAAAGCACATCTTAGACATCCAGCATCACTAAACCACATTTTAAAGAGAATTATTCAAGAATCAAAGGCACTTTTTGCTATTCACCAGAAGCAGTCCACTGGAAAACCAGCCGAAACCCTGCTGAAACATTTCATTACAAATTGATTTGATAGTTCAAGACCAAGCTGCTATTCACACAAGCCTTCGAAAGGCAGTGTCATTAGAAGTGCTAGCGCTTATGCAAGCAGGTATGGAGGAAGTTCTCCAAAGGTAAGCAGCACTCTGCAAGAGGCGCTGCCATTACAGAGCCGTGAGCTTGAGCACAGGTCAAAGAGAGATGTGCGCATTGGAAGCAGACCGTGCTTTTACTAAATGAATAGTAAAATCCAAGTGGTATAAATGGCTTCCATTATTCGCAAGGCACTTTGCATAAAAGCATAAGTTAATGAAAGAGTAATGATCTATCATAAATATTACTGAAAGAAAATCACATTATCTGTAAGGCACTTCAGCTGTGGATCTAATCATTCTAATCTTTTGATACTATTAATTGCTATTTCTTGCACAGTATATTAGAATCATTTAGAGTTGTTATATAGATACTCTAGAATGGAGAAAGGGGGACTGGTTAGGGTAGACTGTCCCTGGGCAGGTCAAAGTCTGGTGAAAATGACACTCCTTTACTCACGCTGGTCTGTTCACTATCCTGCGTCTTAGAGGCACCATGACTGTGACTTACCTCAGCTCAAAGACAGCTTCCCCAAAGGAACCATTGAGAGCACCCCCTAACACTAAACCCTAACCCCAACCTCCTATCCCCTATGCCTAATCCCAACCTCCTATCCCCTATCCCTAAGCCCAACCTCCTATCCCCTGTCCCTAACCCCAACCTCCTATCCCCTATCCCTAAACCCAACCTCCTATCCCTTATCCCTAACCCCAACCTCCTATCCCCTATCCCTAACCCCAACCTCCTATCCCCTGTCCCTAACCCCAGCCTCCTATCCCCTATCCCTAAACCCAACCTCCTATCCCCTATCCCTAACCCCAGCCTCCTATCCCCTATCCCTAACCCCAACCCTAAACTCAGAAATAAACATAGCACCCAAAACGAACAGCTTACGTCCTTGTCAGCAGGTCATGATCCCCGAATCTGCAGAGACAGTGTGTAGTACCTTTCATTAACGACACTGAGAGAGAAACAGAAGCTGCCCGGCGGGGGAGGTGGTGCTCATTTTTTAAAAACTTTGGTCCAGAGGGACTCAATCTGAGGCCAACAGACCAACAAACAAGCCTTGTGGCCAGCAGGTACTACAGCGCTAAGGGGCTACACTGTCGAACACGGCACGTGGGTTCT
>JAODUD010000001.1:9049132-9060726 GCA_026784285.1 Stomatorhinus walkeri | reverse complement strand
CCTCCAAACCTGTCAATAATGTTTCCAAAACAACCACGGATGCGCTCGCAGCATCATCAGGATCAGCAGCGCCCTGGGTGGTCCCAGTACAGTGAGAGCCTAATACAGTAGCTGCCATCTTTGAGAGAAAGGTCGGGACGGCAGTTAATCAAAGCTTGCCATTACAGTACGTAGACGGGATAAAAGGAATGGAGAGAGAAGCACACTGTGAGCACTGATCTTTACAGCATTGTGAAGAGGCAGTCTTTGTGTGCATGCAATGTGGCACAATTAATGATTCACATACTGTAAGCTGTATCTCTCACTGCTGGTGGGACCATGAGGACAGAGACACCCCCATCATGTGAATGACACCCATATAACATTCAGAGGTATTTTCCAGGAGGGCTCCATAGATGCTGCACAGGCCAGCAATCTGGAATGTTCCAGCCTGATCCACCTGCCCAGGATTCCACAGCAGCATCAATGATGAAACAGAACTTAAAGTGGAGCCCAATTTGGCTACAAATCAGGTTTTCACTGAGCTTTGAACTGATAGCATGTGTTTTTTTATTAATCACATAAATTCTCTTCCTATCCATACCACAGAAAAAATGGCTTCCAGGTGTTCAATAAGTACCTAACTGTGAAGGGAGAGAAGAAAAATCCCTAGTTTTTTTTTTTTTTTTACTATGGATATAATATTAAAAAATCTAAATACACAAGATGGAGCTCAGAGGAGTGGGTCAGCTTGCCTACAGCCTAGCATACCCTCATCGGACATTTGAAATCCCCCCTGCATTCTCCTGTCCAGCTGACTTCACACTTTGTGCCTGTAGGCAGTAACTAGCTAACTGCACTCTCATGGAGCCAGAACAGTACCAGATATGCAAATGAAACCTCATTACAATGAGCAAAGGAACATTCTTCATCATATACACTCCTTATTCTTTGAATATTTCAGTAAGCATTATAAGTCATCTTAATAATGGCAGTTTATGACTGTCTAATCCTGTAGTACGAGTGTCCTGCAAGGCAAAAGAAACTTTGTGAGACTTTTTCAAATGTTTTCAGTTTGCTGTCAACCAGAGAGACTTTGACAGGGTAATGTTTACAATCCTTCTCTTGCAAAAAAGAGGACATGATCAGCAATTCTCAGAGATTTTACCTCTTTGTTGCTAAGTCTGCTCAGCTCTGATCTGGAGGACTGTAAGGCAGAGGAAAGGGACCATAATGGGCATGCAGCTCGTCTATGGAGCGTGACAGGGGGACCGGATGGGGAGAAACAGGACAGACAGCTGACGTTGATCTCTGCCCAGTCCTCCTTACTGGACTGCCTAGACTGATGGTGGTCTCTGCCCCGTCCTCCTTACTCGAGTGCCCAGGCTGATGTGGGTCTCTGCCCCATCCTCCTGACCCAACTACCTGGGCTGATGATGGTCACTGCCACTTCCTTCTGACCTGACAGTGTTCTCTGCCCTGCCCCCATTACTCGACTGCCCAGGCTGACAGTGGTCTCTGTTCCATCCTCCTGACGTGATTTCCAGGCTGGTAGTGGTCTCTGCCCCATCCTCCTGACCTGTCTGCCTGGGCTGATGGTGGTCTCTGCCCTCTGTCCTCCTGACCCAACTGCCTGGGCTGAGGGTGGTCTCTACCCTCTGTCCTCCTGACCCGACTGCCCGAGCTGATAGTGATCTATGCCCTGTGATCCTATCCTAACTGTCTGGCTGATGGTGACATCCACCTCAAAAAAATTTCCACCTTGAAATAATAATATTGCTACATTACTTGCCCGAAACATCTCAATTTAATCTGTTAAAAAGATGTTATAATTATAAACAACAATAATAATTTAAATCAATTCTTTTACACGTGCTGAATATTGTATGTAGATATAATTAGAAGAACTGAATAATCGAACAGTTTTATAATGCAGTTGACATTTACAGAGTAAACAGGCTGAGTAGTTACAGTTTGAAGCTAACTGTACTGCCTGTCTGATCTCTATAAAGTTGCAATTCTGCAGTTTGAACAATTTTAATACTGTATGCAGGACTTTTGAATGAAGATGTAGGCAGACAAAAGAGGCTTCCAAAGAGTGTTAAATGGATATAAAATCCCCCCTGAATGAACCGCTCACCCATTAATAAAACTTGACAACATTACAGGCTTTGGACAGACACAGACTACACTTCAGGGAAGGTTCCTTAGATGTATCCAGCATCCATTAAATGAGCAGAGGCAGGAAGAATGTTTACACGCAAAGCAGGAATGTTCTTTCCACAAGGAAGCCTCTGGGAGAGGAGTTTGCAGATCAAACGCAGGACCGGCTTGTAGCTGCTCAGAGATGGTCATCAAAGCTAGGCTCACTCACATCCACACTTCAGCAAACCCACCATAAAGGATCTTCAGCAGGTTTGGGAGGGGTAAGCTGCTGCTGTCTCAGTGGAAATTCATCAGGAGCCAGTATTCATCAGGCCAATACCCACAAACCAGCATCCGTCAAGATAGAACCTGCAAGCCAGTAACCGTCAGGACAGTACCTACAAGTCATTATCCATCAGGACAATACCTGCCAGTCTGTATCCATCAAGACAGTTCCTGCAAGTCAGCACATATCAGGACAGTACCCATGAGCTAGTACCCATCAGGAGAGTACCTGAAAACCGGCAACCATCATGATAGTACAGTGGTACCTCAGTTCTCAAACTCATTAGAACTTGAATTTCTTCAAAGTTGAACCAACTAGTTAAAAAAAAGACCTAGAACTCGATCTGAATCTCAGAAGTTGAACCGTGAATGCCAACCTACGAAATGAGTCACGCTGCACGTCTCTCAGCGGAAACAAAGGGTAACGCATCAGTCTCCGCCTCGCTTTAGCATCGTGCATCGTGTATGTTTGCACTAGCTGAATACATATATTTATAGACAGTAAAAATAGATTTAGACTGATAGACAGTATCAGTAATTATATAATAAAATACATTTAAAAATAAAGATTTCTTATTAATTATTTTAATATCATTATTAATAATCCATTAATATATTTAATTATAATAATATTGTCACGTCAAGTGGGGACGGAACAGAGACAAAGGCCCAGATGTCAGTGTATCAGGGAATACGGGCCCGGGTTTAATTACAGGTAAGGCAGGCAAAATGCAGACGGACAATACAATGACCGGATTGAGGAAACAAACTGAAACACAGACTAAATGCAGAGGATTAATGACAACAACTGGAAACAGCTGATCACAGGGGGATTCCACGTGTGGTTAACGAGGGGGCGTGGCTCACAGAAGGAGCGGACGATCGGGGCAGGACACGTTGTTTGGATACATTTATTTTCTTACTTTACAAATTACTGTTTTGATAAATGTGCTTAGATGTGTTTAGTACAGTATATGCTCTTGTTTTATCTTGTTCATTTTGTGTTTAAATGCTGAAAAAAAACAGATTTAGTTGTAATTTTTTGGGACTGGGAACCACTTAATTGGTTATCCATTATTTCTTACGGGGAAAATTCGATCAGAACTCAAACGTTTTAGGAATTGAACCTGAACGGATTAAATTCGAGTTCTGAGGTGCCACTGTACCTGCAAGCCAATATCCATCAGGTCAGTACCTGTGAGCCAGTATCAATTGGTACAGAACCTGATAACTAATAATCCAACAGGATAGTACCTGCAAGCCAGAATCCATCTGGACAGTACCTGCAAACCAAAAACTGCCAGAAAAGTATCTACGAACCAGCAATCATCAGTACAGTACCAGTACAGTACCTGAGAAGCAGTAACCATCAGGATAGTATCCACAAATTAGTATCAGTCAGGACAGTACCTATGAGTCAGTGTCCATCAGGACAATACCTGTGAGCTGGTATCCATCAGGACAGTACCTATGAGTCAGTGTCCATCAGCACAGTACCTGTGAGCTAGTACCTGTCAGGAAGGTACCCATGAACCGGTATCTTTCAGGACAGTACTTGTCAGCCAGTATCTATCAAGGTATTATATATGAACTGCTACGAGTTAAGACAGTATCTATGATCCAGTAACCATCAGGACTGAAACTGGGAACTGGCATCTGTCAGGACAGTATCAGTACCAGTGAGCCAGTGTCCATTATCACAGTACCAGTACCTGTGGGCCAGTATCCCTCTGAAGTGTTACCCAGTACTCTGGAATATCAGTGTTCACCAGAACCACTTTCAATTAATGAGATCAAGAAAATAAAAGTTTAAGTCAATGAAATTGTTATTTGCATTTTTGTTAACAGGAGTCAGCAACAAATCCTTTTGTAAATAAGAAAACGTTTTTGAATTAGTGCCCTTCTGCCTGCATTGTGTGTTTAAAACAACTGAAGTAGCTTGTTATCTATTTATTAATTATTCTTTGAATTCTGCTCTCAGGATAAAACTCATTTACATACATGCAAATGAGGGTTGCCAAAGCAGCTTTCTGTGGGTAGCTTTCAGGTGAAAATGAATAAAATTAATAAAAGCCCTTGTCCAGCATCTACCGCCTAGGATTTGGCAGCTGGGAAATTACTGTTTCATGTAAATCAGCGTTTATTCACACAATACGTTTTTTTTATTTTAAATGAAAGAAGCGAGCTGTGCATCAAATTACTACTGTGACACCTTGATGAACTCCAACTGTATTCTGTGATATTAGGGTAAGTTAACACTTATATTTGGTGTAAAACATTAATTTTTGTGGAAAATGTGTATACTCACAGAGAATTATTTTCAGCCATTGACCAAACCAAGCCATCAGCTAGGATACAAAATGTAACTTCCATCTGGGCAGCCTACTTGAAGCTATGGATCTGAGTAGTTCTTCAGTGAAAGCTGGCAGACCAGCATGGAACTCGGTAATGACTCTGTTTCTCACACAGACCTTCTGTTTCTTTGAAAAGACACACAGATAATACTGTACATGTCCAGGCTCCCAAGCTGTTGCTGGTTATGGTTCTGATCTGGACCATGGAGCCCCTCCTCCCCACCTGCACCCCTACATCCCTGACATGCACAGTAATGAGACAAAAAGCCCCCCAAATGGGCAGAGAGTTGAAAAAAAGCATGGACTAAGTTAAAGTCACGGAGAGCTCGCGGGGAAATGGATCCCACACCTTTAATCATATCCAATTATCCCATTTTTAAGAGGGAGGGACAGACAGGGAGCAGGAGAGCGCAGGACAGATGAGCCTGTAGGAAGTGGTAAGCACACTGAGACAGTGAAGTCTTCACGGGACACAGTGGGTCGTCGTTCTCGCCACAGCCCCGGGCGTGACGCCACGCGGATGCCGCCTACGATTTGTCACTTTTCAGCTGCTGAACCATCGAGGCCATGTTAACCTCTAAAGATATGACTCTGCTCTGATTATTTCTGCAGGCAAATCTGACTTTTTTTTTGCAGAGGATGAAACATTCCCCCCTTCATTTTTTGTGTCTCTTAAAATTCAGCTATATCTCCCTGAACATGAATATTAATCACACTGGGCCCTAATATGTACTAAAAGGAGATTCAGCTGCTGTCAAAGTAATGCCCAGCCACACACACCAGTGTCACCCTACAGAACCAGTATACACACCCTACACAGGACCAGCAAACCCACACCCTACACAGGACCAGCAAACACACACCATATACAGGACCAGTACACACACCCTACACAGGACCAGCAAACACACACCATATACAGGACCAGTACACACACCCCATAAAGGACCACCCAATACAAGACCAATAAAATCCAGTTTCAGGTGCTTAACAGTAATACAAACTGTTTTAACAGACAGCTTTAAATAGATGGCCTTTATATGTACTACTGACATACACATCCCTGACACCCTGTATACAAATCTATTCACAGAGCTTTCAAAATACCCACTTCATACACTTAAATTCAAAAATACACTGAGTGCCCAGTCAATTACGCACACCTGCTCGTTAATGCAAACATCCTGCTCATCCAAGCAGCCAATCACTCGGCTGCAACTAAATAGATACAGAATCACACAGAGAGGGTCAGGAGGCTCACTGACTGCACAGTCTAGCCTTATAACAGCTGGGACATCTGGCGTTTCCAGCCTCCTGAAGTTTACAGAGGATGGTGCAGTAAAGAGAAAATAGTTTTCTATGAAAAACTCAGTACATCAGGGGCATGCAGAAAGGAATCCCTGAACTCACATCTTGCCAAAACTTGAAGTCATTCTGAAGTCAGTCCTACCCAATACTAGCTATTGCATCCAATAAAATGGCCAGGGAGAGTATCTATGTTCTTTAACACCAGTTAATGAAGCATGAAGCTGACTAGAAACATAATTTAAAATGATCTGATACTAAAAGCTGACCAACCCAAAAATGGTGCTAGATTCTGTCATTTGTATTTTTACCTACCGTGAGGGAAAACGACAGCATGGAGACCACACCCAGGTCATATTCTAACCAATGGGAGTTGACATTCTGCAGTGACCACACCCAAACGAGCAACAAAAGGGGCCTCACTTAGGTGAGGGGGGTTCCATAATTAACAGGTGCCAGTGCACAAACAGGTTACTCTGTCTAATGATAAGAAGAATGTGTTTGCATATTTAAAATTCATTACATCTCACATCAGTCTTTGAGCACACACATCAATGGTGTGTACAAAGATCATACAGAGGAAGCATTTCAAACACTGAACATATTCAAATCCTGTGAACTCATCATGAAGCACTTCACAGAAGATGTATGATTCACCTCTGACTAAAGTGGTAAGCAACCTTAACTGTGAAACAAGTCCTTCTTAACATTAAGAGACTTGTGAAACCACAATAAGGGGAACTCTCTTTCAGCATTCAGTATGATATAGAGAAATGAGTGAAACTGAAAAAGTCACCAAAGGGAAAATAATCAGATGTACGATGTTCATACACTTCACACACGTTAATCTCCCTTTGTGTGAAATATGATATTGCTGTATTGTGAAGGTTAGAGGAAGTTGTGTGTGTTTTTACCATTTTCCTTTCACCATTTCCCCTAATGAGTATCAGAGGGTGAAACAGACTAAATGGTTTGGGAACCTGTTTAAACTAATCAAATTCACCAGGGCCAGGAATCTTTTGCTCATATACTGCTTCAAGTAATTTGCCCCTCCTGTAGTAGTCTTCATTACATTTTTCCCTCAGACAAGCACTGAGACCTCTGTGTGTGAGTGTGGGTAGTTCAAACAGTGTGTGACTGACAGCTGGAACACAACATGGTGGTTCTTAGACATCCATGATTAAAGTGAACTTAGAAACCCAGCGTATGTTCCTTGTATTGCCGTGTGGCTGTAAGTTTGGAGCAGCCCAAAAAAGGATGTAATTTGAGATTTTACAAGACATCAGCATTACTTATCTCTGATAGCATCTGCAAGCCTCAGGAAAAACAGATCTCAACCTGTTCTCCCCATCAGGATACTTCCTTGTTGCCTCTAAGCATTCTGGGTAAACGATGTGCAATTAAAACCCCCAATGCAAAACAGAAAACCGAATTATTCTCATTGTGCCAAGTGAAAGCTACAGTCAGCTACACAGCTTGACAATTTTATAACTCATGGAGAAATGCCTGTCTGTGGGCCATTTTTGTTCACCCTGGTGGTTCAGGATGGAGGCCAATGTCACTCAAGCTGTCAGAAGGTATTAGATGTCAGAACCTGTGAGGCACTTCATCTACAGTTAGCTGCTGCCTTTAAATCTACACATGTGGTGCCTTGGACTTTCACAGATAGCGGCTCCAGCCATGACGCTGCCCTCTCGTTCTACTCTTTTGTTATTTAAAGAAAATGCAGCCAGACATGAAGCATGACTGCCTAACAAAGTGGGGCAAGGCAAGCAGAGGTTTTGAGGAGATGAACTTCAGACTGGTCCAGTCAGCCCGGCCTCTTCAGACTGGTGTTATCTTTCTCCTTTCAGGCCCAGTCCCAGTAGAACTAAAAATCTCAAAAAAAGTCTTACACCATAACTAGCTCAGGGTCATGGAATAAAGCCTTACCAGCCTGCATTAAGTCAAAACCCTGTTTTTCACAAAAACCTTATGCTTTTTATAGCATTATAATAATTGGATGAGCTTAGAACTCCAAGAGGATCAGTAAGCAGGTAATGAAGCAGTTTTCCTGTGTCTCTGCTCTGATTTTCATTTCATTCCCACTATGCAAGCAAGACCACTGGGGTTTTACCCAATAATTTACAAGAACTGGATTCAACAGGATCACCAGAGCCAGCATGTCTTGATTTGGAGTTGCATGTAAATGTTTAACCAGTGGGAGATTCTGCAGTGTGCCATTGCTTTTCAGTTTAAAGCCAACAATGGCATCAGTACCTATCTTCTAAATGAAGCCCAATGAAGTTCTGACCCCCAGCTCTCAGTTAATCTGAAACCATGTTCTCTCCTGCTCATTTACACAGCACATTTAAATCATTCAGGTCAGCAGTGCAACCAATCTCATATAGTCGAATCCCCGTCTCAGTCAAGAGAGCTGGGAGAAGGTAGCTTGTTATCTGGGTGGGTTAGGGTTAAGGCAGCTCAGTATCTAGGTTGGTTACGGTTAGGGTTAAGGCACCTCAGTATCTGGGTTGGTTAAGGTTAAGGCAGAGTGGTGAGAGATCTGGGTGAGTCTGATGATGGAGGAGAAGGTGATCCACAGGCATCATAAGCACATCCATCAGCTCTGAGTCAAGCATGAGGAACATGTGAGGATTCTACAAAGCGAACGACTGACGCTTTCCTTTGGCCAGAAACACACCGCTGGAGAGCAGCCTCAGCAATCCGTTATTCATTAATCTCTTTAGGTACAAAGGAGGAAACCTGAGGATGTCATGCAAGCTTTTCAGCTGAGCGGCAGCTTTTCATTCACCATTATCTCTCTTCAGTTATCATGAGTGATCTCACCATGTCCCTTCAGGACCCAGCTGGTCCAAAGGCTCCACAGAGAGTCCCCGCGAGTGTGGGGCACAACCAAGTGCAAATAGTTCTGCTTGAATTCCACTAAGAGAATCTTCTTAAGTAGGGGTGCTCGGAGAGGGGGTGGGGGCTGGCAGAGGCAGCTGCAGACGGATCGCTTTTTTGGAGGGCAAACTGAGAAGTGTGCTGCTTACACAAGCACCATCTCTCCAGGGTGCATGAGGAGATGCCGGCCTTCATCCTGTGCAGTTTAAATGTGAATTCTGATGGGCCGCTTATCCGTATGCAGTCCAGCAGAGCTGGGAGCTTGTATCTGCACCAACACACGCACACACCCTCGTGCTAGAAAGCACACTAAAACTGTGTATGTATGTATATATAATTAATCTGATACAGGATCAATTTATCAATTCCATTGCACGAGAAACGTGATGCTGAATACATCGCGGACTAACACAATAAATGAATACGAGTGGAAAACCAGGCAGACGTGAAGTTTCAGGTGCCCTCATGTTTTATTCACTTTCTGTCAAGAGGAAGGAAGAATACATCAAAACATGGGGATCTTCGCAAAAGCTACAGCTAATTTGCTTACAATTGGCTCGAGTCAGACTTGCTTCGACGCGTGTTAACTTGGCCAACTGATCCATACATGCCATCGAGCTAGAACTAGCATGATGCTCCTCCCCAGGGAGGCTCGAGTAGGTGAAGCTTACTCGTTTAGAGAGCCACATGCATCGATTGCCTCCCTCCCCCCAATATGGTCAAATGAACATCAGAATGCTGTCACAAGATGCCATAAGGTAGTGTGTGGGGGGGGGGGGGGTAATTGGGTGACACAGGTCTGCTGCTAAAACAAGCTCAAAGCATTATTACCCTTAACATGTATTACCTGCACAGTATTTTGCTGATATGTAGCAGGGCTAGTACCACAGGAGAAGAATCATGTCACTGTAATGACTAATATTATCTGCAGCTCAGTGGGCAGCATCACACTGGGTGACCTTTTGATGAAATTACAGCAACTTCCTGGTTACTACCTGCTTTGCTCTATGCACAAGAAATGTATGTTCAAGTAATACCGTAAAGAGGGACATAGGAACCAGGGATGGCATGAAGGGTCCCCATCTACGTTAATGGATTTACTTTGCTTTTTGACATAGTAGCCTACTCATTGTCTCTTCACAGTACCGTGTGACTAATACAAAAACCAGAGTCCTCGAGTGACTGGGCCCCATCTGATGGATCTACTTAGTTTGTTGATATGGTGGAATCCTCGTCGTCTCTTCACGGTACCATGCGATTATTACAAAAACCAGAGTCCTTGAGTGACAGAGCTCGATCTGATGGCTCGGCTTTAGTTGTTGACATGCTGGCCTGCAGATTGCCTCCCAGCGGTACAATGCCGAAATTAAACATGAATCCTTGAGTGATAGTCAATGTCTTGCTTTAGACAAAAAAAAAACCAAACCGGCCCAAAACCAGCCAGGCCCCACTGGAAATACTGGGTCATCTTCTTCTCAGTCTCCCAGTCAAGAGTTTACATGTTCTAAGAGAACATCATTTGTACCATGCAGTCAGATACGGCCAGAATATACCGCGATATGAGGAGAGCACACAGCATGGGGAAATTAATTAGGCTGTCCGTCAGGAGCGAAAGTTCGCTGAGGTAGCACCATTCCAGTGGGCTTCCAGCAGGCCTGATAATTGGAAGAAGGGAAAGATGCAGAAAGGAAGAACTGGAAGCATGTTTGAAATGATTAAAAATGATATAGAACTGTGGGGGTAGAGAAGTTGTGGCAAAAGCTAAATTCGGATATGACTGTGATTTTTAACACATTCCTTAACATCAGATACATACACAAAGCCCATCGCAAACTCAAATTCTGGTATATTTCACTGGCAAGTCTTCAGAGGCAGAGCTGTCAGAGAAGCAGATCAAGGACCAAATCGGAATCTGGTAAAACTGGGATTTGGTAAGAAGGTCCGTCACATATGGGACCTCGCACAGTATGGTTCACAGGCACTGCGTTTGCGATGCTAAGGGATGGAGCAGACAGGCCTGCTCGAGGGTTAAAGGACAGAAGAAAGGCACAGAGATGGGTGATGGTGACGGCAGCGTGAATGCCCACTGACAGCCGCTCAAACCGGCCTGCGACTGCCGACGACAGCCTGGCACCTGCTGACAAATGGAAGGAGACACTTTGACAGGGAAATCCGCCTGCAAGCCCTCGGAGGCCCTCAGAGTAAGGGGAGGGATACGCTGGCCAGTAATTCACTTCATATTTCCCAGGCACAGGGATCCTTAGGAGGATCAGGCCACATGGGATGACGCAGGAGACGCATTGGTGGACTAACTGCAGTTACCTGCCTGGGGGTCTGTTTGTATTTAATAAAATGCCCCTGTGATCATGGCCTGGAAGCAGGTAACAAGCAATTAAAGGTACATGCGGTAGTGGTAAATCGACCCTCCCGAGCAGCAGCTCATCCTCAGCTGAGAGCGGTAATTACAAGCGTCTATTTGTTAAGGGGTCAAGCGATCTGCTGAGTATGACGATGTGAATAATCACATCTCAGCGGTTTGTTGTCAGGAGAAAAGATAGCCTACCAAAAAATATACTAAATATCTTTTCACATTTATTACAGAGAACGGTGTAAAGGATCCAAGGATCGATCGGGCCATAG
>JAODUD010000001.1:9006000-9034264 GCA_026784285.1 Stomatorhinus walkeri | reverse complement strand
GGGAAAGCCGGCTCACTCAGGGTTAGGAGGAGGCCGTCTCAGGGAAAAGGAGGAGGAGGGAAAGCCGGCTCACTCAGGGTTAGGAGGAGGCCGTCTCAGGGAAAAGGAGGAGGAGGGAAAGCCGGCTCACTCAGGGTTAGGAGGAGGCCGTCTCAGGGAAAAGGAGGAGGAGGGAAAGCCGGCTCACTCAGGGTTAGGAGGAGGCCGTCTCAGGGAAAAGGAGGAGGAGGGAAAGCCGGCTCACTCAGGGTTAGGAGGAGGCCATCTCAGGGAAAAGGAGGAGGGGGGGAGGCGGGCTCACTCAGGTTTATGGAGCCGCCGTCCCCAGGACAAGGAGGTGAAGGAATGCCGGCCCACTCAGGGCGTTGTCCCCAGGAAGAGGTGGAGGGGAAGAGCCAGCTCACTTAGGGTCAGGGGTTGGCTGTCCACGGGAAAGGATGAGAGGGGAGGCGGGTTCACTCAGGTTTATGGAGCCGCTGTCCCCCGGACAAGGAGGCGAAGGAATGCCGGCCCACTCAGGGTCAGGGGGGCACTGTCCACAGGAAGAGGTGGAGGGGGAAAGCCGATTCACTTGGGGTCACGTGAAGCTTCCCGGCGACAGTAGGGCATTGCTTTCAGTGTAATCTGAGGTATAAATGATAATAGCAAAGGGTGAAGCTGGAACCGGAGGACAGATAGAGAAAGTTCATTAGTCAGACATTATAGCCAATGTTGGTCCCATAAGGTCAACCATTCTGCCTAATTCATTTTACTGTCCCTGCAGGGGAGAGATGTAAATGTAACTAGACTATTTACTGCTTCTGTACTTGCAGGCAAAGCTGTACCATATGGTACTCAGAGGCCTTGTAATCACTGAAGTTTTAATTTTATTAAAATGAAAAATTCACCTTTGAACATCCACTCACCAGAGGTTTGGACATCATGTCTGCTATGACTGGTATGCAACAGGACCTCCAAGTGTCCTGGCAGAAACAGTTCCAGGTTCAACACGCGGCATCCCTTTGGATCTGTGCAGCACCTGTGCTGCAGAAGCGATAGTTTTCACAGGAACATGGTCTGTAGAAGCCAGCCTCTCATCTGTTCAGGGAATTACACTGCATTAATTAATAATAAATAAATCACACAAACACCACAGATATCACTTAAAGCAGACTAGACTACGTACAGGTGCTCGTTGACTTAAGATGGGGTTAAATTCCGATGGACCCATCCTAAGTGAAAAGTATCGCAAGTTGAATATGAATATGATACAATAAACAAATAAATAACTATTGTCACTGAATAATAAATAATTGGTGTAGCTGGAAATAATTGGAAAGTAAATAAATTAGTCAAGCTTATTTAGTTAAACACAGAAAAAAACACTGCACAATATATTGTTAAAAGTTGTTTGAGATGTTGACATTGGTGATTGCTACTGAGACTGAATGCTTGGTTGGGTGGATGCTGCCATCGCCAGGCTGATTATACCGTACGGCATACCGCTAGCCCAGGAACAGATGAAAATGACTACTGAATGTCAAACATTTGAACTAAGTCCATCCATCGTAAAGTGAAGAGCATCTGTATATGTTCATATACTTTATGGGACAAAACTGAGGACACAAAGGCAGTGGACTGATGTGGGGTATTTCCTTTGTGAAAGCGATCACACCAGCCACACACTACAAAGTGTACAAACCGAGGCCAGAGCTGACACCGTCTCTCCACCAGGGCACAGAATGATTAAATATCAGATTAGAAACCATTCTTCTGAAATGCAGCAGGTATCTCCCATGAGAGGAGTGAAATCCATTGATCCGATCTTCCAAATCACAAGTATATTATCACCACCAAACACGCTTACAAAGACATCCTCACCTCACTGACCTCAGCCCTGCGGCTGCGGTGACAGTGTGATCCCACCGTCTGGTGGGGACAGGAAACACAGGCTTATGACCAGCTTCTCTGGTTCATAACGCCTGGTCATCTCATCAAACCTAATTCATCTGAAGCATATTCCTGGAGAACGCAACTCCAAGACCTTCCCTGACACAATTCAGTTGATTTCTACCAACTTTTCCACTTGCAGCTTCTTCACAGTTCAACAGTTGACAATCTTCAACGCCAGCAAGGAGCGCATCTCGTCTGCTGAGGGAAGAGATGACTTTCAGGGAAGGTTCAAGCACACAGTTTGGCCAGTGTCCCACCCTGTATTCAGACTCACAACCCTATATGCACTGAAAACACAGAACACCGGGAAGTCCTGGGGGATTCTCCGAGTGTCATATTGAGATACATTGTAAATGGGAAATCAAAAACTAGCAGTTGTCTGACAGCTCAGACAAGTCAACAAGACAGGGGAGCATGAAGCCCAAGTGGGTCTTCCCAGTAGATCACCCCAGCATATCTAGAGGCCGGGTTCTCATGAGGCAGACTGTAACCTTGCAGCCAGCTAGCTGAAGCCCATACAGGGGGTGGTCCTTTGACATGGGGCTGGGATGCCTCCCAAGGGAGTTGTCATGACAACCACTATAAAAGCTCGACAAGTCCCGAAGTGGGTTCTCTCCACTGTAAGGTGTGCAAGCACTTCTCACAGCAGCGAGATCCATTAGTATTAACGGCAGTGAAGCAGACGTTTGGTGCGACCACAGGCCGCTCGAGGAGGGGGCCATCTGAGGGAGAGCTAGAGCTGGGCGACCTGACAGCTCAAATCAGCAATGCCCGCATGCAGAGGTCTGGATTTATCCATCCCACCATGAGTCTGTCATTCTCTGTCAGCTCCGCCCAAAGGCTACGAAAGTCGAAAACCAATCAGGGACTTGCGCCACACCCAGTGCAGCACTGCACAGCTACCGTGGTAAACGCAAGCGCGTGGCTTATCATGTTAACATATTAAATACACACAGATGAGTGGCCAGCATGGCTGCAGTGTGCTCATCACACACGTCGCATCATTAATGAAGTGAAGCAAGCAGAGCATGGAGGGCACAGGGTAGAGCAGCACAGCATGCGGGGGAGAGCCTGTCCCAGCGCCTTGAAAACACAGACTCCCACGGACCGTCAGATCTGGGGAAGAATTAACACCATGGCCACCAGCCCTGTGACTGGCATCCTGGAAACCCCAAGCATTGATTTCACATTCTCTCTGCTGGGGGGGGGGTCGCAATGACACACGAAGGTCAGATCGATGAGTCCTGTTTGTCCCTGCAGTTTCTAATAAAACCTGTTTCTTTCCAAAGTTGGAATATTACATTCTGTTTGGTGTTGGATCTGGAGTCCATCCCGGACCACAAGATGGAGTTTGTCCTTAAGGGCTCAATGAACAAGAAGTAGCTACGTGTTTGTGTACGTTTGCCTGCGTGTGTATCTGCATTTTTTATTACATTATGAGTACTGCACCCTTCAGTTTGTGTGGAGGTGTTATAGAAAACCAGGTACCCCAAAAAAACAATCTGGAACACTTTACACTGTTTGACAGACCCCACATCACCCCAGCACTGTCCAGCATCACAAGTAAGTGCAGTTTCCCCCTTATTGGAGATCTACGTCTACGTCAGACAAACATCTCCCGCACTGCTGAAACAGAGACACCACACCTACCCAGAAGGGGGCTCTCGTTCCACACACTGCTTCTGCACTCGTGGTGTCACCGGCAAATGTACCCCCCTGTCAAACATCTTCATGAAACATGAAACAGGAAGAGGCCGTGATGTGACCGACACATTTCAGCTGTCATGGCGGCGTGCCACTGCACAGAACCATCAACAGCCAGTACCGGAAACTCACACCTCCATCAGCATAAACATCACCCTGAAAACAAAGCAAACACACTTCATTAACAGTGAATAAATCCCATGCAGATATGATCTCCAAATAGCACCAAAAATAAAAGGATATGAATGAACTTTGGCATGCTAATCGAGTCAGAACCCTGAAATGTTTACTTGGCAAGGCCTCTGGATCACAGCTTACTCCCAAAATGGAATATCTCAGAAGCCCTATAAATAATAAGGCAAAGCAGAAGTGCTCACCTTAGCCACGAGGCCCCCTATGGGCCACTCTTTACACTGACATCACAGTGAGATAAAACACACAAATGTCAGGGACAGGCAGCAGAACACCCCTCCCCACTCCACCTGCTCCCCCTTGGACTCCTCCGCGTCTCAGAACACACAACTCCACCCCATGTTGGCCTTACATCTGTGCTGCTGATCGGCAACACTCAACACTCCAAGCAGACATTCCTACCTAACACCGCACCTAAGCTTCCCTCCTGAGCCCTCCTACCTAACATCACTTCTAGGCAGTCCTACTGTACACTCTGACCCAACATTGCGCTTAATCTGCTCTTTTGAGTACCTGTCATTCCCATTGAACTTAATTACAGACCTGAGAATTGGCTTGTTCGATTTCACAAAGAGCGCATGAAGAAAAGAAAAAAAACAAGGTTACAACAAAGTTTCTTTTAAAACATATTAAAATTAAATTATATAATCGTTAGCAGACTGAAAGATTCTAAGCTGGTCATTTCAAGCATCTTTCTAATTATATATAAAACCTTTCAGGAGACTGAGCCATCAGCAGGTTGGCAGACTGCGAGTTTTATCATATATTAGTCTGCCATCTGCCTCATAAACCCCATTCATTGGGTCCAACCCCCCCATGTGAGTTTGGACTTCAATCTGAATTTCAGGTGTTTGCAATCCAGATAAATCCTATATAAACAAATCACACGCACATATCTCCATAGAGACTGCTGAGTTTTGCCCCTCGGTATATTTTTAGATATATAGTATTTATTCATTTCAAATACATTTTCTGTTTTTCTCAGAAAACTTTAACACCCTTAAAGGACAGCCGTAGAGATAGTGAAGGTATGGGTCAGATCTACCAACAGGAACATACAAAATCAGCCACGAAAATCCTACCATAGGTTTGTGTTTCTGGGCCAGGTGATTACACATTGCATGTTTAGAATTTATTGGGAACCACTGTTAATATATCAAGTTACAACGTGAACACAACATGCAACATTTTGCAGTGGAAGGTGAAGACAAGATGGCATCTAACAACGTGTAAAGAATAAAACATGCTAACAAGTCATAATTCAAGAATATTCCCTTCCATGTACATTATTAACAAGCAATTCATTATTATCACAAGCACAGTACAGCATGACAAAATCATGAACATTTCAGAGTGAGATAAGTATCCCCTGAACAAGGCAAGACACCACCAGTGTTCATACTGTAAACGCACCATTTATAATGCATAAGAGTGTCATTCTTAAACAATGCAGCAGAGGGTGTAGCAGTTAACTAGGAAAGTTAATCTGAAAGGTTGCTGCTTCAAATCATTGCCCTCTGGATTCTCAGAACAAAACTGTAAATAGTGTTGTTAGAAAGTTTCTGATTTGCAGCTAAACATTAAATGTTTCTAAAGCGGTCCACAGCCAGAAACAATAGCGGCAGACTATCACGCACGATGCATGACAGCCAGAGCTATTGGCTCATCCGAGCATATGGTCCGTTTATCCACACAGAGCTGTAGAAAAAAAATAAAAATCAAAACAAAAAAAACCCCACAGCTAGTAAAACATGTAGCCAGTGTGTGGCAGGTTACAAGTCTGCTATGCTTCCTAGATAGAAGCAATGCAAGCTGCCATACAAGCTAACTAAACGCAATATTAAAAAATGCATGGAGCTGGGCGAGAAAAGGACAGTCATTTTTAAGGCGCCTCTGAGAAGAAGCACAGACAGACAGTACGAAAGCATATGCGGACGTGCAGGGCTGACGGCACAAGTGCTGCACCTTATTGCTATTCCCAGGAAACGCGGCAGCGAGCGGTAAATGGACTGACAGCACGACTTCCTGCTCTTTAATTAGAAGCTTCACAAAAGCTTTTATGGGTGTGACACAAACCTGCTAATTGGAGCAGCAGCATAACTAATCAATGTTTTCCAGGATGCGGTCGGCGTATGGACAGAGTCCACAGAGACGCTGCTCTCAGACTCGCACGGAAACATCTCCAGGCTCCCATTCTGAGAAGTCATTAACGAGGGCTGAGAGTGGGGCCTTCGCAGAGACCTTCATGAAATTTACCTCTCGCTGTTTGAATGAACCAGGGACAAGCAGCCCATTCTACTTACAGGTGGGTGTAGAATTCCGAGATAGGACAACCAAGATGAGGAGAAGCGGGACGTTCCAGCTCCTAAGGGATGACATAAATTAACTCATTCATGGTGGCGTGGCACTTGCATTTCACGGCTTGACACCACATCGGGAAGCGTGTAGGCTGGCACAGAGACAGCCTCATCTTAAGGCAGACACCTAATTATCCTAAAGACAGAACTGGACCGTCCAGGGTATGGGTGAAAAGGGGAAGACGCTGTTTGAATACTAACAACAATTAACGTGATTGGGACGAGCTCAGACATGGGGACAGCAGCATTTTACAAGTTACTGCAAAGACTGGGAGCCTGATTATCATTAATGATAGAGGAGGTAACTAGTGGATCAAAACAAGAATGACCATGATACAGGTCAATAAGTAGCTAAACAGGAACAATGAACTAAGAATTTGCAAAGGAAAAGATTCACAACATTCAAACTGGTTAAGCGATGGTTTAAAAACCTGATTAGACTATTTACCACAAGAAGACAGAGCTTGATATCACCTATACAGTTGGAGTCTCAAGTTATATATGACTCAAGTTCTATAAATACTACATTTGACATTTCTGTAATATGTGACCTTTGGCTTTGACTGGTGCTGCCCCAGGTACATCAAGTTGATCCACTGGTCACAACTCATTAGCAAAAAGACATGGGTTTTCTTGGTGATTAAAGAGTTCATGTGGATCCTCAAGGGTGGTTCTTCAATCTCTATTCACCTTCTGGAATCTCCTACACTTTCACAGGGGAGTATGTAGCTCAGATCGCCAAGGACAGGCGGAGGGGAGGAAGCACAGGCCATTAGCAGGATCTAGGATCCCTTAACATCTCGACCATATTCCCCCACATGCTCCATCGCCACTGAATTGAAGGTGAATGCATGTTTTTACTTCCAAATTTATCTAGTGCCCTCCTCACTGCATTAATTTTAACGGTGAACACATTTTCATTTCAGTTGCTGGACCACTCAGCTCTGTGAATTACGACAAGGCTAGGGAGGGGCGATGAATCAGGCCCTCATCGTTGGGAGGGAGCAGATACATCCATCACAACTCCACCCATGCAGGACACCTCCACTCCGTCAGAGCCAGGCACTTTCATCACACGCTTTTGTGAAAGCTTGAGGGAGACAATTCGTCCAATGCCTTAGAAACCATATAGCATGAGCCACTCAGAGAAGAGCTAGACTTCAACTAGAAAAGCAGATGCATGACGTAAGAGACATAGGAAATGAGGGGCTCAATACTGGCAACCTGTTAAAGGGGATGGGGGAATTGCTCCTGGCCCGCACCTCTTCCAGGAAACAGGGAAAGAGAGAGAGAGAGGATGTGGTGCTCAGAGACAGGAAACAAACATGAGGGTTGAGAGGCAGGAGGTCTGGTCATCAGGGAACCAGGCCAGCACACAAACAGAGACCAGCAAAGGAACAGCTCAGCACAGACATAGATCAACAGAGACACAGACTAGCAGAGACATAGACCATCATAGACACAGGGCAGCACACAGACATAGACCAGCACAGAGACAGACCAGTATAGACATAGACCATCACAGACACAGGTCAGCACATAGACACAGACCAGCATGAACACAGACCAGTACACAGACAGAGACCAGCATAGACACAGGTCAGCACAGACACAGGCTAGCACACAAACGTTACTGACACACACATGCAGATGACACACCCAGCAATGTACCTCAGCATATTGCTGCATCTGTCCAAGGGATAAGCACAGAATCCAACGTGTCATATAACACATTAACAGAGTGATTTCACTCCATTCAGCAGTGAGACGTGAAGAATACATCCGTCACATGGCAGCCTTTCATCAAAGCAGATGAGTAAACAAGGAAGCCATCAAAGGAACCGATTTGTCTCACCATACGGACCAGCTACAAGTGTAACGAGTGCTAACGAGAGTATGGATTTCGTGTCACAGCGTCTGTAATTACACAGGACCGCTAACGATAATGACTGGTATGCTAAATCTGCAAAATCCATCGCATGCTCTTCATCTCAGCTGGAAAACTCACCACTCTTGTGGATTCAAGATGAAGCTGTGGGTGTTTCTCTCCCTCACACGCACACACTCAAAGACACACTAATCAGTGGTCACCTGGTCTCAATGATAAACACTCCACCTCATATCACATAGCAATACTGCAAACATAACCAATTATTTTGCCATCCACAACCACACCCTTACCTGTACTCGGAAAGTTACTGATTCAAATCCCAGATTCAGCAGGGTTGATCTGCTGTGCGAGGCCCTTAACTCTCAACTGCTCCAGGGATCGTATGACCCTGCTTTCTCACAAAAATGTATGTCGCTTTGGATAAAAACCATCTGCTGAATTAATTAAAGGTAAATTACATTCAAAAAACACCCTTGGGATGGCATAGGGAGCCATAACTGAAGCCCATTCAGACATCACAGCTTTGCTCACTTGCTAAGCAGAGACTCTTCCAGTTTCAGGCCTATCCATGTCTGGGACACAGGCTCCTCTTGGAACTGTCTGGCATGTGATGACGATTTCTTTTTTTGCTCAGTCAGGATATATTCAGCAAAATTTGAGGGAAAAAAAAGATTTTGTACCACACAGAAAATTGGGAGTAGGAGATTAACACTGAAATTTTTTTAAAGGCAGGACTAAACACTAGCTGACTATATCCACCCACAGAGTGGGTGGGATTTGATGCTCAGTTTCTGAGGCTCCTGACTGCCCCCAAAAGCAGCGGCATTTGTGAAACATTCATCGCCTCAGTTCAAACCCCCGACGCAGACGAGCAGGTCAATAATCACACCATGGAGAGTAGCACACAAGCATTACACATCAGCGAGAACACAGAGGATCCTGGAGCGATCAGTTAGGGTACCACTTTTTACTGACCCACTAGGTAAATGGGGGGGGGGGAGGGATCACAGCAAGAGGTGACAGTACGCTCATTAAAGAGGGGATCCTGGGTGAGGTTCTGGCTGGCTGCGGCCTCAGTTCCTCACGCCTTCTACAGAGTCAAGTAAGAAAATGAAGGGGGATAGGATGGGGCAGTCTCTCAGTTGAGATTCTAGCATGACACTGATCTCTTAGGCGAGATTCTTGCAGGACTGATGGCTAATTGTCTCTCAGGTGAGGTTCCGGCAAATAAAGTTTCAGAAAATAAGGTTCTGGTCCAACCAACACTCAATCAGCTCTCAAGGCAAACTCTAGCAGAGCCAAATGTGAACTGTGTCTCAAGCGAGGTTCCTGGAAGGACTGATGGTGAATTGGCAATCAAGAGAGGTTCCAGCAGGACTAATGGTGAATCATGTCTCAAGCAAGATTCCAGTGGGACAGTAAATCAGCTCTCGAGGGAGGTTCTGACAGGACTTGTGACGAATAGCCTCTCAGGTGAGGTTCCGGCATGACCAACAACGGTGAAATTATTCTCAAGGGATATTCCAGCAGGAGCGATGATGTAACTTCTCAAGGGACATTCTGGTAGGACCAACAGAGAAATGCCTCTCAATCGAGGTTTCAGCAGGACCAACAGTAAATCACAAGGAGATTCCGGCAGGACCGCTGGTAAGTCATCTCTTAAGGGAGGTTCTAGCAGGACCTATGGTGAATCACATCTCGAACGAGAACCCAGCAGGACCGGCAGCTTATGAAAAGTGTGCTGGCTCCCCTCTTGGCAGCACATTTTCCTGCTGCTCACTGACATGTTGAGGGTCTGATTAGCAGCCTTCAGGGGACACCTGTCACATGATACTGGAATCTAAGCAGCCTGCTTGACAAATAAGGTCTTTCCCATCACCTAACAGAGAGAAGGCATATGGCAAAGGATACAGAAGTCCATTAAAGGAGCATGTTTAAACATTAGGGCCAGACATGGGAGATGTAGAGTAGAGACGAGCTCTCTGCCAGCTGAGGCCTTCCACTCCACTCACTTCTTTCGGGAAGATGCTACATGGGCAAAGTGCTACAAGATATATGGAAAGTGCATATTACTACGACATGGAGGGAGAAGTCTGCCGGATAATGAGTAACACTCACAGACAGCTCCGTGCCGAATGCAAAGCCTGCGGGTTTGACACAGAGTATTTTTATGCCCAAGGATTTTTAAAACCCTCATCTAGTGTTCAAATGTCTCTGTGGCAAAGCCGAGCCCTCCTGGGTAACTTAAAAACAGCCCCAACACCCCTAGGACTCAATTTCAGAAGAAACTTTCGAAGGGGCATTTAACCTGAAGAGAAGGAACAAAAAAAGGGGGCGAATGAGAGATGGCTACAGCAAGATTAATGGAGAGAGGGAGAGAGAGGGAGGAAGCAGGCAAGATCTCCGCAATCCACTGCGACGACTGTGGGGATAAAAATATTTCGACCTTGCTCCATTAACTCCCCAGAGATGGCCCAAGGGCCCAGTCCTGTCGGCCTCTCCATCTGGTAGCAGCGGGAGGACCAGCACTAAAGCGACAGGCACTGGGCCAGCCTCTGCCAGCTTCACTGGAAAAAACCCACTTTGTTCACAAAAAGCTAAGGCCATAAACAATAGTCAAAGCCCACCTGACCTCAAGCCATCTCCCCCACAGCTCACAGTATAACAATTCACAAACCCTCACTTAACACTTAATATACAGGTGCTTCCAACTGCAGTCTCAGAAGTGCAAGTCGGATTTCAAGGAAGCATCAGCATCCAAAGGAGAACCGGGGCTGGCATGTGAACCCACAGTGACCTACTTAGCCCCATGTGGCGCATGGGCCAAGGTCCGGCAGGTCAGAGACAGATCCAGGAATGGGCCAGAGGGAGACACTGGGCAGCACAGTGTAGATCCTATGACTCATTTAAGTGATGAGGCAATTCCTAAATGAAGAGCAGAGCTGTCATGGAAACCCCAAGCCCAGACATCTCCAGCCTTTACCCCAAACAGCACAAAAAATCAGTGAGAGATGCCTGAGGGACATGGGACAGCTTGCCAACACACAGCACACAAAAAATTATGGATGGAACCATTCCACCTATCAAAAAATTCAATTCAATTTCACCTGTATAGTACATTTTCACAACATTACCTGGTCTCAGCGCACTTTACATTATCCCTGCCGAAAAACTCCAGTGAGCTAGCCAGAGGCGACAGTGGCAAGGAAAAACTCCCTAGAAGGAAGAAACCTTGGGAGGAACCAGACTAAAGGGGGAGCCCATCCTCCAGGGGCCGGCAGAGGAAGTCAAATGGGCAACACCTTTCTCATTCAACACGTCAGCGAAGTGCATTTCACTTAATGTGTCACACTGCTGTAAAAGTCTGTTATGCATTAACCTTTCCTAGCTAACCTGGAGAACAGAACCAGGTAGTCAGCAAAGTGGATATAGAAAAGTTTAAATGAGGCTCATAGGCGGTATGAATAGGCATGTCATTCAGGGAAATGCAAACACATCTCCCTCCATTAAGCTTGCAAAAGGCAGAGCTGTTCACACAGAGAGCCAGCCACAAAACACGTCCCCCGATGATAAAATAATTAAAATTATAATAACAGCGCTTCATGCAGCAGGATGTGAGCATTACCTCTTAGCTCTCGGCAAAATTCCTCTGAAACTGCCACTCTCAAATATCAATTGTTCTCTTTTATTGGTTTCCCAGCACAGCCGTGAAACCCTATTTGAATGCAAAGGCAAATTCTCAGTCAGGATTAAATACAATGGCATGAAAGACAGCCTCAGTTGTAAGGATGAGAGAGTAACCGAGAAACAAGTTAGCTTACAAAGGAATGATTTGATAAAGCGTGTTTACCAGAATGCATTGCTCTGCTGAAGGCGCTTCAGATTTAAATATTAACATATGCTTGTTAACACTGAAATATTTATCCAACATGATTCAAAAACATCTGGAGAAGAGATTTCCTTTTTGATCAGCAGCTGTTTTTCTGGACAACTTTGCTGGCATTTACAGGCCTTGAAGATCAGGTCTTTAAGATTCCTCAGAAAACACAGAGCAACATCTAAATGTCCCAAATGGCTTTACCGCATCACGAGAACCACGCTGAGGAGTCGCCATGAAACTGGCCCAGTCCTCTTTCTTTCGGGGAGCTCAGGTAACACCTCCTGAAAAGTACAGAGGACCAGCAGGATGGTGCCTCCATAATGCAGATGTTCCACCAACCAGCAGCTACTAAAATCTGATTATCTGCCCCCAATAGTTGATGGGACTGCGCTGCCGCAGAGGAAGCAGGCCAGACTTGCATATGCCGGTGAGCTTGACCAGGTAGAGAATCTGATCTCGATCTATTAAAATACTGGAGACCTGTAGGCCAGTATGATGAAGCACCTTGTTCAACATTTACACTCCATGCATTTGCCAGTTCCATTCAGACAGAGACGACCCCCGGATTATTGGTCTTATTGCTACACATCACACACCTCTGTGAAGGGCTGGACATCAGCTCACTTCCGCGAGATGCACATGCTTTACCCAAGCATATAGCTGGACTTTCACAACAACTGTTGGAAAACTGATCAGTGAGAACTATTCCAGTGCCCTTCAAAACACTTTGGAAACCAGCAAAGAGGATGCAATCATAAATTTGTGGACAGGATTTGCACTTTTTAGTTAAGTAGTGAGAGTCTGGGAAGGCAGTTCCTACATTCATCATTTTAGCTGAATTGAGGTCAGATGCAATGGCTCCGCCACTGTAATTCTAAAGCTCATTTTTTCTCGTTAGTCTGCCTTCGTTTCCCCTCCACCTGGCGCAGTAAATGCGAGGAGCAATGCTCTGCTGCTCCAGCCCATGTCCAGCCCAGCGACACCGAGCAACGCGACATGCGTCAAACCCAAACCCACCCCGTCAAACCCGCGGAATGTCCTTACATGTTCCCGACAGTTTCCCGGTCTCCGCCCACCCAGGAAATCAGACTCCGTGAAAAATCTGCTCCAGCTTCAACTTTTAACACGCCACGCTCCGTCTATTCCATTTTGGTTTCAGAATGTTGCGTCATCAGTATGGACAAGGGGATTACGATTTCAGAACGGGACAGGAAGTGAGACCGATGCAAGATCCCGGCTGACCCGGAGCCGCATCCTCCGTGATGCTCACACTACCTTACACATTATCTCAGTCTGAGCCATGCTGCTCCCTCCAGCTACATGTACACAGAATAGCAACACTGCCAATCTCATCTCAGAGCCCTGAGAGACGCAAGGGTTTGAGCGCCCCTAGGGCAGGGGGAACTTAGATGACAAAGCCAATCATCTGCTTCACCTTATCTTAGCACCATCATATGAGACTGAAATCCATTTTGTCTCTTGGCCCTAAAATACAGTTGGACCCTGATGTCCAGCCTGAACCCAGCTTTATTTGTGAAGTATGTTCAAATACACACAAGGATTCTTTCTCTGATTCTCAGTGGCTCTCATACACAATTAAGACAAGACAAAGGTACTAGGACTGCCATTAATGACTATTTTTATATAAATTAATCTATCTATTTAATCGATTGGTCACTATATGAACATTATTTTCACCCACAATTTGATAAGCAGATTAGTAGTGTGCATAAAAATACTAATGAGAGGCGTATTGTGATGCGTATCCTCATGCCTAATAAATTAAGAAAGTGATAAGCGATAAGCATTGAAGTTGTGACGAAGGAAGGGACAGATTAGCAGCTGCAGCATCTTCCAAAGTAGGATATCGAGATACTGTGGTTAAACACGGTAAAACGATTTTTTTTTTAAGTTTTCATTTTTGTTTCAGTTAACGAATTATTTATTTACTGTCCGTTTTCGATTCAGTTTTAATTTATGATAACTACACTGCATGGTCCCAGCAAGTCCAACGCGCACGATCACGTCGATTAAGTAAGTCGAATGGGTAGTATGATTTAATAAACATGAATAGACAACACGGGGGGGGGGCTTTTCTGGCGATCTAGAACATCTCCTGTGTGTTTTCATATCTCCTGTGTGTTTTCTGCATACCTCCGTGGTATGCAGTCGCACTTTGCAGTGTACAACCACCTTTTCCTTTTCTTGATTATTTGAACTACTCCCATAATTAAATAGTGATATTAAAGGAAAACATTTGTTATAATGGCTCGAAGCGTTTTATAAATTCTAAAAGTAATTTTCCAGCTGAAATTTCCAACTAGGAGCTCAGAAATTCCGAATTTCCACTTCAAATGGAATTCAGCATTAATTACTTCATTTAGTACGTTTACATATATATAGCTATGTCGAGCTACGGTTATAGCTCAAATATGCCATTTCATCAGACTACTGATCTAGTCGCAATATACATGCACGGGAGGGGAATCAATTTTTTTTATCGAAATATGTTCGACTCCAATACGATACGATATGGCTCCTATCAACGTCTTAGTATTGGGCTTTTTCCGGTTTACTTATTATGTCACAGATATATAATAATAATAATAATAATAATAATAATAGATGTGTGGACAAATGAAGTGACACAAGCTTTAAGTGGGAAGAACAGATACAAGATCAGTATAGAATAACAAGAAATAAAGAAGTTTGCATAATATACTGTGACAGCGTGGTATTGGAAATTTTTCAGATATTGAAATGTGATTTTGTTGTAATAAATATTGGGTTATTTATGAAACAAGCAGTACAATATAAATTTCTCACAAACCTGTCTAGGAGTGATTTAAACATCAAGGATGAACATTTGCATGGTAGGTGAACTTTAAACTGATGTTTAAACATATATTAGATCGAAATTGAAAAGGAATAATCATTAAAATTGCAAACCTTGCCAAATTTTTTAATAGACAGAGTAAAAATGTTTTAGTAAGACTTCTCTCACTATAATGTCCATACCAAATTGATGGTAAAATAAGCCTGATTATAATCTATTTGACACCTTTAAGGGTGAATTATGCTGCATGTGCAGTTAGGGTCCGATTGAGCAGATACATGCAGGAGTACATTGACTCCCAATGGCATTAACTGGGTGTCTTAGTCCATCTTCAAGAAATTCAATTTAGTACATTTTCAGTTGGACTAACATATTTACACATACTTTAAAAGTCCAGTTTAATTGGACTAACACAATAATTCGATTTTCTTAGTGAGCATGTAAACATGCTGACTGATCCCGCTCTCTGTTGGCCTCCCAGTGTCCAGCCAGCTAACGCCACCGCGGCCCCAGTGCTTACTCAGCGGCGCAACAGAGTGACCAGTGTTGCTACCGGTGGTTCCATTACGAAGGCCGAGCTACCTGAACAGCAGATTGGGGATCAGAAGGCCAGACAGAAGGTGACAGAATAACACTGCAGGCAAGTAAAACCAGGAAGGCTCCGGCCGCGCAGTGTTAAACACAGGATGGGCCACGTTCCTAAGGCAGGCACAGAATGCAGAGGTGGGATGGTCATTCGAATCCAGGGAGCTTCACAGCAGGAGACCAGATGTCCAAGTGTCTTTAAAAAGGCTTGCCTGCATTTGGACAGTGTCACGGCAAATCCTAATCAAACATCAACCTAACGGCTGCAGAAACATGGAGATCTATTGCAGCTCCTCAAAGTCGTCCCTCTGGCAGGCAAAACCCAACCAAAAATCTAATTGCGGAGCTTTGCCCTTCCTAAACAGACCTGCTTTTATCCGGCCGTGGCCATGCCCACCGCAGGACCACAGGTGCACCTTCCCTCAAGCTCAGCTCTACAGTGTGCAGCCTGGACATCAAGGTGAAAGCAGGTGGAGGAAACGAATACAAGAATAGGAACCTGGGGTTCCACGCTCAGCCTCACGGGCGCCACCCCGCCAGACCAAGAATACCGTCAACAAATTCTGACGAGCTCAAGGACGCATTCAGCGGCTTTGTGCATGATGGGTAACAGCGGGTTCTGACACTGCCAGCTTAACTTAAGGTAACCAAGAGAAACTAGTAACCAAAGAAAAATGGATCAGCAATCAACACACAACAATCCCACTCACTGTGGGTCCCCACAGCTTCCTTTACCCATTTCTAGTCACACTTTTTGTGAGTTCTTTCATTTCAGGGACAGTGGTCTGCTGGGATGCCCTGGTCCAGTGTTCAGGTTCACGACCTTCAGACCAAGTGATGTTTCCTTGTTCGTAACCATCGAGTGGTCAGATGATGCATCGAGTGGTCAGATGATGCATCGAGTGGTCAGATGATGCATCGAGTGGTCAGGTGATGTTTGTAACCTTCAGGTAATCAGATGATGTGTCCATGTTTATAACTTTCAGGTGATCAGATGGCGTTCTAGCATTTGAGACCTTGAGCAGATCAGGTGATGTGTCCATGTAAGAGTATCAGTTCATGAGGTAACATGTCCATGTCTGATAACTTCAAGTGATCAGGTGACATTTTGACTGTTTTTAGTTTGGATTGTGCAACTTGTCCTTGGAATCTACAGGTGACAAACTCGACTTCCACCCTACTCTGCTTTCCCCACTCTCCTTCTGTACGTCTCGGTATGTAACTCCCTGCTAGATTAGAGAACAGGGTCAGCCTTAAATGTGCATTAAGCCTTGCAGCAGCTTCTTTAATTACATCTGCATTATTAAAGCTGCTTTGGAAATTGGTCCTCTGGTTTAATGAACTCAGTGGTAAACTCTCTGACTGCTAAAGGTACATGCTGAAGGTCAGTTTCCATGGCAATGATGCCAACCAGTAGACTCATATTTAACTTTGTACCTCTCTGGGGAGTTCTTATTCTATGCGTGTCTAAAACCTTAACTCAGAATTCTAATCAAACATTAATACATTGATGTGTGTTATTTAATGAGTTTACAGACATAGGAATTGATCTTTCACCTTGCAGGCAGCCATGAGGTTGTGAGCGAACGAAAGGAGACATTAGGAACAACAGGAAGGTCTCAGATGGAAACAGGTGACATCAAGAATGACGACCAGAAGTCTTTGATGGAAACAGGTGACATCAAGAATGACGACCAGAAGGTCTTTGATGAAACAACTGAAATCCCAACCTCATCCAACCAAACTGATGCCACCACACAGAAATAACATCTTATCCTACCCAACCTGGTGGCAAGTGTCAGAAATGGTACTGGAAACCATTCGATCAGATGCCACCTTTCAGAAATACCCTCCTGATCTACCCAACCTTATCCCACTGATTAAATAAATCCCAGTCTGATCAAACTTACCAGTTCTGAATCTAAATGGCAGTGCTCCCATGTCTTTGGAAGTCCAGTCTCCACTGTTAGTTATCAGGGTGGGGGATTTCTACCCAGAATGTGGCCTCCAGCATGACCCATCTGTATCCTGCACTCTGCAACTCTGATAAATGAAAGCAAGCTAAACCTGTAATATGCAGATATTAGAATCACAACTGCATTGTTTATACCAAACAGTCAATGACATTTAAAAATCACACCTCGGGCGATATTGTAAATGGCTTCCTTTTCGTTTAGTTAGCAGATAATAAATAGGGTATAAAAAAAGGAACGAATAGCTCATTAATATCAGAGAAAGTGCATTTCACAGCCCGAAAGGCCTGAGAGAGTGTGGCTGTTTTCCGGAAAATGAGGCGCGCAGAAAAAAGCCGGCGCTGTGCCCCCGAGCCGCCCGCAGTTCTGCGCCGGCCCGTTCTGTTCCACGCGGGGAAACCTGCCCTGTTATCCTGACCTTGGCTCCGGCTAATTACGCTCAGGACACCAGGGAACCACGTTTCCCCCTAATGATTTATAAACAATTTGAACAGTCTTCAGCTCCATTATGACCTTAATTAGTTTGTGATCCCATGGCCCCCTCTGTGCCCCGCCCCAATCCCTCTGCCGGCGGTGGTGTGGTCGGGGGCTTCCTGGAGGACCGTTAATCTTACTGACACAGATGGAGGACTGGCTCCACACTCATGCAATGCATTCTGGGTCACTTTGGCCGGCTGCCTCCCATAACAGGAGCACAGTTCAGTGCAGGATTGGTGGCCCATGAAAACATGGCACACTGGGTCCTGAAAAATAAAACTACAGCTTTGTGAACGAGAATCACGCTAAGCTGAAGATAACGGACACACTGGGACCAGAGGGCTCAGACTTCTCAACCGGTAAACTGTGCTAATGCGTGTGTCTCGTATTAATGATGTCATTAATAATTAATACAGATAAACAGGGCGTTGGCAGAGTGGCTTAGGTGCAGAGGTGATCTACAATACATGACCGCCTGATTAACGACTGATTAATGCACAGGGTGCTCAGAGAGAACAGAACAGAAGTCAATCACGGTTGAGACCACCAACTACCCCATGCATGTATAAAGCAGGTATCATCTTATGTGCAGAAATGAAAGGTTTAGGCCTTTGTGTGTTTGTCATGGATAACAGCAAGGTCACTGCGGGCCTCAAAACAAGCACAGAGAAAAATGAAGGTCATTAAAGAGCTTCAGCTTCCACTTTCTGGAGTACGCCTTTAATGTTTACTTGTGATGTTCCCAGAAAAACTCATTTTTGTTCTGCAAATTGACCGTGCCTTAGTGAGTCGGCCGATAAATGTGTCCTGCGGCTGCTAGTCTAAGTAGCTATCTGCTTTAAAACTTTATATTCAACATCTCCAGCTGTGTACCTGGAAGTGAACCCACCAGGACAGTCAAAGGTCTTCTCTGCCCCTGGAAGACTTTCAATGAGCTGCTTAAATGATCTCTAGAGGTGTACTGTCCTTAGAGAGAAATTCAGAAGCGTTACCTTGAAAAAGGGGAGTTACTGTGTATCAGAAATGATGGGGGTGGGGTGACTGATGCTCTCCAAAGCGAGAGTGCATCTATGGCACACAGGCTGAGCCCTATGAGGAATCCATTGGGGGGGGGGGCTGAAATTGGTCACAAGCAAGTCAGTAATGAGCAGATGAGACATCATAAAGGATGGAAAGTGGACAAGTGAGAAAGGACAGAGAGAGTGGATGAGACAGAGGAAACAGAAAGGGAGGACAAGAGAAGAAGTGCAAATGAGTGAGGACCAGTAAGACACAACAGAGAGGGAGGATGGGTGAGAGAGCGAAGGCAAATGAGTGAGGATCAGGAAGGGATGACAGAGGGAGGATGGGTGAGAGAGGGAGGGCAAATGAGTGAGGATCAGTGAGGGATGACAGAGGGAGGATGGGTGAGAGAAGGAGGACAAATGAGTGAGGATCAGTGGGGGATGACAGAGGGAGGATGGGTGAGAGAAGGAGGGCAAATGAGTGAGGATCAGTGGGGGATGACAGAGGGCGGATGGGTGAGAGAGGGAGGGCAAATGAGTGAGGATCAGTGGGGGATGACAGAGGGAGGATGGGTGAGGGGGGACAGAGAAAGAGCACAGAGAGTGAGGGAGGAAAAGAGAGTGAAGGAGGAAAAGAGAGGGAAGATTGGCTAGTGAGGACGAGTGAGGGAGGAAAGGGATTGAGTGAGCGATTGATGAAGATGGAGGATGAGTTAGGGGGACAGAGAGAGAGAAGAGAAAGGATGAGTGAGGGCGGACAGTGAGGGAGGACGAGTTAGTGAGGAATAGTAAGGATTGACAAAGACAGAGAATGAGTGAGGAAGGACCGAGACAGGACAAGTGCGTGAGGACCAGTAAGGATCGATGGAGATGGAAGCCGAGTGAGGAGGGACAAGTCTGAGGGACTGTGAGAGAGAACAAAAATGGTGGGCAAGTGAGGGTGGACAAGTGAGGGAGGACAGAGTGGAACCACACCAGTACATTAAGGTCCAGCAGACTAGACTTATGAGCATGGTAATCAGACAGCTGACACTCCAGTGGTTGCTTAGGAGGCTATTGTGTAAACTCTTTGAGTATAATATGAACCAAAAGGAGACCGTATTAGAGAACATGAGCCCCCCCTCCTAGCATTCTATCATGCGTGGGTCTCTGTGAATGAGACTGTCATTATCAAAAATCTGTATCACCAAGCTCCTGTTGCACATCCAGGGGTATAAGACCCACCCATCAACCATGGCAACGGCCATCGAACCCTGACACACAGGCCAAGAAAGTCGGATCAATCTCTGACAGAGAACTGCACTGCATATGCTACAGGAAGTTCCCCTCGCTCAGGTTTCCCTCAGTCATTTAGACAAATGACAGAGACTCATTGGCCAAATTAAAGTTCAGACAGTGCAAAATGACCATCTGTGTGAATGGTGTATGAAAGCCAGAGGTCTAGGCCCAGAAAAGGTTTATCTTTGTGGCCCAAGCAGACCAGGTCCAACTCTTTGGTGTCATTATGCAGAAGAGCTGGCCTAGCCTGCGGGTAGAGGTGAGCGGGAAGCTTCTCTAATAAGACCCACCCCAGAGATGATGCCTCCGCCAGCAGAGTCAAACGGGTGTAGCGGTATTGCTTGGCTGTGTGCTGCCAGCCACACAGAGAGGCGTCCCCACACAGGCTGTGCCGATTGCCTCCCCCCCGCCCCCCGCTCTCATACTCCTGTGGTGATCTTCAAGGCCCCCTTCCTGTCACGGTGTCGCTCGGGGGACAGAAATCTCAGGCAATCGCTGCTGTTTTGAACTGCTATGGTTACATACATTTTTCATTTCCACCTCAGGCAGGAAATATACAGATGGATTCATGCCTGTCAACCCTAATGGTCCAAGCAAACAGAAAAAAGGGTCTTTGAGGAGAAGTCGTCCAGGGTCCCCCTCTCAGTGCGATTCCTGTGGGGGGGCTTGTGGGGGGCACACGGACAACACAGCACGGTTTGCGGGGGCCATTCTTCCTGGCCAGAATCCCTTAATGTGGCCATTAAGACTCCGAAGAAGGAAACTGAGCTCCTAAGCGGACCCTGAATGGGAACTTTTTGAATGGGAACCTGAGTATGAGAAGAGCGAGCAGAAGATCGAGCTGAAGGCACACAGCCATAATCATTATGAAGGTATGGCTATGGCATCGTGGGTGCGTGGGGGGGGGTTGAACACGCCCTGGATAAATGCTTTTACTGTCAGGGGGCCGGGAGAAATAGCGGGGAGAGGATGCCCTGAAAATCACCCGTCAGCCTCAAATGCTCAAATTACCACAGCAATTAAGTAAAAAACACAAAAGAAGGTTCTCTGACCCATGCATTTTAAACACATCTCAAGGGGAAATGGCAAATCCCAGAATATCCACAGGAGTGGATCAGTGGCGCCACCTGTGTGTAGCTATGTGGGGTATGCCTAACAGCTCCCACCCAGCTACGGTCAAAAATGCTCACACAACACGTGACCACGCAGGACGTGTGTGAAATCTGCACACCAGCGGGCCCGGACCCAGACTTGCTGGTACAGCCGAGACCAGGCACATGTAAAAAAGGGAGGAAAGACAAGTGGGGTGTAAAGCTGCAAGTAGCGGCCCCTGGGGAGCACGCCAGGCTGGGCGCTTTAGCCCCGGCTAACGGCCGACTTGGCGGCGCCATCTCCCCGGTGGCTCCCTGGGGCCGGCACACAAACCCGACCACGCCAGCACTCCTGCCTCCATAGCTCTCAATCAATTAGCGATGGAACAAGAGGCGGAGAGACAGGCACAACGCGGATCCTGCCTCCCGGGGCGACCGCACGCCGCCAGGCCTCCTGGGTAACGAGGCTGCGTCTTACACCATAGTGGGAGGGGATATTCATCATACCTCTTATTCCTGGAGAGAGGGAAGAGGAGGGAGGAGTGAGACCCCCAAATGCTCATCTCCTCTCCTCTCGCTCACTTGCTCGCTCTCCAGCTCTCCCCAGGGGTCCCCAGACACAACCGTGAAATTAATCAGGCCGCATGCTGCCCGTGGACGGGAAATCAATTTACCTGAATACCATCCAGTGGCCTGTTTGAGCAGCACAAGCCGTCACCCAGCAAATTCCACAGGACTTCCTCCAGCACGCTGGAAATATCGGAATGTTCCGCATCCTACTCTGCTGGGACCGCAGAAAAATGGGGGGGGGCAGCCTGCATAGGAACAGGAAAACGGCTGTCCTTTCCAGAAGAGTGGATTAATCCCGCGGGCCATGCTACGCGATAAGAGCCACCCCACTATTTTCCTTTTCAGCAGCACCTGCATTAATATACACAAGCCGTTAGCTGTCTGGGGTTATCAATCTTTTGGATGCCGTGCACATCCTGAAAATCGAGCGTAAATAACATCTCTGAAAGAGTAGGTTCCCAGTGGTCTGACAGAGCAACAATAGAATAGAACAGAATAGAATAGAGACGCTTTATTCATCTCCACGGGGAAATAGTCTTTTGCCTGTCCCGTCTCACTCTCCATGACATACACATAGAGGCGAGAGCAAGTTTGGGAAGACACAGCGCAGGGTCAGTCAGCATCCATCACTCCTGGAGTCACAAACAGGACGCCATTCACATCAACCACATAAGCAGATAAATATTCTGTAATGCTCACACTTAGCTTGCATTCCTGGCTACAGGACAAACTGCATGTGGATGAAATCTCAGTGTTTCCAAGCAGCTGGTTCCTGTCGTGTGGTATGAGCAGGACGTGGAAGTGCTTTTGTGGTCATAGCATGGGGAAGGTGGGGGGAGAGATCAAACACCAGCCCCACTGCTCCTTCAGGACCCCGCCCCCAGTAGTGAGGAGTGCAGAGGCCTGGCCAAAAGCTGTAAGCACATGAAACACCGTGAGTGTGCCAGACCGGAAATTAAGTCTGATGGAAACACTGGCCCCACATTTACATTCTTACAGGCCAACAGAGGTGGATAGTTCAGGTCGGAAAGTAAAAATACAGACCATGGTTTTGTTTCAACCAACCAGTTGAGTATAAAGAGTCACAGTCACAGAGTACTCAACTGGTTGGCTAAACCATCTACTGCAGGCCAGCTGTAAGAAATGATAGTTACTGAAAGAAGACATGCATGCAACAGATTCACAGAGGCTGGGAAACCAGCACATAGGCAGGTGACTAGATAACCAGGCCCATTACCATGTTCTGAGGTGTGCTGGTATCCCATGGCAGCTCTCAGTATCCAATGGACACCATCCTAGAGGCACGAGGACTGGTGTGGAGATGAATCAGAGAGCACAACTAATCTCAGAACAGTGCTCAGTGCATAGCCACAGAAATTTAGCTCAAAGAGATGGCCACAGGCAGCAGCAGGAGAAGTTTATGATGAGGATTCAGAGTGCCCCCGTGGTCACTTGGAGAAGTATACACTGCAGGGTTATCACAAGTGGATATAATATTTATGTTCTGCTTATTTGGTTGGTTATCTGATACTTGAATCCAGATGAAGGAGTTTACCAAAACAATTCAGGTAGTGATCGCTGGCCAGGAACATGGGATTAGAGACCCTGCTGAATTCAGAAACTTAGGGTCACAACAGAGTGTTCTGATTCTGAGCACACGCACGCAGCTGGTTCTCCTGACAAATGAGATAAGAGGCATGTCAGTATCAGGAGCAGAACCACTTAAAAATGGCTGGGTCCATGGACAAACAAGATGGTGACCGTTCCTTATAAAAAGGCTTAATTTCCCGTAATCCTTAGGTGCCAGCATCCAGTCTCTGCGCCCCGGCTGTCTGTGGGCAGGACAGCATCGCGCCATCTGTCGAAACATGGTGAGAGCCCCGGGTGCACATCTGCAGTAGGGCAGCCCAACATCGCAGCTACTGCAAAGGCGTGGCACGGCTGTTCAGTGCAACGTGTTAATGGCTGCATGGGCCAGGATGGGCTGCTGCCGGTACACTTGCACGATGGTGTTAATCAGGCCAACCTTGCAGCGTAGGAGCTGTACCTGTGGCAGTCATGCATCAAGCATTCAGCAAGTTACTGCAGTGTGGGGCTAAATTACCCAAGAAGTTATCATAGGCTCCACCTCCAGATTACCCCCATCACCTACAGACATGAAGAGACACGTACAATATCCCCTTGTGCTCCAACACATGCGTGCTGCCAGGTCCAGACATGCAAATGTAAAACTCGCTAAACCTCAGTAAACATGCATGAGTAAAGAGCATGTAAATTAACACAGCAATGAGCCATCCTCCTCCGTCATCCCGCTAGCTTAGAGGCCGACTACAATCCTCACACCAGCTACTACATTCCTGCACAGCTTCCACGGGGCACCTCGCTGGTAACTCAGAAGAGGCACAAGGTGTCTGTGGGACCTCCACCCGAAGCAGTGTGGCGCAGGGTGACAAGGGGGCTCACTGAGCAGCTACAGGATTTGACCAAGCCTGAAAGATGACCTTCAGACTGGCATTGGTCAAAGAAAGAAGGAATGTATCACCTTGGGCACTGAGAAATTTATTCTCACCAAAATCATCAAATTAGACTAAAGCGAACATTCCCAGACCTGTTTAACAAGCTTTAATTGAAAATCACAAAGGTATAATTGGAATGGCACTTAATTAATGAGAGAAAACGCACTAAGTACTAAGGAAATGAGCCAGGAGACCAGGGGGTGGAGCCTAATCTCCCTTGTCCCTTGCTGTTATGGCCGTGCTGACGCTGCAGAGCCACGCGAATATCGGGGGGGGACAGCAAGGGGGACAGCGGGATGTTGACTATTTATGACTATTTAATATATGAGTTTGAAAATGCCACAGGTGCGGATGACATGAAATCCACAATCTCCAGCAGGTCGTGGCTTAGCTCTGAGCCATAAATCCCATTATTACCGGGAGCAAAGTAGCTGGCTCTGCCCACGGTAAACCGCACCGTGCTGGGAGCTTAGTCCCGGATGGGTGCCGGAGTATGGAAGCAACATCTCCTGGACACCTGCTCTCATCTACACATCAAAAGAGCAGCAAGCTGTGGGCCAGTCCCTCACGCTGGGCTCCCACCATCACACAGGCCAGCCTCAGCACCTCTTGCTGGGTCTTCAGAGACCTTCTCACCCTCCAGGCCTCCAATCTGACGGCAGGCCCTCCTCATAAAGCTGGTTTCCCCACTGTAACTCACAGTGCCGCTCACCACCGGGGCTGCAAAACCAGAATTTCCCGTATTTCAGGCTCACATTCCCAACTGTGCCATAAAGCCAGGATTTTCCTATATCTTGGGGAGACATTCCCAATTGGGCTACAATGCTGGATGCCCTGCATATCTCAGGGTGAGATTCCCAGCCAGGATACAAACCCAGGATTTCCCATATCTCGGGGTGACATTCCCAACTGGGCTACAATGCTGAATCTCCCCACATCTCGAGGTGACATTCTCAACCAGGATACAGCTGGATCCCCACTGGTCACCAAGAACGTGACCTGGGAGGAAAGAACTTTCAGGAAAGAGGAATTGCAGTTTGAAATTAACTTCTATGCGGAGGGGAGGACTTAGAGTGAAATATGAGAAAAGATCTGTCCATTAAGGAATTAATTTGTGGTAATCTGCCATCACTGACATCATTAGATGTAATGGAAAAGCGGGAATATAGATTCCGATGAGCAGGGAGAAGCATTTGAGTTTCAAATTAGCAAACACATAACCAGATATTTCATGCTGCCACAAATAAACTTAAGCTGACAACTAATTGACAAACAGATGAAAGGATACAAGTTCATGAAAACATGACTTATTTAATTGTTATAAATTTCATTAGGTCACAGATGATATACGTTGTATGCAAATTGGTAGAGTTCAATTTTTCAATGCATTAAATCTATGCTGAAATTCAATTTATGGCTTTTTATAGCAGAGTAATTAACCAGTGCCCAAAATATTTAATAGCTGTGATTAGTCAAAGAAAAGTATGATTTTGTGACAATTTCTCTATTAATTTCTGTTCTGCATTACATTGTAATATAGCATAAAAGAAGATACATGAAGTGGAATGATATAATTAAATATCTAAGTAATCAAACCATAATTTGCGTGTCCTGGCGTGTCAGATTCCAATTTGACAGTTACAGATGTATGATAAATAAACGCCTGTTCATTTCTTAATCAGACACTTGGTTCCCTTTATTCCTCCGGCAGGGTGTCCATGCACATCGGTTCTCCACGTTCTGCCGGCTGAAAATGCACAGCAACCGCATGAAATCCCTCACAGACTGCTCGTGCCCCTCGCCGTGCCGGGGGTGCCGAAGCCTTACCTGCCGGTGCCCGTCACACGCGGGCTGCGGAAAGCCGAACACCACCACTGGCAGCGTTCACACCAAAGAGGTGGAACCGAGGTCAGGTATGGGACAGAGGGATGACGAGGTGCCGAGGGGGGATCACTGAAGGGAAAAGGCCGTACCCTGGATGGGAAGCCCCGCCCTCTCGTGCTATCATTCACACAGCAGGGGTCACTGCCCAGCCATCCCACTGAGCTTGCTGACAGTCAGACCGGCCCATATGTGGAGTACGGCCTTTCACAGAGAGATGCCGCTCACCCGACTGCGTTCACAGATATCGCCGCAGCGCATGCTGATTCCTACCCAAGGGGCACATTATCTACAGCATGCAAGATGTGCTCCGGGCAGGAAGGCCAACAGGACCTGCAAAAGAGCTACGGGTGGTCATAACTGGGATTTGTCACATGACCATGCTTCCCCCTCGTCATGTCTTACTTTAAAACTGATTATTAGGACAGCAAGGCTTGTACACCATGCAGGAACCGGACTCCTAATGCCTGTAATTCCCTGAGAGAGAGACAGACATTATCGCAGCGATGTCCAGCAAATATTAAAGTATGACTTAAATCCTTGCTGCCGATTCAGAAGCACATGTGTAAAGAGTGGACCTTTCTAGAGGCATGAAGATAAGACCTCGTAAAAACGTTACTCCTTCAAAGCATTCTGCTTGCCCTGCATCTCCCTAATTGGGCCAATTGCTCCTGATGGAGGTGCTGTGAGGACTGCCACCATCTGCGAGGGATGCGTGGACAGGACCAAATGAGGAGCAGTAATTACTGCAGAGTGGCTATCAGCAGGGTGCAGAGGGCTGAGCTCACACCAACACCGTCCACGGAGCCCCCCATCAGAGTACGTTCCTGCCTCATAATTACATCAATTGCAATTATCTTTCAGGCCCTTCATAATTCCTGGTTTCTGACACCTGTGGAAGGAAGAACCTCTGGCTGCAAAACTCTTTAGTCAACGCTGCCTCTTGTAACAAACATGGCCCCCGGACTCCTCATGGCCACAGGAGTGAAGGTTAGACCCCGAGTTCTGAACTCGCACACCAGACTCCACACGCCTGGCCACAGCTGGACGTTTAGAGGATGAAAGATGGTGGAAATACTATGTCAGGAGTCGTTAAAGGCCATGAATGAAGGCAGAATTCCACACATACTCATTCACTGGATTATGGTTGAGGAAAACAGTGAGAAAAAGTGTGTCTAAATGGTTTGTGCTGATTATTTACATGAAAGGCCATTTCTGAGAGTCAGCATGAAATCCTGTAATCTGGTTTGGAGGCATTTGTAAAGTTAGTAAAGTAGGTCATACCTTTTAAATAATTTGTTTATTCTCCAAGGTAAAAGCTTTACACCCTTCCACTACTACCCAGTACTACCCAAGTGCTTCACTGATGTCACTGCAGCAATACAAGGATCTTTCTAGAAAGTGCTGCACATCTGCTTGAAATGTTGGAACGACGCCTCTAACATGGGTGCATCACACCACATGCTTGTACTCAGTTTGGGTTTACGCAGTTGTGAACAGCAGACAATAAAAGCTTCCTGATCTAACAGCTCTCTGGATGAGACCTTCATCAGTTCATCACTCCCCCACTCCTCCCCCCAGCTGTCACTCTAACTCTCATTTACACCGCCATGACTGGACTGGGGCTGAGACTTCCCGCAGTGCTCCTATAGGCTTAATGACAGATCACATGCACTGCTGCCCCCAGTGGTCCCCTTGGGAGTTGCTCTCCCCTTGGCTGGCAGCCTAAGATCTCTCCTTCTGTTAAACATGGGCACTGTCCCCTTTCCGATAATGCAGGATGTTAAGGCCAACCAAGTTGCACCAGCTCCCCCCATCACACCAGTCCACTGCAGTATTCTCACACCATTCATGTGCTATCAGCATTCAGGGAGACCCTTGGAGAGCATCACCATTAATCATACCGTGTCCTGCAGCCCTCTCCATCCCCCAATGCATACCCTCTTGTGACCGAACACAAGGCAGATCTTGTCCACAACAACAACAAATTTATTTTTGTATAGCGCATTTTCATGACTTCACATCATCTCAAAGTGCTTTACAGCATCCCCACCCAAAGCCCCCAGTGAGTAAGCCATAGGCGACAGTGGCAAGGAA
>JAODUD010000001.1:8993684-9004417 GCA_026784285.1 Stomatorhinus walkeri | reverse complement strand
AAACAGAGCCAGTGTACAGAAAGCAGGAGCACTGGAGCCCGACTGACTGGCAGAGTCGAGCTACAGAAACTGGGAACACCGGAGCCCAAAGGAGCAACAGAGCCGGTCTACAGAAACTGGGAACACCGGAGCCCAAAGGAGCAACAGAGCCGGTCTACAGAAAGTGAGAGCATCAGAGCCCAAAGGAGCGGCAGATGCAGTCTACAGAAAGCGGGATCACCGGAACCCGAGGCGGTGGGGGGGTGCTTTTTATGACAAAGCCAACGACTGTCTGTCAATGTGGTATCACCTGCAAAGGGAACAACTATCAAAAAGCAAGTACATTTAAGAACAAAAAACAGAAAATAGGAAACAAATGAAAACCAACTACATAACAGTTCATTTCCTTTTCATTTTCTACCTCATTTAATGTCTGCACTCCAAGCAAAACTTCCTATGGACATCTTACTGTGTTTGAAATACACCAATATATTTGGAATGCATGGCCTTTATGTGAAATATCAGGTTTCCCGCTCCATGGATTCCTTCACATTGTGGAAACATCCCCAAAATATCCATGGTGTTCAGGGACTTTTGGAATGACCCAAAAGGCCAGTTTTAGACAGCAGACCAAGAGGAGTGTGTCTGTTTGGTTATTTGCCCTGACAGTCAGCCGATTTGCCGAATGCATTTAGTATGTGGGTCATGATAAAGATGTCCCTTTACCTAGAGAAAGAAAGAGGCACTCTTTACTCTGGACCCATCATGGCCGCTTGGCTTGTATTTCTGGTGCCACCACATCTCCCTGCATTCCACACACCTCGGCAAGCACCTGCATCTTCTTATCTTCATTAAAGCCGACCCTCTGGCTCCCAGCAAACCCAAATTAAAAGCAGCTTCAGGTTCCTCCTAAATCTCACACAGAAACATGGTCCATCCTATTACACCTCTGCCCGCCCGACCTTCTGGGTAACACAGCTTTGCCATTCCACCTGAAAACGACCGATTCTCCAGCATGGTGCTTCAGCTGCCTCCTTTTTGCCCACCCATATGGCATTTGTATCAGCCTGGCACCAAGTTCTCTCCATCATCAAAGTCACATTTATCATCGTTGTGGGAGGGTTGCACACTAACGGTTTGTGTTCCGCGAGACCCAGGGATAATTCAAGGCCGGAGTTTTGCTCCGACCCGCCGTCAGGCGATGGGAATGGAGGCGCTAAAACAGGCCGCAGAAATCCATCACCGAACTGAGGAGGCAGATTCTGCAGGTGCACCAGCAAATGCCCCACGACAGGCCTCCTGCCCCTGGTCATCATTCTTATATCTGAAGGATCTAAGGGATAAAGAATCTCGGGTAAACTGCCCAAAGCAGTATAACGTTAGTATTGGCAGAAATAAACAAGTAAACTTCCCTGGGGGACAGAAATTGTCCTGAAACGTCCAGGTCTTAGTCAAAGTCAAGGTGACATAGAATTTTTTAAATTACTAAATAAGAAGGTTTATTTAGCTCAGATGTCATTTTGGTGTGCTTTTTTATTAGTTTTGATGTTAATTAGCCCCAGCAGGGGGAGCCAAGGAGCCTGGAGGAATCACACACCGCAGATGCAAACATGACGTCTCAGCTGCCGGGAGCCAGAGTGACGAGGGTGCGGCTCCAGACACTCTGCACTGAAGCTGAACACTAAGCACTGGTCCTCCCCGGCCTCCCTGCCTAATCCAGCCATTCATTTATTTCACAAAAGTCACTCTGGGCCTCATTTCCTGTACCAGTTTCTCATTAGCGCAATGGCGTGCCAAGCGTGCTGCAGCTGGGGACATCTCCCCAGCTCGTTAAGACTGCTGCTAAAGCCGTGTTAATTAGTATGCAGTCTCAGCCTCACAACACCTACACACAGCACCCAAAGCCAAGGGGAAACTGGAGAGACACCAAGACGCGTTACTCAGCATGGCTAAAACGCAGCAGGTCAACATCAGAGCTGACACTCAAGCAGACATCCGCCCCCAGGAGATGTGGGAACTGCCGCATAGCAGCTCTACCCAAAAACAGCCAGGCATTTACCCAGGTCATCAAGGGCCGGCATGATGAAGGCGCTGCTCTTCCTCATGGACTCACCATTCCAGTAACCATAACTTTAAAAAAGGATGAGTGCAAGGGGGGTTGGTGGGTGGATGGCAGGTTTCCATATACCCCTGTACAGGAAATGTCATCCACATAAACCCAAAATCAGAAAGTACACTAAACTACTGGGAGCAGACAGACAGCAAGTAAATTTAACACCATGAAAAATGTTTGCGCACAAGCCAGAAGCCAGGACCAGTGGTAAATGACCCAAAATCCTAAACTGAGAAACCTCAATGGGTAAAATATACAATAATAATGGCCATTGTTAATACGCTCAGGCACGACCTTCCTGATGACACAGGAATCTAATTGGTTTCTTCAGTTCTAACAATTGTGACTTGCCTAGAATAAAGGCAGCTAGAAACCCCTTCATTATTGAGGGGGGGCTCAAAATAGAGACACGAAGAAACAAGGAATTTTCAGATCTTTGTGCCTTAAACCACAGAAAACTATATATACATATAGAGTTACATATAAATATATACACACACAGTGTATATGTGTGTGCGTGTGTGTATTTACAGTATATATGTAATATGTATGTGTGTACAATGGCCTTCTTGTGTCGTCATGTTTATATATATATATAATATATAAAATAAAATCACTGAGGCACTTCACCTCTAAGATCCTCCCTATGAGAACCTACGGAGTGATGTGACAAGGCCAGACCACTAATAGTCCCAGATGGACCTGAGCTTGAAGCTCGTCCCCAGGAGGAAGAGGCGGTTATTCCCAAATCTGGGTACACCTCACTGGGAGCCACAGACATCATTTCGCGTTCTCAGAGATGTTTCCACAGAAACATGCTCTTCACATTTTGATGCAGACTACTCTAGTAACATAACAAAATACATTGTTGAATGTGTCCCAGAATTAATGTAATGGGCACTAAATTTCCCTCAAAAATCAAAAATAAAATAAGAAAAATGAAGAAACTGGAACAGCTAAGCTTGGTTCAGGTACCCAAAGGAAGCAACTCAGTCTGCAGCATGGATGCTGGGACAGGAAGTCAGGGGCACAGCAGGCACTGCCTGCAGGGAGAGGATAGCAGGCCGGCATGAGGGCCTCTCCATCCTCCATGCAGCTCAGCGTCGAGGGGCTGCTAACATGGCACCTCTGTCTCTACAGAACATAAAAACCGCAAGCCAGCTCACCCCACACACCCCAAACATGACTGAGGCCACCATAACTGAAAGTCAAACCCCCAACCTGTTGATAAGATCTATGGACGTTCGCTGTGCTACGTGAAGCTCACACACTACCGGCACTCGCCCGTCTGAATTTGGATGTCAGGTCATCAAAGAGCAAGCAAAACGGGGGAGACACGGAGCTTCGCAGGGTTTAATGGTGACCCCGTTGAAGAGTGGGCCATATATCAATCAGCACGACCCAGGCACAAACAGGACAGCTGGGTCTGCACAGAAATCGACAGAGACGGGCACCATCATGTTTAGAAGCGCATCATTCGATTTCTGCAAGGGACAGAGCTGGACCTGAGCGAGAAGCTATGCAGTACATCAGAGGACAGCCTCCTCATCTTCAATTCTTGCTCTGCCGGTGATGAGCGGAGCACCACTAATGTGCTGCAGAAACACGGAGCAGATGTCCGTATGAGACGGCAGCCACGTGATGCCATAATTGATTACTGCCAAATTTACCACCATAGCAATCCATTAATCAGTAAAGTCGCTTTCTGTGCAACTACTTTTTACACCCTCACTCAGACAGCCTTTAAACAAGATGTATGTGCAGAAGCGCGGCCTCCGTTCCACCAGAAACAGGGCCGATTAACATATGCTGGCATAATTAACCCTAATCGGTAATGCATTCCATGGCTCTGCAGACACAGAGTGCGGTGGCAGGTGGAGACTTCTAAAGTGGAGCCGGTCACCTTCAGCAAGTTCCCAATGCCGAAAGACTGGCATACTGGGAAGCCCAGCGTCCCATCACCACCTGGAAACGTCTAGATTTAACACCCGTAGACTGAAGAGAAGGACAGCTTTCATTTCAGCTCAGAGCTCTGCACCTGAGGAGCCCCCAAGGGGAGGATATGTAGAGGAGCATCACAACCATCTATGTAACGTACAGATGCGATCAAGAAGGCTGATGTTCTCCAACAACAGGAAATACAAAGACTGACACGGAGCCTTCTTTCTTTGTCGCAGTGTGATGAAGAGAGCTCTGAATGCAGAACATTCTCAGCTCCACACCGGCACACTCCACCCTCACCTGAATGCAAATGAGTGGGGTTTACGAAACCCTTTGCATAGCCGAGACATGGGATGGTTTCAGCGGGACCTTCTCTTGCGTGCAGCACTCTGCTGGAGTGGGAGAACTTGGCTTTGATGTAAACATGGAGCTGGGCATCCAGAGAACACTGAGTCACCTACGTGACAATGGAGATGGGATGTCGCACACAGAAGAAGGGAAGGGCCAGGAAGAATGTAACTACTCTTATTAGAAGAACACAGCATGACATTCGGATGAAAATCACAACATGCATTGTATTTAAAACATACTTTTGAAAGCCTTTAAAGAACATGATCTTCATAAAAGCTCTCCTTAAGAAATCCTTTTTAAGAATTTTTTTTTGACAGATTATGTGCTCAGTGAATGTATCGGCAAAACAAAACATACCTGTCCTGTCAACAGCTATATTAGAGATTTAAAAATGAATACAAAAACAGAACTACGAGTATAGAAGACACAATCACACTGCTAAAATAAAAAATGGACGACATTGTTCTTGGAGAGCTGGAGGGTCACATTTCACAGGACAGTTCATTTCTGGTCTCAGTTTCTGGCAGAATGACACCAGGCTGCACAAATTACAGTGATGCTGGACCTCCCCACTTCACCCAAAGAAAAGCTGCAGCCATGAGTCCAGTACAGCGTAGTCCAGCTGGGTCACGACCGCATCACTGACTCTGAGTGTGTCTGTTACTCACCCGCAATTCTTCAATCAATTAACATGCAGTTCTTTCTGAAATCTATCATTTTTACAGCTTTTTAAAGGAATGCTGGCATAAGTGACGAGGTTGGTCTCCAGCCTGCATCATGAAAAGGTTACCAGGGAACTCAGATGCAGGGGATCAGGCTTTATAGCTGTGTGAAGGCCTCCAGTGCATACAACAAGACACTGGCTTCAGAACGAATAGGAAAATGCAGTGAACCCAAGAAAGCCAAGCAGCAGCAGTTCCTCCAGTGGTGGCTGGCCCATAGGGGGTGTGCGTACATGCAATCTGAATTATTTAAACACTATTTCCACCAAGTGACTCTCATTCAACAATAAATTTCCACTGACAGACTTCCACCAATCATTTCTCTTCTTGAGTGTTCATCAAAGAACACCAGAAGTCCAGCGAAATAACCAATCGTGTATGGTTGCTAGGCGAAAATAATAAAAATTTGGCATATCAGCATCGCCGAATTAAATGGTTTTGGGGTGCTGGAAATTTCGCCCCTGCTACAGAAAAGGGAAGGTTTTGGATTGCTCTCAGGTCAGTCTGTAGAGAGAGATGATGGCGACGACAACAGTTGAGGGGCAGCTTCCACCAAATTCGGTGAGATCGTTATTGCATTACCCTTTTGCGAGAAGGATGATGGTGGAAAAAAATCCACGTTAAGGACCTGGGACCCGACAAGCCCGAAATTACTGTAGCTGTTAATTGTTAATTTACTTTATCTGTGAAACTGCAGCCCCACCGATGTTTTTTTGTCAGAAGCCACCACCGAGCTCCTCACTACCTTGCGACTTGTGTCCGAGGCCTCTCACTTTCCCGCCTTCAACACAAATAGATGCTGAAGTGAACGGTAAACATCCTGCTTTTTTCTGTTCTACTGTTTAAAAAGAAGCTTAGGGAATCAATTTTTGGAGTAAATTATATCTTTATTTTGTACCGAGGAAGTGACAACAGAAATGATTTCTACTTAGCAGAGCATTTGTGTGTGATTCTGTGGTCAGACTTTCCGCAGTTGTGTCAAGTCAGCAGAATGAGAGAATTGATTGTGCCTTAAAACTCGGCTCGGGCAGAGCAGTAACCTTACTGAACATCACACGGGGTTCCACTCTCCTGATTCACTACTGCAATCCACCCAACTTACCCCCAAGCAGAGACAGGACCTGGCAAAGGGTGGTACTGCAAGCACTCGAAGGAGAAAAGGTCAGACACTCAGTCCTCACCAGATGCGTTTCACCCCCTCCCTACCAGCCCTGAAATATACCCAATTCATCACCCCTGTCCCATGAGCATCTTCATCCTCAACAGCACTCCACGCTCTCCAGCACCATGATGCACAATTACTTCTGGCTCAGCGTCCTTAAGAGGAGTTACTTTGCAGCAAGTTTCAGCTGATCAGAACCAAGCTCAAAGTGTCCACCTTCAGAACCACCACCAGCAAGCAAGCAGCCAGAAGGTTCCCAAAAGCTTCTCAGCACAAGATAACAGGATGCAAATGTTAGAGTTGGTACTTGCGTTTATGCTAAACAAGCTCTGTGGTGCTGTTGCTTCACTTTCAGTGTTGGGGGATGAAATCCCACCTTTCAGGTATTCCTGGTTCCTCCTGTAGTTCACAGACGTGTGGTTAGATTAAACAGGGTAAACATGTAAACAGCACCACTCAAAAGCCTGAACATGCTAAGCCACTTACAAAGGAGAATAATGGAGTGTTGCATCACATGACCTGGCCTAAATACAGTTGGGGTGGCTTGAGAGGAGTCTGACCAGAGTGTGAACGAGAAGCAGCCAATGAGAGCTCAGCATATGCGGGAGCCCCTTCGGGACAGCTGGGTAAGCTTCCCAGGAGGCCGCCTCAGCCAGTCCTGCACAATGTGATTAAAAACCTGTTATTCTGACCTGGGGGGTATTTTTGGCCTCTACAAGGGAAATTCAATTTTATAAAAACCTAAAAATGTTAAGAGACTTGTATTTTATTTGGTTACTTATGGTTAAGGTGAGGGCTGGGTAGGTTTTAAGGTTTTCATTGGGGGATTAGGGTTTTTTCCCATAAAAATGAATGGAGGGTCCCCACATAGATATGAATGAATGTGTGTGTGTGTGTGCTCCCTGCAATTAAATAAGTATCTTGTCTAGGGTATACCCTTGACTTACACTCTGTGCTGTCTGGGACCTTCTCAGGACCTGTCCCCTGTGTTTGGACGATGGATGAACAGGCAAGTCACATTAATGAAACGCACGGCTATAGTTAGAGCTCTTCCTGAGAACCAATCAGAAAGAGCCAAAAACCTTCCCTCTAGAGGCATTACCAGTGAACACTGCTTGCAAATTAAACTTTGATTCTGCCTCTGTTAAAACAAGAGGAACTGGTGAACAAAAATGTGGAAAATGGCCTTTGTCAGCACTGTTAAGCAGCCATCAGAGAGAACAAATGAAAGAGGAGCGACAATTCTGAACAAAAGAAGGTCAGGAGGAACATCACAGCACAGTCCATCTCCGTGACTCAGGATTCACTGAACACAAATTCTTATTCTGCCTTTCATCACTGATCAGAGCAAACGTTTTTCACACCTTCTACCTGAGCAGGATTTTTGATGCAAGATTTCGGTGTCACACAAGGTGTCTAGCAATGTCTGCAGAGTTCTCCTATTCTTATGAAGAATACTTAGGGTGATGATGCACAGGACAACCTCTTGAGCAATGGTGCTCACCAATGTTGTTTGGGTACTTACCCATTGATATCAGGCAATAAATTTCTATCTGAAATTCTTTAATCAGCAATAGTCACCTATTCACAGTCATCCAGATCCAGATGAGTTGCGAATTGTCTCACCTGATTGGCAGTTTCTCAGCAACACTACTCAAAAAGTTGCCTTGTGTATCATTACATTAAGAGTTCAAAGAGCTCTGACGGGTAAGATTTAGATACTGAACTTTCAGCAGAAGCACTGAGTTACTCATGCAGAGTACAGTAATAAGGTGCCAAGTTATGAATAGCTACAAGGCCAGCAGCTGGGCAGAGATGTAGGAAGGGTTAAACAACAGCAGTGGGAGCATCAGCTCAAGTCCTCCGGGGACAAAAATAAGAGACCAGACCTGCTGACTGTCCACCTGAGACCTAGCATTACAGCTCACACTTTAGAGCCAAGGTGGCCCAACACATCAGCACATTGCCTCCCTCTTAAAATGAATGCCAAATGCAGTCAATCGCTAACATCTGACGATGTGACAGCAGTGCTTCCTGGGAATGTACAACCTTGGCTGTTTTCAGGGATAACACATTTATTTTACCCGACCAGCTAAAAATACGTCCCTTTAAATCCCCCAGCAAGCACACGGTGTCACAAAACGCCAGCCTTCTTGCATGTCGTTCCTCTCAACTTGATGTATTACAACCCAGGGCCGTGAGAAAGGCGGTCCTAATCTCACCTCCATGCTAAACATGTCGAAATCTAGAGAGGCGTGATCAAGCGAAGCATTACCAGAGAGCCGTCACCTTCACAGAGAACATTCCACACGTTTTGACGGCCTTATCTTAGGTGAAGGAAAGTTCCTGAAGGTAATAGCTTATCCATCAGCTGCATAGTACTCAGCCACATGTTGGGCGTTTTCCCCTGATAAGACAGGTAAGCTGAAGGATACCGTGGTTACGCCGCTACCGAGCCGTCGGAGTGGAGACGAGTCAAAAGGGAGACGGCTGAGGTGAGTCCTTGCTGGGTCTTATGAGATGACCTGCTCAAGATGTAACCAGACAAAGCTCATAGCAAACCTCATCAAAGATGAGAGGGTAGAGACAGACGGGCAGCTGTCTAAGGTAGAAGCCGAGGGCTATCCAAGGTAGAAGAAGCAAGAGCAGAATAAACAAAAGCTACAACCTAATGAATAAAGCCTGCAGCTCCATAAATAAATTACCTGCATGTTGCAATGAATATTTTATGGGGTGTAGACAGGGACAACAGTGTGCCTTTTCACAAATCACTTAAGAGACTGTACACTCCATGAACGTGTTCATTAAAATGACAGTCGCACGAGCCTGGGGGGAGGGGTAACTTGTAGAGAGAAGTCTTCAGATGATTGGGCGAGGCCTCAGTGGAACCCCAGACTGGGTCAGCATCTGCTGCAAGCATCTGGAAAAACGAGAGGTGGAGAGAAAGAGAGAGAATCCAGGGTCCCAGAAGAGATCTAACAGCAGCATGGAGCCAGAGGCCAGAGAGAGAAGAGAGACTTGGATCCCAGACAAGCTCCAGTGGCAGCTGGGGGCAGGAGACCAGAGAGAAAAGAGAGACCCGGGTCCCAGATGTGCTCCAGAGGCAGCTGGGGGCAGGAGACCAGAGAGAAGAGAGAGACCCGGGTCCCAGATGTGCTCCAGGGACAGGAGACTAGAGAGAAAAGAGAGACCCGGGTCCCAGATGAGCTCCAATGGTAGAAGAGATACCCAGGTTCCAGATGAGGATACCCTAGTTAATTGGCTCTACCAGCCACAATTCAACTCCTCATCATAGGACATCAATAGAAAGACATTCATACAATAATACCTAATGGTCAGCGTTAGCTCTGCACCACATGAATATGCTCTCAACAGCATATATATATATGGTGAGGCTTTTCTTAGCACTCAAGCTTCAACCTGGAATTTACCTCCTACTTGTACCTTACAAGAATGTGGCAGTGGCGAGTGAAGATCATTAGGGTTAGCAGACTTCTAACTGTAATGACTGCAGGTTAGCAGAATGCAGTGAAGCACAAGCACTTCACTCATGCTGGCCCAACCAATTACACCCATTGTAAAGTGTGTACATTGTGTGCGCTCAACAGCTTCAGGCTGCATGCTGGGGACTGTTAATAAGGTAAGAGAGGGGGAATCTGACAAGCCTCCAGGACTTAAAATTACTGTTATTCATCATGCACGTGCATAGTGTTCTCAGCCATTCTGGAGAGAGACACACTGGCACTGACACTGACAATCCTGGGGAAAGGACCTTTGGCCCTGTGCAGTTATGTCACCATGTGACTTGTGACACACAAGACTGATGCTGCACTCGCCCTTGGTGATTCATCTGCATCCCCCTCCCTCACTGGTGCAAGTTACACAGGGCGATTCACATTTGCCTACCAGAGCCACAGAGCGATCCGCACCACTGCACCCCGCATGGGCACCAATCGAACACAATTAAACCCACACAGAGAATCGGGTGTACCTAAATAATGCGGCACTGCAGGGTGCTGAGATGATGGGGGCTGTTCAAGGCAAAGATGGATGGAATCATATGTGCTCAGCGGCTCAGCTATGAGACAGCGGGGCTGTGCAAGCAGCCCACCAGTCAGTGACCGACCACTCGACCAGAGGAATACATGTCAGTTATGTCTGCTGGCCGCCCTAACCTCGGGTGAGCACCGCAAACACGCTCAAGTAAATCCGAGTCTTTAAACGCGGAGCCACGCACGAGCGCTCCTGCTCAGCCTGCCGCTTTAAACCCTCCTTTGTGCTGTCAGCTGAAGAAATTAGTCAATGAATCTTGTGTCCCAGCGCTTTAATTAAACTGTTATATCTCCCCCCATGACATTAATCTCCCAGTAGGAGGAGTTAGACACAAACTTACATCCTCCCTCCCATGCCCCCACCTCACATAGCCCTCAGGAACGGCAATCACAAACCCCCCCACCCCCCACAC
>JAODUD010000001.1:8971285-8988501 GCA_026784285.1 Stomatorhinus walkeri | reverse complement strand
GACCCACAGACAGGCTGAGGCTGGGTTTGAACCGGCAACCTTGTGATTACAAGCACACAGGCTTAGCCCACTGAGCCCCATGCTGCCCCCCAAAATGTCCTTACAAGCTAAAAAGTAACAGGACTTAGCACATTGTGGGGATTTTTGGTACAACAACCCTGACACATATCAGCACACTCTCTACCCCAATTTCCTTTTCTGGTGAAATTAAGGGCGGTCAACTGACACTCAATGGAAGCAGGGACCCAGGAATCCAGCAGGTGGCGCCAGCCTCTCTCCCTCCTTTAAATGGCAACTACCAACAGTACCTTCTTTTTTAAAAAAAGTATGTAATATAGCCACCCTGTAATGATATTAATTACATTGTATTTGTCCAAACGCATTTCACCGTTATCGACATACCTGAAGAGAATGGCTTTTAATCTTTAATTTACAGTACAGACCCACTGATAGGACACTTCAGCTTTTACAGTTTTGAGAGGTTTCACTGCTGAGCTCCAGCATAAGTCAGACATGTATTACACAACTCTTCATTTAGAGTTCAGTATAGGAGAGGCAGGGCCTGTAGGATACACTAGGGGGCAGTATTCTACACTCTGTTCTTCTTCAGGCAAGGTATATAGGGGAGATTATTAAAAGACAATGGGAGATAAATACATAGGCAGTGTTTAATTACATTCAGGGAGAGCAACGTTCTGATGAGTCTGCCACCGGAATCAGAAAATTATGACGGCAGACACATTCATCTCTGTCATGCCCCCTCACACTGGCTTAATTACATACATGTAATTAAACCTGTTTTTTTTGGCAGCCAGGGTGTGTATTTAATAAACTGTCAACACCCACATTTCGATGGCCTCTCAAGGCCTCGCCGGCGTAATGGGAAATGACACTTCATGAATTACCTCCGGCCTGGTATCACTGCAGGCCACATCGACAGGACGCAGACGTCCCATGTCGTCCTCTGCCACAGCACCCCCTACAGAGTCTGCTTAGCTGTCAGCTCCACGATATCCAGGGTCAAGCACTCTTATATTCCATTCAACACCAGGAATCAACTGCCTGCTGAGCATCATATTCTCAACGGGACCAAAATAAACATCATCATACTGCTTTCATTCCCATTACTGAATAAGACCAAGAACAGCAGCACAAAACACAGGAGTGTGTGTGTATACAATCTGAGTGTACGATGGTTAACAGGCTAAACGCTAACTCAGACTGAAAGGGACTACGGCACGGCCACATGTCTCACAGCTCTATACAGCCCTCACACACACAGCACAATGGGTTCATTCAACAAAATGTCATTAGGCTTTATGCTACAGTAAACTGGATCATTTGTACGCAGGGTGCTTCGGGCTGCAATGACGGAACGTGCCTGCGGTGAACGTCCACTCAGGCCACTTGAAGCGCAGTCTGGGCCTGTCAGCAATAGACAAAATGATAACATCTGACGCACCAAGCAGCCACACCTGGCGCCTCACCTTCAGCAGCACACTATGACGTTTTCAAGCAGAATGCAGAAATACCTCAACAATGGATGCATCTTTCGCTGCAAACCTCACGGAACCCAATGATCAGCAGGCAAAGGTCCACCGATACTGAGCTGGGCAAAGATTACAATACTACCACATAACAAAGGCAGACATCTGCACTACCTTGAGGCAAACACTGATATACTCCCATTAATTATAAAACTGGTAATCAATAGTGAAACTGTGAATGACAGGTGAAAACAATGCTATGTTTTCACCTCCAAAGATTGAGATAAGTTGAAAACAGTGAGGACATACTTTGAATCAGAGGAGACACGAGATGTTACCCTTTAAAGACCCACCACTTATCACCATACAAGCTCTACATTAAGTTCAATAGCTTGGTTAGTCCTCTTCATCTTCACTGTATCTCCTCTTTGTTCTCAATGATGAAATTTGATTCCATCTTCCCAATGTGAAGGAAGTGCTTTCATCGGTTTTGCAGGTGCGAATTGGCTGAAATACCATGCAAAAATTACAACAGTGCTGACCACGGAACCCATGCTGATTACTACAGTACATATGACTGTGACCTAAACGCTGGCACACATGATCAGACAACTCTACTCTGCCACTAATCTCCCCGACTTTGGCTAATTGCACATTTTATTTCCCCTACTCCTCCTGGGGTGTGTTGCCTGGAGACCCCAAATTATCAAGATATTCTGCCTACCCTGCTGCCTGCGACATCTCCACTACCTGTGGCGTCTTTCCAGCCTGCTCGCCCTTCTGCCTGTGATGTCTCTCCTGAATGCCCTGCTGTTATACCACTGTTCATCCTGCCATCTGAACCAGCACCATCACCTGCCTGCCCTCGCTTTGAGAATCAAATGTTAAAATTGGGACTGTGTGAATTGGAACTCTGCCATCTTGCCCATTTGACTTCCTCTACCGCCCCCTGGAAGATGTACTCCCTCCTTTCAAGATTTCTTCCATTTAGGGAGTTTTTCCTTGCCACTGTCACCTCTGGTTTGTTCACTGGGGGCTTAGGGCAGGGATTATGTAAAATGCTTTGAGACAATGTAATGGTTCAAAAATGTGCTACAAATTGAATTGAAATTGAATTGACCGAAACGACTGGGTACCAAAAAGTACTTCAAGAAGACTGACTCCACCTGCCTTTCTCAGCATTGTCCAAGGGTAACAGGTAGCATTGTGGTTTAGGGCCTGGATAACAGAAGCCCATCAAAAGGACCTTTAAAGTACCCTGAATTGCTCCAATGAAAGAGCCACCTAATTGGCAGCACATGATGGAAAACAACTTCAAATCAAAGCATCAACTATGAAATTAAATACAGCACAGGCTCTATTTAAACACTATTACCATTTTCTCCTGACATTGTGATCTGCAAATCATGATATACTAGCTACGGACCAACAATTGTTACATTATTTACATTTAATAGTTAAGACCTTTATATAGACAGTACAAAGGGGTATTTCAACCAAATAGGACTTTTTTTAAAGAGCTGTGTAACAGTGCTCCATACAGTGAGCATTTAGTCACATTTTCTTCTGCCAACAGGACCATTTAGTTGCATTTTTGGAGATAGTGTGACTCAATTTTCATCCAGCCATTTTCATTCATTTAGCTTAATGTTTCTCCTGGTATTAGGCTACATTATGGGTAAAATCCGACTTATTTAAGTATCACATCCAAGATTCAGAGTGAGGTTGTTAACCTTAATTATCTTACTAGACCATGTTCAAACAAATAAATTATATAAATGACGTAACTGTTTCAAGTAACTTTTGTTGTAAAAGCTGAACTCTTCAAAGAGAATACATGCAATGTTCTGTTACTGAAATATTCTGACAATTTTTTTTACCATATTATAATTAGAACCAAGAATCAATAAGAACTAGATTGGATGAGAAGAATCTGAATCAGATTTGGGAGACAAAGAGTGATTAGAATGGAGAACTCATGCACGAGGCTGTTGTCATCATAACAAGGCAGGTTGAAGATGATTCTCCGCACAATGTCATCTACCTGTGTCTGGGCCATAAGTACTCTTGATCTCACTTGGCCCTTTGGTGACAATGAAACAACACTTAGCGTTTGTCATTTAAAAAGCACAGTTTATTTTTTCTTTTAAAGCTCAAATATGAATATGTTGGTTTGCACGTTGATTTAAGCAGTACGCCTAAACTTCTGTAAGCAGCACCAGAGCTACTAGTGGAAAAAGTTAGTCTGGAGCCCTGTGTGAATAAAAAATATATTACATATTCCTGTTCAGTAGGGGAAAGAATTTCCATAATATTAACACAAAACAAATTAAAGTTTTTTTCTGTCCCCTGTAGGTCCAGGATACCCCATTATATTCCGTAGAATTGAAGAGCAATGAAAAGGTTTGTTTCCAAAACCAAAATTAGCATAATGAGAGACTTTCAACCAAAGTACATTAATAGGCAGGAAAAGAAACTGGGATATATAATCTAATTGTCCTTTGTGATTAAATTTCCTCATATGTTAAGAAAATCATTAAACAGGTAAAAAGAAAATCCAATTTATTTTAAAGGTTGACAATATAGCTGAATGGGTAGTGAGAAAATGAAAGGATTGAAAAACAGACTGCCTTGGGTCAGCAGAGACTAAAGGTCTTTGAATTATTCTTTTGAAAGTTTCTATCCATAGAAATACAAATCTAAAGTCTCCTTTAGTCCACACTGATCAGTAAATCTGACAACAGGGCTTCTCCAAATTGCAACAGTTGTATGGAATTTCAGAAAAAAAACATATTATCCAACAATGACCCAAGTCCTAGTGCTACTAATCATCAAACAACCATTAAACGGGGTCATGTTATAGACTTTTGTTTACAAGTAATGCCATAAGTTTAACCAAATTAAATGTACCATTTCTGAGTCACGCACAAGCAAGCCTGAGGGAAGAGTGAACTTCCTCCGTGCTGAGGTCCCTTTGGGAGGGCTCCCGGAGGCTGGGCGAGGGGGGGAAGAGCAGAGTGACAAATACAGGCCACTGTGTCCCAGCTGAAGGCCAGCATAAAAGAACTTAATCAGAAGTGCTCAACACAATTTTGTTTTGCTTAAAGGGGGTGGGCTCTGTGAACTCCCTCATACGATCCCAGCAGCTTCATTGCAAATATGACACCAACATAATTCACAGTATACATTAAGAGAGAGAAGAGAGATTCAAAATTGGTTTATTGTCAATACAATAATATAAACAGTAGACAGCGTATTGAAATGTTGTTCCACACAGGTCCTCCATGATGCATTATAAAGATATAAAATATACCAAAAAAAAAATAAAACAGAAATTTCACATAATATATCTAACTAATTTTTTATGAATAGAAACAGACTAGTTCTAACTAACTATCTATGTGCAGTAAACAGGACAGAGGCAGTACAAAGTGGTCATGTGCAAATAGAGTGAAGTGAAATGTGAAAAATACCAGGTTCAAGTTATGGTCAGGATATTGTTGACAAGACAAGACAAAGACCTGCCAGTTGTAACAAGTGCAAATTTGGCATGAGGTAGACATATTTGAGCAAATATTCAATTTAGGCAAATAAGCATAGTGTGCAAGTCCAGTTTGTAGTTTCTGTGTTGTGGATTTAACATTCCTTTGGTGGCAGTGATTTGAGAGCTCTGGCTGCTCGAGGAAAGAAGCTTTTGCAGTGTCTGGCAGTTACAGTTCTGATGCTGCAGAACCGTCTACCAGATAGAAGGAGAAAGAACAGTGCATGTGAGGGATGGAAAGTGTCCTTCACTATGCTGTTCGCACGACGGATGATGTGCTTTTCGTACAGGTGGGAGATGGCTGGGAGAGAGACCCCGATGATACTCTTTGCTGTCCACACTATCCGCTGCAGGGACTTCTTTTCAGAAGCGGTGCAGTTTCCACATTAAATATTGTATTTATATAATAACAGTAAACAGTGTTGCTCTCGTTACTGTAAACCGAATGTTTGCATGCATGGATAAAACAGCAGTCTTCTGCGCTATTTAGCTCCGTGTTATTACCATGTCAGCAACAGGGAAGAGCTAAAATGCGCCGTATACCTGCGTAGGACTTCGCCTGCCTTTTGCCTTTCCAGGAGCAGGCGGGCTGTTATATTTGGTATGCGACAGTATGTTAAGGTGTCTGCGACAGGTCACAAGATTAATGACACTTGCACCCTCTGCCCTGACTAACGCTCTACCGCGACTAGTTTCGCGACGGTAAACTCCAATTAAAAGAAACGCCGGGCGTGCGTGGCCTGTTACGTATGACGTATGGACTAGCGTGCGTCACTAGGTGTGTCACTGCACGAGCGGACCTGTTTGTACTACCCTTGAGCGTTTGAATGTAATTTTAGATACTATATGTTTGTTTGTTTTTTATAAATAAGTAAATGCGTATATCGTTTGCATTACACTGGGAGTTATACGCTACTCGGTACTTTATAACGAATGTATGTCGAGCGTCAGTACGCTTCGTCATGCGATAAATAGCTTTTTTGATATTGTAATATGAGGAACCGTGCTTTTTATGAAATCTGGATGTGATTCACAGATATACTTCATGTATGTTATGCCATAGGGACGTGACTCAAAAAAAAAGTTTACATAAAAAAAATTCTGCAATGATATAGCCAAAAAAACTACGCATTATAACATAGACCTCACATTTTAAAAAACATACTGTTTATTTCATATATTATTTCACAAATCAAGAAAAGTGATATTTATTTAATCAGTATAGTTTTAGTATTTTATGCAGGTTATCTATTATTAACACTGCATAAAAGACTTGTTTTGCAATTGCCACTTTGTTGACACGTACTGGTCGCTTTATTATGAATATTGTGACCTTATTTATTACTGCAAACCCTGTCTTGTGTTATTATTTACTGTTTATTTATTGTTTCCGTAACTGTCCTTTGCCATGTGTCCTTGTTTGTTTATTGTTGCAACTATTGTGAGCGAGCCAAACATGTTGTCATTGTATGTACATTGGTGCAATGACAATGAAGAATTCTGATAAACATTTAACTAAGGTCAGCACTACATTTCATCGCTGTAAGACCTGCTAACAGACTTAACTGATAATATCTAGGACTGAAAAGGTGAAAAGAATTAAATTTAAATTTATGGGAAAAGATAAAGATCAATTTAACCATATGACAATATTACAGTGGTGAATCGCTATGAAAACAGATATTAAATTTATTAATATACGACATTTAGCAATCGTGCCCATTGTAGCAGACACATTAAACTTGTACAGGTGTACTATATTGTTAATTTAAAAGCTTAATTTACCTAAGCAATTAAAATAAATCTGCCACTTTGCTTTTCTTAACAGGGTACTGAACATGAATTACTTCTGTGCAATATCCAGCTGTACAAATGGGTGAAAATTGAAAGCGGCATTAAACAAATGTAAAAGCTTAATGTCAAAGGTAAAAGGGGGTGTGTGTTTATCAACATTTTACTAACGCTCTCATGCGTTAAAGCGCTGTGCTCTTGGTGCGATCTCATCGTCAGTATCCTTAATCTGTAAACATTCATCCAGAATTCATCTTAGATCTGACCGCATTGTCAGTTTAGGAGACGTGTCTTAAGTTTGTTTCTGGCATGATGTGACTGAGCTTACCGCACCCGCTGTCATGGGCAGGAGTTTGCCCCTGGTGACCAGGCTTGGGTCTAATGTAAAACTCAGCAGCCGCTGGGGTTTAGTGGTCAAGGCACTGTAGCCCACGTGGATAAGGGACAGGAGTTGTGCTTCGACCTCCCCCTCAGAATCTCCAGGACACTGCGCTGACCCCACTGCCGCTATGCTACACTATTTACTCTGTTTCCCCAAAAATAAAAACAAAGCCGTATGTTCTGCGCTGGCTGGGGACGTATTTCTATTTCAGCGCTTCTTGTAGCGCAGACTGCCAGAAGGCTTTTGTGTTTGAGGTAACGGGAGAATCCCCCGCCCCCGTGACCGGATCCGCGTGCGCGCTGACGACACGCGCAGAGGCCCCCCTCCCCATCTCCCCTCCGAGAAGAGGAAACCGCTACGCAGCTGAGCCGCCACCGATGGGAGACCCGAGACCCGTACCTCGCACGTCCCGACTCGATCCCGGCCCCCGCCCAGCACCGCCGCTTCATCGCCATGCCCGGGAATAGATAACGCGCCGCACGTCGATTGCTGGGATCGCTTTTTATGTATTATCTCGGAGGCGGAAGATGGAGAAGCAGCGGGTATTGTTATCCCAGCTTCTGGTAAAGAACAAGGTGTTTGAAGTGGCCTTAGACGGCGATCTGCTTTCCTGGAGGGAGCTGGTGCGAAGGACGCGCATCTCGGGGGGCGTGAGGGACGCCTTGAGAGCCGGTGAGTGCGAGCAGAGCCCGAGGCCAACCGGTGTCCCTTTATCCCTTCGGATGAGGAGCTTGGCCGACTGTAGCCAACCGCCGCAGCCTCGCTTTCGATACCGGTATCGGTACCGCCAGAGCCCGGTACCGCTCATCGTGCTGCGTGCTCTCGGTGTCAGCGCCCGGAAAATATTTTAACGATATAATGAGTCTAATACTGTAATGAGTTTTGTTATACAAAGTCACAGACTGCGGTTCTCGATGAAGTCGATGGGGGGCGCAGTCCCTGTAAAGTGTCGCTTGATTAGACACTTTGAGTGCGAATAAAGCCAAACAAAAGAGCACATGATGGTGTTTAAAGATGGTGCGTTATGGTCCTACCAGCAGGATGATGTCCGTTTCCTTAAGGGAGACATTAATGAATATCTAGCAGGGGTATCAGAGGTGCAGTGTGACAGGTAGGGTTACACTGTGCACGTCTGCATGTTCTCTGATGTCCCCCAATCTCCACTGCCGGATCAGATGCAGGGTCTTCATGGCTGATATAATGTTTGCCTCTTCTTTTTATCTTCTCTTGTCCTATCTAATTTGGACACAGTGTCAATAATAGCATGCTGTGCATTAGTAGAGGAAGCTTCTGACTTTTTCAGAAACACTGCACATCTTTGTTGTTAATAAATGTTTTGTAAAATTAGCACCCTTTTTCTTGAAGAGGTGACTTAGTTATTCAAAAACAACATTTGCGTCACATTAATGCAAGTCACCACCTAATATTAAACTTGTGTACATGGAATGCGCCATATTTGGTGTAACTATTGGTTATTCACTGCAAGCCTGCAAAATAGCACAATAAGCCTTATGTTGAGTCTCAGCAAAGCACCAGGATAGAAGTGGCCTTTTCTGTCACTGTTAGTCAGGAAACGGCATCATGGAGCCTGCTGCTTACGGCTTGCAGACTGAGCAGAAAATGCTGCTTGATGTCGTCTGAGCCCAGCTCCCACAATGCAGTGCGTCCGTCCTCTACTTCAAAGACGAATGGTCAACCTTCATTATTAAACACTAACCACTTTAGAAGTCCAGGTAAACCACATAATATGAAAACTGTGTAAACAACCTGTGCCTGGGCTGCCTTTTTTCACGGAGGGCTGTTTATCCTCTGTCACAGGTGGGGGAGATGTAAGCAAGATAAAGAGATTAGTGTCTGTGTTTAAACTAGACGCCTGAATTTAAGAAAGGACCTGCATCGTCAGAGATTGTTTTAAGCAGAGTTGGACTTTGGATATCCCTTTGTGCTGACGCCCCCTAGTTCAGGGTGCAGGGGTTGTTCTTGGGCTGGATTGCAGGTCTGCTTGCTGTGGATTTAGGCCGAATGTCTGGGCTAGGTGTGATTGTTGGGACTGCTGTGTGTCTCAGTCTCCGGAGATGGCTCTGCGCAGGGACCTTCCTGCCAGTCACCTCATGCCATCCCATCCCATAATAGACACAGTCTGCTCTTTGGTTTCTCAGAGGTATTACTGCTCACAATGTTGATACTGATTTTTTAAAATGCACTATCAGCCAATCAGAAAGTTTACAGAATTTGGGGCTTCAGGACACCAGCACAGTAAAGATGATTTAAACCTTCATTGACTTAAGTGACATTTGGTATTTTGCACAAAGGCATTCACCACATAATTCCCCCTTAGTGTATTCATTGCCTTGCATTTAATGGAGATTGACTTCCCAGTACCCTTGAAGGCTTATATTACCCATCAGCTATAAAAAGATCCCTTCACAAGTTAGCGGCCTGTATCTCCATACACAAAGCTCCGCTTGTCAGGGTTTTAAAAACGCGGTCGACTTCATGCTAGATGAAGCGTTTCTGAAGCTCAGCCTTTCTGAGCTCACATGCATGTTCTTGTTTATTCCCAGTAAGGATTGAGCACTTGAATAAACAGGGTGATCCCTGCCTTTTCCTTACCAGGACAGTGGGAGTTAAGGCCCCCCCGGTATGTCTTCAATGTGACCCCCTCTGCATCTCTCTGCTCCTTCCTAACAAGGGAACAGAACAGGGACACTTTCAGAATACATGCTAACGTTCTGCATAAAGGAAACTGTTCTTATCTTATCTTTGCTGAAGGCTGTTTAAAGCACGTTGCATTTAGATAAAATCTAATTAAAGTTATTAATAGCATTTTTATTTTTCTGAAATGAACTACAAGGAGTTTCATTAGTGGGAACAAAAGCAGCGTAAGAACGTAGTGTCCAGTGTGGGTTCCCTGGGTTCTCCTAGTGATGGTCATTCACAGAATGAGTTTTTGAAGGATCATTCCTGCTCTGACCTCTGATCAAGGTCCAGAGGATGAGTGTCACCGGCATGGCAGTCGGTCCGATAGTGAGATCGCATTCCATTTGAAAGTCACTGATCCCGGTGGTGCGCTTATCTGTGACATTCTGCTGCGTAACAACCTCGTTATATTAATTCAGGTATGTAATGAAATGAGCGGACACCATGAACGATGGATTGTTCTAGATGGAATCACGCTCACTGTATATAACGGAGGCATGTCACGTGGTTTTTACATTTATAGGAAGGAGCGTTCGCTTCTGAGGCGTGTCTGAAACAGCGGTAAAGTCAGAAATCAGGCTACGCCAGCGAGAGTCTGCCAGATAACAGGCGTTTCAGACGCCTGCAAATGACCTTATCAAGCAGCCCAGAAGTTTACAGCCATGTAGCCTGTCATCGCCCAGGTTATTGTGTTTCATTTTCCATCGACGTGGAAAGACATAGTGCCGGGTTCATTCTGATGGCTGTCGTGCGCACTCCCTGACAGACTGGTTCCTCCCACTCCTACCCCACAATAAAGGCATTGACTTCCTGGGAACTGAAAGTGGTGGTTTTCCACTGTGAAGAGAGTCTTTATCAGTTAATTCCAGTCCACGCCCAGGGAAGCGAGGTGTCTGCCTGGGCATCGGATACGCTTACTGCCCGCCGCGTGCCATGCTAACCATCAAATGGGACTCCAACGAGGTGTAGTGAACCCTGCTGTCTCTCTCCAGGGTTCTGCCTGGCAAAGGTTCTGCACAGAAGCAGAGACACATCAGGTAGGACCCACCCCCCCCCAGCGGGGGGGGAGGACTGCTGCCTCCAACAGCTGTATTTGATGAGCCGTTTGATCGCCGCTCGATCGCTGGATCCAGACCGATCCAGTCACTGTGAGGCTATCATATTAGAGCATTAGAACAATTCCAGCGAAGCCCTGAATCAGACGGGTGGCCGTTCATTATGTGGACGCCTCACATCAAATACAGCCATAGTTGTGGCTTCCTGTAGTGCTTTCTCCTTCTCTCTCTCGCTACCTCTCTCTCTCTAGTTGTAGTAGCAGCTTAACCATTGGCTTCCCTTTTGAATGTGGAGTTTACGTCGGGAGCTCAAGCAGGTCACATGACCATGTGTGTGTGCAAGAGGTTATGCATGATTAAGCACCCTTCTGGAGGGAGACAGCAGGCCTAGGGGTGAGTCAAGGTCACGCAGTACGCCAGTATGTCTGTGTAGATTGCAGTAGCTGTTCATGTTGTGTGTTTAATTAGTTTAATTAGTATATGTACAGTAATCGTCACCCTGTAAACTCCATATTCTGGTCACGTGGTTCATTGTCACTTCCTGTTTACTGTGCGCTCCACACACTCCCGGCCTCCCCTTCCTGTCTCCTCCTGCTGTGCCTGTGGAACTAAAGAGGGTGTCTCAGGACCCCACTGGCCCTGTGGAATTTCCATTTTCCATCACAGCCAGGAGAAGGTGCACCGAAGGGTTCAGCAGGGCGAAATTCCAGACGGTTTCCTGCCTTTCATGGTCCTTGGCTCCTGGATCGTGTTCAGCGGAAGAGCATGTGACCTGTCACACATGGTCACTCATGTGTTGAAGACAGAAGCTCACGTCAGATCTTAGCGGTGGTGCTTTCAGATAAAGTTCCTCCCCTCTCGGTCAGTCCCCTCTCTGGTGTCCCAGGGCATTTCCAGAACGTTCAGCTGGCGTCTGGCTTCTGATGGGGTGTTTTTTCCCATCCTGCTCTATCCCGCTGGTTCCATCCTGCAGACGTGAAAACATTGTCATTTGCCACGTGCCTCACACTGCAGTTTAGTTTTCATAATTCATGTAAATTAAAGCATATAAATGTCACATTTCATTTGCCATGATTGATTTGCTGTTGCTTTGGAGTTTGGAGTGAGCTGTGTAAATTCCAGCATGTCGATCGGCATCTAACAAGCGAAAAGCTGAGAGGAATCGTCTTGTGCCCTCTTGGGGTCACAGGGGATGCTGGTATTATTTTTAGCAGGGCTTGGAGCCCCCACATGCTCCAGCGTCTCCACCCTCCCGTTCCATCTGACCCAAGGGCAGTTTAAGCCTTGGCGACTGTGATGCTTCACAGTCGATAATCTGATCTCAGTACTCCGGCTCCCGTGTGGAGGTGGAGGATGATGGCTTGCAAAACAGCTTAGGCACACAATGAGGGTTACCGTGGGAACACCTGTGTCTTGGGTTCCATGCCAATGTGCAAGCCGCTCCCAGTTACCTCGGCGTGGGGTATAAATGTACATTTAGCTTGCACGAGGTCAGGGAGAGGAGGCCTTGTGGAAGTGGATTAGATATGACTATGCTTATAGCGCCCCCTTCAGTCGGCCAAAGTCATCACCTTGCTCTACTGAACTAGAGGAACCTCAATTCACAGTCTGATTTCTGCAACATTCTCCAGTCTCTCTCTCTCTCTCTCTCTCTCTCTCTCCAAAGGTCGTTATAGACTAATTACCCCGCGTGAAGGGCTTCCTGATGCAGCTGTTCTGTTTCAAACAGGCAGCCGCTCCGTGGCTGTATCAGAGATCATCGCCGTGCGAGAGACTGAGCCGGACAGCTGCCTAAAGGAGGATGGAAGATGGCAGAAGATGGCCCAGATGCATCCGTGTGCTTTCACAGGTATGGGGGGTGTGGTCTCTTTGGGGAAGGAGCCCCTTCCTTTCAGAAACAGTGACGAGTGGCGCCCCCTCTCTTCTTGGCAGTGTCCTATGTGGAGCGAGGCAGCCAACACCGCTGGCGGTGTGCGGACGTGACCTTCCACTGCCCGGAGAGGGTGCTGTGTCAGCGCTGGGTCCAGGCTATCAAGGAGCAGCTGTCCCTTCTGAGTACGTTCCTGTCCCCGTCCGTACGCCCAGTGACATTTTCAGGGAAGCGTGGCGCCGCTGTGTTTCAGTCATGACACCGAGCCACTCTCCCCCACCCATATGTTTTCACAGCCAGCCGACCGAAACGCCTGCTGGTCTATATTAATCCTTACGGCGGAAAGCGGCAGGGAAAGCGGATTTATGAGCAGAAGGTGGCCCCCCTCTTCGCGCAGGCCTCCATATCCACCGAGGTGATCGGTGAGTTTGCCTCCTTGGCGCACACTAGCATTTCGATGAGCGATGGGATTTTATGGATGCAAATCGATCCGGGAAGGCAAATGACCGAGGCCGGCCAACACGGCCAGGAATATGTTTTTATTTACTGCACGATTTGTCACAGGAATGCAATAATAGAAAGGGTGATGCTTGGTAAACACAGGCATCACGGCATCGATCAGCCACACAAGCCTCCCTGCTCTAATCTCTTTGCTGGCGTCTCGCGTAAGTGTGTGGAGCCTTCCCTGCCGCACAGCCATGTCGCGATTGAGACTCCCCGGGGCTGGGCCTGACACTGTGTCACCGCACAGGTGCACATGTGTGACTGCATGCTTGTGTCCATAGTTACGGAGCGGGCCAATCACGCCAGGGACCACCTGAACACCGAAGCTGACCTGAGGAGATATAGCGGGTAAGGCTACGCCAGCGCCATCAGGTGGTGGCTTAGGGGTGCAAAAATACTACAGTCAGTCGGGGTTAAACTCGGCGTAATGTGAACTGAGCAAAAAAGGGCAGCTGAGGAAGCATCTCAGTGGTGTGCCGATCGACCCATCCCCTTTCCACACCAAACATCCTTACCAATGAGTTTTAATCACCAGCATTTAAAAAAAATGAGTGTAGACATACTTGAAAGTGCTTATTTTACCTCGAGCGACCCGGGGCACCGGATGAGTGAGCGGCGCCTAACAGAAGCTCTGCCCCCACCAGTGTTGTGTGCGTGGGAGGCGATGGCATGTTCAGCGAGGTCATTCATGGGCTGCTGGCCACAACCCAGAGGGATGCCGGCGTGGACCAGAACTGTGCTGATGAGAGCCTGGTGCCGTGCACTCTGCGGGTCGGCATCATCCCTGCAGGTGAAGCAGGGGCTTGGGTTCCACTGATTTGAGGGACCCTGTCGCCCGGGGTAACACCCAGTCCCAGCAGCCATCCCTGTAATGTATAATTTAATGTTTAATCTGCAGACTCAGTATCACTTACTGCTTCAAAAACAGGTTCGACCGACTGCATATGCTATGCGACAGTGGGCATCAACGACCCAGTCACGTCAGCCCTGCACATCATCCTGGGTGAGTGAGCTCCCCACCCTCCTGCACCTTTTGATCATGTGACATAGGGTCACCATGATAAACGCTGTTGATGCCTGCAAATGCCTCCGCAGGGGACTCCCAGCCCATGGATGTCTGCTCCGTCCACCACAACAACACATTCCTCCGGTACTCTGTCTCCTTGCTCGGATATGGTTTCTACGGCGATGTCCTGGCAGACAGTGAAAGGAAGCGGTGGATGGGGCCAGCTAGATACGACATTTCAGGTGAGTCCTTGTGAGAAACATGTTCTGCATCATCATCTGCAGCGCTGACCCCCCCATCCCCCCGTCCCCATGACTGACAGAGTCCCCTCTGTCCCCTGGTGTCTCAGGCGTCAAGACGTTTCTGACACACAACTACTACGAAGGGACGGTATCGTTCCTGCCGGCACAGAGCACCCTGGGGAGTCCGCGGGACAAGACGAGATGCAGTGCCGGGTAATGACTCCCTGAGAGGCTCCCAGTCCCTCCCAGTCAGCTCAAGGGTGTGTTTCCATGGTAACAGGGCCACGGGAGACAGACAGTCGTCCGGTTTTATGCTCGGAGATTGCATTGTTGGAGGAGGGGTACACCTAGCTGCTGTGGGCGGTTCCAGAAGCTGTCCTCAGTGTCACAGGGTGATGGCAGCATTGACCTTTCGCCCCTCATCCACACAGGTGCTACGTGTGCCTGCACGGCGGTCAGCTTCACTCCCAGGACAGTCGGCCGTGTGAGGGGGACAAGGACGTCTCCGGCAGAGGTGAGGAGCAGGCATCGACACCGTTGACATTGCAGCATGTCCAGTGAAAGCAGTCACACTCCCCCATGTCTAACCAGGAGACTGAGTGCAGGCCTAACAGATTGTGCCCCCCCCAACAGTAGCTTAGCATAGTGTTTCCTAACCTTTTTGTTTCCATAAGGTAGCATTTTCCAGCTTAGGAAGCACCCTTCCTGTGGGTCAGAGCTGGTGGCGGCCGGTGGAAGTGGGGCGAGGGGGGGTGGGGGCAGCATAGATGTCCAAGCATCAGCAGAAGCCAGGTTTAGCTGTTCATTACTGAGCATGAAAACCTCAAAGCAGGACCGTTTGGGCTGTGACTATTCATCCGATTCCCGGTCACAGTCAGGGTCAGGCGGGGGGGACTGGAGCCAGTCTCGGGCAGCACAAGCCGCATGTACGCAGGGCCGCCTGCACCTCAGCAGTCTGTCGGGGGCTGTGAGTGAGCAGACGATGGGTTACCTTCTGCTTCATACTGGGGACGGCTCAGTCACCCTCTCTTGCTGTGCCGGGGGTGTTCAGGGGGAGTGTGGCTCACCAACCCCCACATTGTGTCCCGCAGAGGACGACGGCGCCGGTGGCTGGCAGCTGCTCCGGGGGAAGTTCTTGGCTATTAACTCAGCCAGTATGAGCTGTGCGTGCCCCCGCAGCCCCAAGGGCCTGTCCCCTGCCGCACACCTGGCCGACGGCACGGCCGACCTCATCCTCGTTCGCAAGTGCTCCCGCCTCAACTTCCTGCGGCATCTGCTGCGTCACACCAGCAAGGACGACCAGGTGGGTGGTGCCTGGAGATGGGAGCGGTGGGTCATAAGGGAAGGTCAGGGTGTTCAAGGGGCTGCGGGAGGCGTGGGAGACATGAGGTGATGGAACGAAAGGACAATTAGGGCGGAAGAATGGTTTCATGATAAATATACAGGTAGTGCATCTCAGCCATGGGACCTGAGCATTCCGAGCAGCTGTGTGTACGTGACAGACACGTGTTCCTAACCTGAGCATCGCGTGCTGGATCTCCTTAGTTTGATCTGGACTTCGTGGAGGTGCACCGCGTGCGCCGCTTCCGCTTCACGCCCAGGCACTGCGAGAGTGAGCTGGACCTTAAGGAGCACGGCAAGACACTGTTTGGCCACATCTGCAGGGACCACCCGGCCTGCGGCTGCACCTCGATCAATAGCAGCTGGAACTGCGACGGCGAGATCCTGCAGCATGCCGCCATTGACGTTGGGTATGACCGCCTGCCCCGGCCGTCCCCGTGCTCCAGTCTCACCTGTCTCCAGACATCATACCTGTCACATGACCTGCAGGACCCCTAGATGCCTATAAACAGTCCTGGTGGTCCTGCCCAGGGGTACGTCTTGTAGCATTAAAGAACCTGATTAGGTTTGAGTATGAACTCTGGAGATGATGGCCTTGGTGCTACGCATGAGTCAGTGCAGCCCGGTGACATCACGCATGGTCCAAAGGTGGCCGTCAACAGAGAAATACAGACACCTTGGTTCAAGGTACAGATATGTGAATGAGAGATACAGGTGGGGGAGGCGTGTCCTGTCCCAGAACCTCACCTTGTGAGCCCCACCCACCGTCGTCTCCTTGGAAACTCTTTAATTAAACACATTTTTATTATATACAGTAACTGTGTCTGAGGTGACTTACCAATAATGGTTGCAGAACAGTCCGTGTGGAATATCAATGTAAAATCACCACTAGGAGTCACTAATCCTGAATGGCACACCAGTGTAAACACAGCTGGCTGTTTAGGCCTCAGTCAGAATTTCAACAGCAGAGCCCCTTTAGGGTGCTGGTTTTTAACCAGTGCGCCTCCTTCTGTCTCTCCAGGGTGCACTGCCAGCTGATCAGGCTGTTTGCTCGTGGGATCGAGGAGCAGGTCATCACTGAGGACATGCGTGGCCTGAATGCAGTGTGACGCAGAGAAAGCGTCTCCATCATGACGCTATTGGACACCAGGGGCCTGGGGCGAGGCTATTTTGCTGCCTCCCTGCTTATTCCATATGGCGAGACGTCGGTTTGGTACACTGGCAATGTGATTTGTGGGAATGTTCTGGGATAATGAAGGATTTTTGGGCAGGGGTGTGTTGGGGGGGGGGGGGGGGG
>JAODUD010000001.1:8913296-8934683 GCA_026784285.1 Stomatorhinus walkeri | reverse complement strand
TACACACACCCTCACACAGACACACCTCTGTAGACGTGCCCCTACACACACCCTCACACAGACACACCTCTGTAGACGTGCCCCTACACACACCCTCACACAGACACACCTCTGTAGACATACCCACAAAGACAACTCCCCCATACACAGATACTCCCCAAGCTAAAATATCCAGACACACTAATCTTCACTGGAGGCTTCACCACAGTCATTGCTTCAAAGAAGTGGAGGGCAGTTTTATGGCAGTTTAAATACTGCTCTCTGTTTTAACGTGCTTACTGAATCAGATTCCTACCTTCTGGGTGGCAGGTGTAGCAATCGAAATTCCCATTCCGGATCCCGGCAACACGGACAAAACTTTGTACTGTGAGACACATCAGTATGTTGGTCACGTTGCACATGGGAGGAAACAGTCGCCACATAACACGTAGAAGAACGGCTAAAGACGGACCTTCTGGACATCAGTGATGTCAGCCAGTTTGATGACTTTATTCTTCTTGGAAGAGCCAGAGCGGGAGCTGGAGCTCTCGAAGCACAAGTAGCTGTGGAGTTAGAGACAGCATGAGTACAGTCTTGTGCATGTGCTTGCATGCACATGCATGTGCGGGTGAGGACACAGGTGATGGAGGCTTACTTCTCAGTGACGTAAAGCACCCCATTGCGGATATAATCTGTGGGCATCTTCTTGTCCCGGTTGATCAGGCAGCACCTCCAGCCATTCTCACACACTGGAATGGGCCAGCGGGTCAACATATAAGCAGACACACCATAACGGACCCACACGGTACATATATACACACTCTGCTGTGACAGTACCTGGCAGGGGGCGCTCATTCTCAGACAGGTTAAAGATCTCGTGGAAGGCACCCTTCTTGGTGCTGTGTGGTCGGGTGCTCTCCTCATCACGGCTGACGCCACATGGGATACTGGTTGCTAGGTTACCACGGGAGGTCACTGGCTGGACCTGTTGGAAAGGTGGTCAGGCAACAGTCAGGGCCAGCCAGGTCACATGACACCACAAGCTATAAGAACTTATTGCGACAGTAAAATTAGAATTGCCAGCAATCGTTTAGTGAATACTGGAGTACGGCCTAGTGAATGCTGAAGGGCAGTCTCAAGAACGCTGGAGTGAGGTCTAGTGAACAAACAAGCCAGCACAAGACAGAAGAGGAAAAAAAAACACTCATTCACTGCAGACACACTTCACATGGAAGAGGGGGTACCAAACATGTAGAAGCAGTACTGATAGGGGGGGCGAGTCCAAAAAGACATCCATGAGAGAGATCAAATAATCTGGAAAGGGAATTAAGAATGTTAAATTGAATTAAGGGAGTCAAAGTACTGCAGATGATTCATGCTGATAATGTGCTGACATTCATATTTTTAAAATTGACGCATCGTTTTTAAAAATTATTTTAAATTACCTTTATGATTTCTAAAACACTTCAGATCATTATAATTAATGCTTTTCTTCAATATCACTACGTAATTTGAACTGCTCCCAAGACTATGACAAAACAAAAAGGTGGTTTTACACAGTGCAGAGTTCACTGGCATGCCACAGTGGCACTAGCAGAATGCACGAGTTCCTGAAGAGGAAACACACAGCTGCTATTCTGGACCACGAGAATAAGCAAACACTGAGTGCATTGGGACCGGAGTTATTATCGTAAGCTAAAACTGAAACAAAAATAGACACTTAATAAAAAATTATAATTTGTGAACAGATATAAAAAAAATAAAACTATAGTTAGAGAAAAAATCAAAAAGCAGTGCTACTCCACAAACATCTTTTTGCCTTGTTTATCCACAATTTCTCCTCTTTTAAAAGATGGACGGCTTAGCAGCCATGACCTTTCTTAAACCATGAGTTACCAAAAATGCACATGTGGCATGCTCCATTAACCATATTTAATAAGCATAAAGATACGCCAAATTCCTACAGATTACTAACTTGTGGGCATCACAATATGCGTCGCATTGATATTTTCGGTACTGTAATTTGCTTATCCAATTGTGGGCAAAAATAATGGCCATATAGTGCTGAAAAGGGTCCATTATCTAAAGCCCTGCATGAACATACAGTTTGGTGTCAAAATTAAATTAAAACATTCTATTTGATTTTCTGGGGGAAAATTAATTATTTAGATTAATCAACCAATCGGTAAAATAGTCAATAGATTAATCCTTATAAACAGTCGTTAGCGGCAGCCCTGGTCAGATGTGTAGAATGATGAGGTAAATACAGTATACATTGAGCTTAAAGAGTCCAAACACCTGCAGAAGACGACAGAAAGTTATACGGCGTGTGTGTGTGTGTCTGTGTGTGCGTGCGTGCATGTGTGTCCAGGTGTGTGCCCCTTACCAAAAGTCCCAAAGGATGAGAACTTGTAAAAATTTAATAAAACGATCAAAGAATGAACAAAGCAGATGGATTCATAACAACATTGTGACTTTCGGGAGATAATCCATGTATCATTTTTGTTCATTTTTGTTCATTTATTTTCATTAAATAAAATTGTTCCTTTGTCCTGGCAACCTGTAGCTTCAAATTCAACAAGGAGTTGAATATCGACTGCGTCATTTGATTGGGGATTCCGTATGAAACACTGCAGGGCCACATTGAGCCACATAAACATGGGACCTGCACTGCAGTTAAAGTGCACAGGCAGCAGGCCGATGGCGACTGACAGAGGGGGTGGTTAAGGGGGACAGTTACCCACAGGGGAGCCAGTTAAGGCAGATGACGACCCGCAAAGGATCCAGTTAAGGCAGACGACGACCCGCAAAGGATCCAGTTAAGGTAGATGGTGACCCTCAAAGGATCCAGTTAAGGTAGATGGTGACCCGCAAAGGATCCAGTTAAGGTAGATGGTGACCCGCAAAGGATTCAGTTAAGGCGGATGGCGACCCACAGAGGGGCCGGTTAAGGCAGACGGCAACCTACAAAGGACCCAGTTAAGGTAGATGGTGACCCGCAAAGGATCCAGGTAAGGCAGACGGCGACCCGCGGAGGGGCAGGTTAAGGCAGACGGCGACCCGCAGAGAGGGATGGTTATGGTAGATGCAAACCCACACAGGAGCCAGTTAATGCACATGGCCAACCCATAGGACAGCCAGATAAGGCTGACAGCGACCCAGAGAGGGGCCGGTTTAGGCAAATGGCTACCCGCAGAAAGGCCAGTTAAAGTGGATGCTGACCCATAAGGGAGCCAGTCAAATCAGACGGCGACCCACAGAGGGGTCGGTTAAGGCAAACGGCGACCCACAGAGTGGCCAATTAAAGTGGATGCCAACCCCGTAGGAGAGCCAGTTAAGGCAGATGGTGAACCACAGGGGAGCCAGTTAAGGCAGATGTCAACCCATAGGACAGCCAGTTAAGGCTGACACGACCCATAGGACAGCCAGTTAAGGCTGACACGACCCATAAGACAGCCAGTTAAGGCTGACACGACCCATAGGACAGCCAGTTAAGGCTGACACGACCCAGAGAGGAGCCAGTTAAAGCTGATGGCAACCTGCAGTGGGCCCAGTTAAAGCAACCTGCAGTGGGGTCGGTTAAGGAAAATGGCATCCCACAGACGGGCTGGTTAAAGTGGATGCTGACCCATAGGGGAGCTGGTTAACCCTCTGGGGTCGAGTGCATCGTCAGCGACGCAGTGTACCTTTCGCATCTATTTCAGTTTATATCTCGCTGAAATCTTAATGTAGATTCATGAAAAAAACGCTGGCTAAATCTGTATTCTGTTTTTTCAAAACATCAATTGTCGGAAGTATTAAAGTTTTTTAAATTAGGTTAAATCGGCAAAAAATAAACCATGTCACCTTACTTTGTTTTACCTGCATCGGGGGGCGTGTAGTACCGCTCTCATCTGAAGATTGCTATTCACATTCTAAGTAGCCATATTAGCGAGTATTCATCACATTTGCATGGTAATTTATGAACAACGCAACGGTGAAACGCGAACCAAATACATCCCCATCAGCACCATAAAAGGGGGGGGCGTGGCCAGGTGTCAATGGCTCATGCATACACATGAAAGTTGCTACATATTCAATGAAAGGTGATAGAAATAGTGGCATGAGTTACCTTTTTCTTATTTATTTATCCAACTGAATGTTGCAACTACACCATTTAGTCATCTTCATGTAGCCAAGACTTTGTTTATCAGATATCTGGGATAAAAACAAACTTACTTTTTGTTTACTAGAATTGCTTACTATGTACTTTTATAATGTTTCTGCAAGTGTTGCAAACTGCATTTTGCAATGTCTGTACTTTGATGTCAAATTACAAACTTAAAAATCTGACATATTTACAATATACATTAAAATAAAGATGAGTGTAATTGCAAAACAAATATATAAGAAATAATTTATTTGCCATAGATTAAGTTTATGATATTTGAAGAAATGTGTGATCATGCCCCAGTCAGTGAAAGTGTGTTCTCTACCCCTAGACCCCAGAGGGTTAAAACAGAGGGCCATCAGGTTCAGTACCAGAAGCAGCATGGAGCTACGGGCTGCAGTGAAAGGACACATCATCTACGAGCACATCCATCTAAACCAGTGGTTCTCAATCCTGTTCCTGGCACCCCACCTGCCAGAATGTTTTCGTTCCAAGCCTACCTTAATAGGCTAAGGCTGTGCGCGCCCCATTCAAAAAAACAGTGGTGTCCGCTCAACGCGCTGTGCTCGTGCGGGGCTTCTGCTCAGAGTAGGCGTGGTTTTCAAAACTCTCTCCTGTCATTTCGGCTCGCGGTCAGTAGCGACGATGTATATTTCACATTCGAAAAGATTCCACGCTTATGTGATATATTGTCCGTGTCTGATTTCCCAGAGCTGTAAGTTTTCCCTCTATTTCGAATTCGGTGCCTTGTTTCTATTGATTGCGCGACAATGCGTCACAACGCTCAGCGGTTAAAGTTCAAAAAAGTTTGCACAAGCTCCGCGAGCGGCACGCGGCACGGAGAGCCTCGTAGTGCTCGCCGCATTCGGTATGAAACCGGCTTTAGCCTATTAAGGACCATCTCAGCCTCATTAAGGTAGGGTTGGAACGAACACATTCTGCCAGGTGGGGCGCCAGGAACAGGATTGAGAACCACTGATCACAACAAGAGCAGCATACGGTCAAGCGCACCCCTGAACATGGATCTGACATGTCGTCCCTGGATGGTGATGCAGCCTCCAACCAGGCTATGACTACCCCAATAAACAGCTCAGGCTCTTGTTTTTCTTACTTGTTGTTAAGATGAAACCAGCAGGACATATTCAGACCCAGATGTACAGAAACACGCTGAGGAACTAAGTGTGTTTGTAAACCACACACACTTTTAAACTGCAGACTCAGACAAACTGCAGACCCTACCTTCTCACACGCAGAGAGCTGAGAGAGAGAGAGAGAGAGAGAGAGACAGCAGAACACGCATGTAACACATGTAACCTCCCCTACATCACAGGCTGCACATAGCCAGGATGGGAACAACATGACACACACATGTATGTACAACATCCCATGATATGCTGTAGTACAAACTGGTTTCCAGTAACACAAACACCACAAGTTAGCAGTTAGATGAGTCAAATTATGAATGGAATACACAGGAATGGTAACATACAGCAGCCCGTAGGTAATGAACAATCATGGGAGTCACATGACCGTCAGCATGACACTGTGTGTCTAACACATCAGGCCTTCACAGAAATGCCATGCTGAAGTGATGAAGGCATGGTACCCCAGCACAGGGGTCCGACGCCCATGGGCTCACCCGACGGGTCACAGCGGCATTGCTGCGCTCCTTCAGCTGCGGGTCGGTGGGCAGGCTGGTCCAGATAATGTAGGGTGTGTCATACTTCCGCCTTAGCTTGGGGCAACTCTTGAAGATAAAGTCGATTATGAAGAATTTGATGCCAGCGTACAGTCCTGGGTGTAGGGAATATTGGGAGGGGTGTCAGCGACACTTGCCCCTTGCAGAGAGGCAGGCCAGGAGACAAACGGGAGCAAAATATGAGGATGTTGAAGATCTCACCAATGATGAAGCCTAAGAGCTTGTAGGGAAGCAAACAGGAGGAGATGAAGGCAAACCAGAGTGCGACGTAGAGCTTCTGGGTGATTTCTGGCTGCACCCACATGAACAGGCTGGCGCACACACAAAGAAAATGGTCAGAAAAACACGTCTCTCCATATTCTCACACACAAAGATGGACATAGAGCAGAAATACACTCTGAATACTCACTTCTTTATTTTCTCTAAGACATCTGCCATCTTACCGAAAAGATTCTGCCAAATAAACAAACAAACAAACATTAAGAACTGAAGCTGAAACATCCTGTGGGTGTCAAGTGTGCACATATCACAGATTCAGGATTTCTGGTGGCAGCAATCAGGGCAAACCTGGTGTCCACCAGATTACCTGAGCTTTCTGCGCCACATCAAGAACCAGCTGGAACTTTTCTGACACAGTCAGGTCCTCCTTCGGGGGTTCCTGAGTGACAGAAAAGCATGTTCAGCATTCGTCTGTGGGGAAACATGACCGACGGCAGCAATGCTAACAGCTCCCTCTAGTTTTCTCTAGGCAGTGCTCAGTAAGCATAGGTCAGGGGTCGGCAACCTGCGGCTCACGAGCAGGAGGCTGAGGCCCCTCTCAGAACGATAGACGCACTCACCTTTTCATTTCTTAACATATTATGATAATGTTTTCGTAATATAAATAATTTAATTATGGGTTAATATTTTTCATTTAGATATTGGTTTAGCCATATGTGAATGAGGCAGTCCGTCGGGCGCTTCAGTGACGCCTTAATTGCATAATTTACACATACACATCTTCCTCAAAGAAATCCTCTATGGCGAGATTACGTCTCCTGTAAAATGGTACTCAGCATTCGAGATGTAGGCTTCAAAGTTTATTGGGATTCGTAATTCTTTCATATACTTTTCATAGTAAATCGTCAGCACGCCTTCCCAGATCTTCATAAGATTATTATATTTTCTCTGATTTACGTATTATAGCCAGCTGAGTTGGGAGTGGTGAGGACATTTTGTGCTGCTCGGTCAGCACAGCAGTAGTGAAGAGGAGAGCGAAGCGCAGACAATTGCAGAGCTAAACGAACTTGGGTGAGGATGACGACTATATCGCTATAGAACTGAACGATACTGTGATATTAGTCACCTTTGCGCTGTTAAACGTCCGAGGGATTTAAACTGCGAAATCGCATTAAAATTGTATCTCAAACCCTCTTCTATATCCATTGCGGCTCTTTGTAAATCTTGGGTCAGACATTTAGGATAAAATGGCTCTTTAATTTTAAAAGTTTGCCGACCTCTGGCATAGGTGGTCCTTACCACTGGTTCAGAAACTTCAGGCACGATGCTCCACTGAATCCTCCAACCCCTGAAGCCCAAAACAGAGATTCAAATGTGCTACAAATGAACACCATCAGCCTTTCCGAGCCCCTCGTGCCCCATTCATGTGATGCTTCCCACCCATCTCAGATGATTCCACTAGATGAACATCCCCAAGACCTGAGTATGGGGTTTAATAACCTACCTGGAGATGAGATAGTTCAAGGACAACCTCAGAATGGCGAGAAACAGGAACATGGGGATAGCCCAGCCATACCAAGCCGCGTTCATGTAGATCTGAGGAGGAGGCCAGGGACACACGTGAGACACTAATCCACACGCATATGTACATACTCTGCCACACACACACACACACCGCATCACCCGACTATGAAGCCTTTACCAATTTTACAAACTTAGGCTGTCTGTACTGAGGTGGTTGATACTTACAATGAATGCAATGGCTGACGTATATACAGAGTGCCAGTTGGACAAGGCGGACAGATTCCTCATGAAGCTTGTGACAGGTCTGGCTCCTCTCTCTGTCCACAGAGAAGAACCGTGTCATCCAGATGCCCATTGAGAACAACACGTGATCCAGTACTAAAGCACAATATCCTAGAACAGTCTCTGATATTGCACAGCAAAGTCAGCAGGGTGGCACTTACTCAGTCGCCTCATGTTTTCCGTTAACCTGGAAGAGAAGAGAGAGAGAAGTAACCGGTTAATGCGGGAGGCCAGGAAGCATGAGGATGCTGATGCAGCACTAGAGCACAGACAGCTGTTCACTGCATCCAAGAGAACTTCACTAATAGATGGCACAGGAGCAGCTGCACTGTGGCCCAAGCAACACAAGGGGGCAGCAGAGCACACAATATCCTGCCTTTCTCACTGCACCAGTGAGGGGAACAGAGTGTGACAATAAAAACCAACTGGAGATTCCTGTACCCAGCAGCTCTGAAAGGAAGCAAAGCTGTTTCCTCTCATTTTTACTTTCATCAAGTGTGACTCTTCACACATAATCTATGTGAAATGGACCAGGACAAGCTGAACTGTCTTGACATAGTCCTACAGTGCACCAGCCTGTTAAATGAAATCAGGTCACTTCCTGTAAACGATATCTATAATGTGTTTTCCTGTGAAAGAACGCGTCGCATTGACTTGTTCCATAACCTGCTCCAAATTCGACAGATGACTGTGGAGAGTTGAAGCGTCAGACAGAGGCGCCACCAACAGCCACTCTGAAAGATGGGAAAAATTGGACCAGACAGACCCTAGAGACTAAATGGAGACAGCGAACACAGCGGTATGTTCGTTATCTGTGAAAACATGGCTGTTCCTTTATTGATCTGTTGGATGGGGGCCCCAGGCTATGCTGGCCAATCAGCTCCTGTCACTGCCCTGGTTTCATATTAAATGGGGAGTCATACATTTGTGTTAATCCAGAACTGGGGTGACCATCTGCCAATACCATGAAATTAATAGTGCTGTTGATACTTATTTGCCATTTGTACAATTAGTCGGTTTTCGCATGTCTCACATGGCGAAGAATGAAGCCTGGGATCCCAGCACATGCTCTGCCATTTTTCCAGTACCCCTGGAGCTGGCATTTGGGGACGAGGGCCTTGCTCAGGGACCCAGAAGTGATAGCATCATGGCAAAGACCAGTACAGCCACATGCAGCTGCCATCAGACCTCCCTTCAGCTTGCTGGGGTTGTCCCATATGTCTAGTCCCACCATCTTCATTCATCCCGCAGTCAGCAGGGGGTGCTGTGCTCTGTCTCCTTACTTACCTCTTGGCACTCAGTGGCTCCTCTGCCTCCACTGTTCTCTCTTCAGGCTGAAAGCGGAAATCCTCAATGTAAACGCCCAGCCTGTCATACAGCCACTTCTGCAGCCGGTAATACAGCGTGTCCTGGCCTTTATCTGCGGCGAAAGATGTGAGGTTAGCAAGGCCAGCAGGGGGCTCTCCATGCTGCGTCACTGCACCTGTAACCCACAGACCCAGTTTAGGCTAACAGCACCACCCCTGTCCGCTTGTCCCACATCCAGAGGATTTTCTGAGCTCCCCTCTGTAGAGCGACTTGCCCTAGATTCCTGTGAACCACACATTTAACCCACTTCCTAAAATAATGTGCTGTTCACCGGAAGCCGAACAGCACGCTGATGTTCTGCCGCATGCGAACGAGGCAGGTGCTGCACATTTGCAAGGCTGCCTGCTGCCACTGCATGCATGTGTGTGCGTGTGTGTGCGTGTGTGGAGGTGCGGTATGCTTTAACCAGCCTCACTCACTTCCTCTCTGATAACCATGGTGACACTTTTCTTTTTATTAGAACAGCCCCCCCCCAAGACACCCTCGCTGCAGGCAGAGTCTCCAGCACTGAATACCCAGGGTGGGGGCCTGTTTCATCATCTCTGTGCCGTGATACCTGCTAATCAGTGGGAACCAGCACAGCTAGCTGCACATTAATGCCATTTTCCAAAGATGATGTCACCATCTATAAAAGAATCCATAAAAAAAACAGACAGACTGACAGCACGAGACCTGGACTCACCTGCCCCATTGGCAACTGGCAATGGCGCCTTAGGTGGGGACTGTGCTGGCGAGTCCTCCAACCTGCAGGGGGAGACGATCAAAAGAGGTGACACGCTAACCTGTGACAATCATGCAGAAAACACATAAATCAGGCAGACAGGCACACACATAAACCCCCTGGGATTCTACACATTGGCCAACATCCAACATCATCCAAAGCATCAATAAGCTGTGGATGACACAGATGACACAGCAGCCACACCGTTTGTTTACCATGCATTACAGTTTTCCCTGATTGCTTTGGAGCATTTCTCAAATGACAATTAACATTTGCAAAACAAGTGTAATCCCCACACCATGTCGCTTCTGCACAGCAGGACATTATTTTTCATTGCCTCACAAATTTCCAAATGATTTAGTACATATATGGAAATAGTTTTGTACATTTGTCATCATTTGACACTATTGCTGGTTAAAAGAGATCGTTTGCTACTGTAATAATCGATCATCTTGCACCACATGCAAAACAGTTAACCCAGCTTACAAAATGATTTAAATATTTAGATATTGTGATTTAGATATATGATTTTAAAAATGATTTAAACATATTTAAATACATGTTCCATATTTTCCAGTGATACAGCACTGTTGCAGTTTTGGTTCCCACAGTATTGTTTTTACTTGCATCGTTGTTTTGTTGTTCTTGTGTTGCCATGTTGTTGTTTTTGTGTTGTATAGTGCTGTGTGACTTTTTTGTTAGCTCTTGTACAGTGACTTGAGATATGAAAAATATATTTGATAAAAAATATGTGCTTTCAACAGTGAACTGTACATAGTGTAATAGGGAGCTTAATGCTGAAACAGGTGTTTGACATGCATAAGTATCAGTTTGCAACAATGAGAAATTGGCAAACTGGCTAATAGAATTTTTAGTTCAGGAGTATCCTTACACTGACATTTTGACAACATATCTAAGCATTTTGACTCTCATGGTTAATACGATGCTGATTGTACTTTTCATTTTGGTGGCACTGACTAATTAATTAGTGGAATTATTTGCTTATGAGATACAAGTTAATTGTTTTGGGTAAATTACAGGCTTTTGCAGCTAAACCATAGTGTTGTGCTAAATGCATGAACTTTTTTGAGAAATGCTCTTAAAGTCTAAACTCTTAAAGATTGTTCAATGATTGCAATCAAGCATACTCATCAATCGAGAAAAACACCACGTGTCACTCTAAACAGATTAACGAGTCCAGATCCACGGTCACTCAGGATTACATTTCATGCTTATGAGTCACCGCGGCCCAGTTAGGGTGCTCAGCGTGACACCAGTGCATGCCCACGTCCGGCTACACGCTGGTCCCTGCCTCTCCTTGAGGAATCCCCGGTCTCCCAGGGCGACCAGCAGGCGGGACTATTTTGAAAGTAGCGCTTGCGGTAGAAGCTGCTGAAGCACAAGCCTGCTATAGCCTGGAAGGCAGAGCCATGTGCTCACATGGCACATTCGCATAGGGAGGGGCAGAGAGGTCCAGCCCCTCCGGACCTAACACTCAGCACGCACTCACCTTGCTTTAATGACCTCGTTCATTTTCTGCTCCAGGTCTAATCTTCTCATTCGTTCTTTTTCAAGCTCCTGTTTCAAAGTCTCAATGTTTGTTTCTTCACGCAATTTTCTCAGTTCCTCCTCTGGGGGAAAAAAGAAAAGAAAAGAAAAAAATCTACATCAGCATTTAGAAGACGGATGGACAAGCCTAAAATACTTAACAGTACTTTCTCTTTTAAAGGCACATGTTTAAGAATTTTAACATGAAGGATATGATTCACTGCCTCAGTTTATATGATTCAGAAGCACCACAAGATGTGTATGAAACATGACATCCACATAAATGTGACCTGAGAAGACAATCAATAGACATAGGAGAGCTGTTTTACAGTCAAGACGTAAGCAGCACGCTCGGCCTGTAGACCATGCAGGAGACTTCAAGTCAGACCATGGTATCTCTCTCCATTCCCTTTGTTCTGCGCATACCGCAGTTAATATTTGAGGAGCAGGAGTGGCTCTTTTCAGAAGCAAACAAAGCACGGCAGGATAAAAGACCACCTTGCAAGCTCTCCACCAGAACGAAGGTGGCGCTGCTGAACAGGACTAACGATGTTTTTATTGCATTGAGACTAGGGCTGGGCGATATCATATCGATATTATATCGCGCATGGGCAACAATCACCAGGGCTTCAGATGACAGATGAAGCATTTGGCCGGACCACAGCTTTTTGGTGAAATACGGACATTAATTTACACCCATAATTTGGTAAGAGGATTAGTAGTATGGCTAAAATATTGATGAGATGCGTTTTGTGAAACCCAAAAGTTAGTAATCTGTATAAACTTTATGTTTCTTAAATTCGATTAGCGGAGCACCCCACATAATACTGTTTTGGTATACTACGGTTTGGTAAACTACGGTTTGTATACCTCAGTGCAATATACACTGAAGTCTCAGTGAAGAAGAGCAGCCACGATGTCTTTTAAAAGAGGAGATCTTGTGGATAAACAACGTAAAAAGGATGTCGGATGTGGTGGTACTTTTTGCAGTTCAAAGTCTGACACATTTGTGAAACATAAGGATAGGCCATATTTATACTAATAATGACTTTTGGACGTCATACAAAGCCTCATTAATATTTTAGCCATACTACTAAACTGCTTAAATTGTGGGCGTAAATAAATGTCCGTATTTCACCAAAAAGCTGGCTTCTGTCATCCGAAACCCTGGTGATTATTGCGTATGCGTGATATAATATCAGTATGATTATCGCCCAGCCCTAATTAAGACTACAACTTTGCTTTATCTAGAAGCAGAAAACACTCACAGAAACAAATCTGATGAAAATGTGCTAACTCTAACTCCCATCCATCAGAAAAATTTTAAGACTGGGAAAAAAAAGTGGTAGGAAAATTCCATCGTAAAAAAAACACTCACTGGGAGTTCTGCAAACTTGGAACCAAACAATCCAAACAAAAAGACAATCATACAATCATTTCACAGATTACAGACCCATGGCAAGACAAAACCAAACTACGGACTGAACCATCTCATCAAACCTCCATGACAACTGCAGACACACATTCTTGAGGTGTGTGCCGCCCGAAGTTAAAAGGACACGGAAGTTTCCATATTGGCTTTGAAAGCAACAGTAGAGCTAACCTGTGCCAAACAACATTCATGGATGTGTTGCATGTGCTGCATGTGTGCAGATCAGAAAGTGTGCTTTGAAAGACACGCGGTGACAAGACGCACGTCAGAGAAGAAGCAGTCAGGCTGCACCTGTTAGGAATCATTAAACATTAACACACTGCACTGGCTCACGCCACCACTGGCAGGCTGGATCATGTGAGCAGTGTGGCAGGATGCCAGGCACACAACACACAAGGGGAGGTCCCTTAAATCACCTTTACGTTTCCCTTCCGCTATCCCGAGAGGAGCTCAAATGGAGGAAAGGGGACGATCATGTCACGGCAAGTGACAGTCAAAATGGGTTCAAACCCCCTGACGGAGGGAAGATGGTGATACTCCACCAGGAGCTATATCTACAGTATATAGATACCACCACACCTACACCATCTGGAAACACACCTACATCTACAACATTATATCTACATCGCCAAATATCTACGTAATCTAAATCACCACATCAGTTACATTAGCTGTTATCCTACCCAAACCCACTTGGTCACTTGGATTCATTTACACAGCTTAGTATTTTACTTTTCATGCTTAAGTACTTTGTTGAACCAACAACTCTCTGGGATCTCACTGTCCACAACATTGCCAGGCCCAGCTCCAGCTTTGAAATGTTGGGTGGGCCACAGGATTATTTAGGATGAGCCTGGCCCGCTTGTGGAGCTGGACATGACTATTACCCACAATTGCAGTGCCTCCCCGCAGGGGCTGGCCCGGCTCGGGAATGCTTCAGGCACAGGAACAGAGACGCACTGCCACTGCATCCCCAGTGTACTGGACGCTCTGGCTCACTTATGCTTTCGAAGCTGCCAACTGCTGCTATGGAAATACCAAGCTGTAATATCAGTTTGTGTTCACACAAGAGCAAACCGGAATGAAAATACAATAATGAGATTGCAAGAACTGTACTCAGGCCGACAGGGCTCGCGCAAGAAACTTCCCACAGAGCCAGCATCCATCACATGGCTCACTCCCTCCTGTGACCATGACATCAGTGTTTTACTAGGCTGTGATGTCATCACCCCATCCCCTCCTGTCACTAAGGTGCCACTGCCCAGCTGGTGGAGGTAGGAACCATTGATGATGCTAGAGGCCAGGAAAATTCTGATGGGAGCATAACCTTGAGATCCTAAGAGACGGTGAAGATAATGAGCAGAAGTCAGCTTGCATTGGACTACATGCAGGCTCTGGCTTCAGGCACCTCCTTAATCTGCTCATAATCCATTTAATGAGATGAGATATTACAGTCATTGTACATGAGAAGAGAGAAACATAACAAACTGAAACAAACAAGAAGGACAGGAGCAGGTGTCCCCATACCTAAGCACCCAGCAGACACATCTCATCATCATTGGCCTGTCAAACAGGAAGTCCACTGAAGGAAATCCCATCACGGGAGCAGACAGGAACTGCAGAAAAGCGGTTTGACTGTTTACAGAACAAAATCAGTGCATTTCCCCTGAAGCCATGCCAGCTTCAGTGAGGCTGATGTGATTAAGACTGAATAAGCAGTGAGTCAGCTCCAAGCCCTCCCGCTGGTGTTGCGAGCGGAATATCCAGCCACCCACATCGCATGTGGCAGCTTGGGCCATGCACACAGCCCCACAGAGGTCTCCTGTTTCAGAAGGGTCTGAAAGGATGATGAGGGTTATTCCCCTCCTGTCATGCAAGCGCCATTTGCACACTAGCCTTTATTGAACAGCACCCTCTCATTACACGCGTGGCTTACAATTTCCAGAACAAATCAGCCCAACAGGAGTCACTCAAGCATTCTCCCCCCATTCATGAGCTGGATTCTCAGGACTCGGACCAGTGAGCAGCACACTGTGCTTGCTGTTCTGCTTTCTGGCAGAGGGGACTGTTACACAGATCATTTTACCCTCAAACGCATAAGGATGCTCACACCCCAACGAGCAAAGTGACCTCTGCCATGGAATCTGATGCAGCTGGAAAAATATACTTCATAGCCATGCAGGTTATTTCATAATTAGAATTTTCATAATTGTGCTGGAATTCATGGGGTTAAAAATTATTTTTCCAATAGAAATCTTGAATGAATCCTCTTTCAGCAGAAGGAGAATCTCATGGACAGGACCCCGTGCTCACGGTCCTAATGCCAGCACACTTTCATTGAAACAGTTATGGTCCACTCTATGGCCAGCACACTCACAACCCTCTCACCTCTGGCTCTCCAGCACTGCCTATGGCTGGCTTAAAGAAAATGACAGAGAACCTCAGGGACCTTGCTGATTATCAGTCACTTACATTTTTGTATTGACATCACTGCTGCTAAAACCAACTACTATCATAAGAGCACCACCATCAGAGATACAATCCACCTAACCCTCCACTACCACCCCACCCACCATCCTGACTACTATTAGCAGCCGGTTCCTCTCATCTACTACTCACACAGTCCCCCTCCACACCCCCCCCCCCCCATTCACCCTGTCACTGCAAGCCAGTCTCACTCCTCTAATTTCTGTCTCAGAATCCGAGCATACTGTCCTCGATCAATTTGACTCACACACATGATCTTCCTGGGCCCTTCCTAGGCTTAAACACTCAACTCAGACCACACTCTTGACTGTCATGATGCACCAAAAGTTACAAAAGCTGTGTTTCAGTCGTTTGCTCTGATCTTGCTACACATTATCGCAAATACTGACACAATGAATCGCCAAACCCTACTCTGGGATGGTTTGTCTCTCATCCACCAGGCAAACTGTTCCAAGTGTCTTGGAGTGCAGTGGTATTCGAGTTACATCAGGTAACGAGTGTGCTACAAGGTTCACCCCACGGTCCCCTCCTCTTGTCCCTGGACACCGTTTCCCTAGGTCCGATCATCCAGTTACATGGCTGCTTCTATCACCCATATGCTGATGATATTCAGTTCGATCTGACCACCCCAAGGACACTGCTGTCTGTGCTTTGTCAACACCTATAGCTGAATCTCTACAAGACCAAGCTTCTCATCTTCCCTGCCAGTCTTACCATCCACCACAACATCACTGTACACCTTGGATACACAATATGGTCTCCTTCGAGGTCTGTCAGGATCCTAGGGGTAATAACAGATGACTGGCTATCCTGTGCTAGGCACAGAAAAGCTATCTTCCAGTCTTGTAGCCCTGATACAATCCATATACACCATGTAAAATATCATGAAGATCAGCCCCTGCCAGAATATGTAACTCAGCTTCTTGTCTCACATCATTGGCATAAGCAATAGGAGCATGTTGAAATCTTTAATCCCAACTTTGATCTCCAATGAATCACACGATCTAGATGTTTCTTGTGTGTGGCTCCTCAAAGGTGGAACAATCTACCCACTCACACCCAGTCATAAGATAAAGTATCAAGAAATGCCTCTAGACCCATCTTTTCTGGGAGCATCTGAACTAGTTCAGCCAACCACTGAACTGCTTTGTCTTCATCTGCTATTCCTTAGCTAGACTAGGTGCTTCAGCATTTTTGTACTATGCTTAGATGGCTGCTTATATGTTACTTTGGACAAAAGCATCTGATAAACCGATAAATGCAAGTATAGGTAAGGTTGCACAATATATCTATGCCTGCTGAATAATCATATTGCATTTGTGAGCATCGCTTTGTATCTTTCAACAACATCAACTTATTTGACACACTCTATTGGGAGATATGTTCTATTTGACTGTAGTTTGTTTTATTTCATTTTATGATTTATAAATATTGCAGTGTTACTCATGGAAATTTCACATATCACAATGTGATATTGTGCACCCCTAAGTATCCTTCATCAAAGGCATTTTGAAGATGCAGAGACTTTGGTACTCTGAATGATACACCTGTGTGGTCTGCATTAAAGATAACATTTCTGACAACAGGAAGCAGGATGTCACATACTCTAGTACTCTAGTAAGAAAATGGGCTCTCTAACGCTCCACAAGCATCTGGTCCCAGTATAGACTTGTTACTAGTGTCATTCTCCAAAGCAGTGAGGAATTTTCAACAGCTCTGAGAAGCGGAACAGTTTCATGTGACCGTTTCCCAAATGAACGCTTCTGGCAGGACCCCTAAGTTGTTATATCACTTACGGCAGAGCAGTGCTGCAGCCTGTTAACTAAGTACTGCAAATAGAAGTAAATAACTCAAGACAGAATAGACTTGGGCCACACAAACGATTCTAGAGTTTTCTGCAATCCATTACATGGTAGATTCAGAAACAACCCCAGCAGTACATGAAGATGGTGTTTGGAATCAGAATGTTGTTCCACCACAGTCAGACCACTCTGAAGGTTATTAGCAGTGGATTGACTCGTTCATCAATCTCTCATCTGACGTGGAAAAGCCATGTAAGAGTCTATTTTTAAACACCATGTTTACTCAGAGCATTTGTCCAGAAAGGAAACCCTCATCTGACTGCCATTACACTCACACCAGACATTGTGCCTATGAGGAAAAGGACCGTCGGCCCAAAAAGCACACAAGCGGACCAGCTGTTTCTCTGCTTCCCCAGCAAATAACTTCCCCTTCCCTCCAAATTTCAATACACTGGTCTTTAATAAGCAAATAAGCAAAAGACACACTGGAGATTTCGAAACAACAACCAACAGAATCTCATCCATGACATTATTGAGATGTCTGTAGATCCATAGAGGTTCAGCTAACCCTGCAGTGTCCAACACACCAGGAGAGTTATACACTGAAGAAGAAAACCCGTCCTTATCCCCTCATCCAGCTGACCTCCGGAGCTTGGACACGTATGGGGTAGGTGTGTAAGTGTGCATCTTGAGGGAGAGTTTCAGAAAAGTTACTTCTGGTTCTTTCGGTTTGCAGGAGAGACTGAGCAGAGGTATATCCAGTAGCACCAGTCCCCAGAGCCCAAGAGGGGAACTGTGTACATGTGAACCCCTGCTTTGTCTTCATAGAGAGCCTCGAGGCACCAGGAAAGAAGAAAAATACGTGGAGCTCAGAGTGGGAGAGGAATTCAGTCATCGAACAGTGTCACCAGAATTTGACCAGGGTCCTAAAGCAGCACAGCCGGAATCTAACCTGGGGTCCATTAATGAATATAGAAATAATTACCAGCCATTGGAGTGTTAATTACAGGCAGGACACAACATGATACCCAAGCAGCCAGAACCATTTAGAAAGGTATGGGCATGGACCCAAGACAGGACGACACTCATAGATGCTGATTCATTCCCAAAGTTACTGCCTTCTCCATATTACCATATTTAATCTCTTAAACACTACCACTAATCTCCACTGTGGCAGAAAATAACAACAGCTACAATTAACAATTGGTGACAAATTGGCATAAATTTGTATGAAATTAGGATAAGCTTTGACATCAATGTAAAAAAATATAACATCATTTAAATAATTAATGTAGATACTGCTACATCTTTTAGTAGAAGAACCCATCCCCCAACCCCCACTGTAAACTGAATGAAACTGAAGATCAAGCATCTGTTGCTGGGGTCTGTCACCCCGTGGGTCCCGTCCCAGCATGTGCAGCTGATGGGTCACTGTCTGATGACAAAGCAAGCATCCTGACACATCATAAGGAATCAAGCCGATTAATGAAGAGCAGCCTTACTCCATCAGCACTACAGGTCATGTGACCCACCTGCAAGAGTGTGGCTTCTGCTTTTGATCTCCTAGAACCACGTTACCCGCTTCCTGTTGCCCCCAGGCTGGAGCCCCTGAGTGAACCCCTCAGACATCTTGTCATGGAGATCCTCACTGATACCAACAGACACCAACGGAGTGCCCATCTGTCCCTGAGAGACATGAATGCTCATGCTCCCTGCTGCCAAGGGTCAAACGGTGACAGCAAACAGTGTTTAGAACATAGACAGATTCCTAGGGCAAGCCCGGGCAGTTCACAACATGCAGAGCTCAGGGATACACACCCCAAACGTGATGCCTCGCAGCAAAGCCTGAAGTCAAAAGGCACAGCATTGTGCAAACTGGTTACTCTTCACAATGGCGGGGCCATGTTGGGAGACAAGCAGACATTACCAGTTCCCAAGCTCACTCGGCATGTGAGACAGGAGGCATGTGGAGTGCTATCGGCCCTTTGTGCCAGAGTGCTGGGTCATATCAAAAGATCAGCAGTTGTTTATCAAAACGGAGACTGCAGGATGGATACGTCCCAGCTCATGAATCTCACTGGTTCACATTCCACGGTCAGCCCAGTGCTTCTACCGAGCACACACAGACACACAAGAAACGATGTCCCACACTAAAGCTAGTGGGTGACCCCAGCTGAACTGGTGGCCGAACTGCCACATTGCCAAGAACCCACACTCAGACAGGCAGTTTGCCAAAATAGCATGACCCAACCAGCCACACTACTACATAAGAACATAAGAAACTTGCCAACAAGAGGAGGCCATTCAGCCCATCAAGCTCGTCTGGAGAGAACTTAACTAATAGTTCAGAGTTATTAAAATTTTATCTAGCTCTGATTTAAAGGAACCCAGGGTTTTAGCTTCCGCTACACTAGACTATTCCATACTCTAACTACACTGCCGTCAGCACTGGTACAGGGTGGAGTCCTGTCAGCAGGACTGAACTGCTGTCCTTAGGAGTTCCTGCCAGGTATATCGAACAACAAACAAACTATACTCTTAATCATCTTCATCATGTTTAAGCAGATGAGTCCCACAGTGCCATACTCACGTAGGAAGTGCTTCTCTAGCAGGGCGATCTCCAAGTGGCCCTTCACCTCATTGAGCCTGTCCGACTCAGACCTCTGGAAGTCCTGCATGGTAGCAGCCATGGGGAGAGTCGCAGGGCTGGCCTGGAAGGAGTTACACACACACAGGTGTATGAATCAGCTGAACATGCGCACATGTGAGCAGTTGGAGTAACTCACAGCTTGAACGCCTCTGCCGCCTCCTGCCAATGGGGGCGGGGTCACAACATGGGGAGCAAACTGCGCCTGACTCCCTCCAGTCCCTGGCTCCGTGCCCCCCGCACTGCAAAGACGTACTGCGGGCCCAGACACAAAGGCCTTCCCCTTTAAGTGCGAAGAGCATGAAGTAGCGCAGACTGCAACGGGTAGCATGATGGGGGCAGTAGGCGGGATTTCTGCACTGTCTGCTTTCTGTCTGAAGGAGAGAGGGAGGGCCAGAGTGAGGCACACCTTCAGCTCCCTCAGAAAAACAGAGAGAGAGAGAAATTAAAGAGAGGGAGTGGAAGAGAAAGATGAAGAAAGAGAGCAGTTATACCTATGAGCGGAAAGGTGGAAAAGCTCTAAGAAAGATGAAAATGGGGGGGGGGGGGGGGTCGCGCAAAACTGGCTATTTTAAATACTCTTGGAAGAGTGCAAGGTTACATACCCATCCCCTGAACATGGCAAGTGAGGCAGCCCGAGAGCAGAGGGATGGAAAACGCAGAAAACATCAGCAATACCAAACACGCCCCTCCCAAAAGGTCAAACGCAGAGCAAGCTGAAGCCACACTGAGCTTCACACAAGGTCCTGAAAACAGAGCAGGGAGGGGCCGACAATATGCAGAGAGAAGCAGCAAGCTTCAGAACAGCTCTGTCACACGATCCCGCCTCAAAAGATGCCCAGGGCCGGGCAGAGAGAGCAGTCAGGCCACTGTTGGGATTCATCCTATGCTTCACTGTTCAATAAATAGCATCAGATCAGAGCTGGGCTGCTGCAATACCCGTTTCCATGGAGACCACCCTAAAGGCCCCAAGCAGAGGCTGGCCAAAAAGATGCCTGAGGTACAGGGAAAGAGAGGTTAGAAAACCCAAAGGAGACACATACATGTGCACACACACAGATTAGGTATCTATATCTTTGTGGGGACTCTCCATTCATTTCTATGGACATAACCTTAACCCTAACTATAACAACCTTAACCCCTACCCAGCTCTAATCTTAACCATAAGTAACCAAACGAAATATAAAACTTATACTATATAAAATATAAAGCTTTTTTAGTTTTTCAGTTGCATTGACATACATCTAGTATTGATTAAATATAACTATAAAGTATTGATTATCATAACGCAGTGTTTCCCCTTGTGGGCATTGAAAAAATGTCCCCACAAGGTCAAATAAAAAGGTTTTTAATTACACTGTGGAGACATTTGGTCCTCAAAATGTAAAATATACATGACCGCACTAACACACACACACACACACACACACACACATACACACCCACACACACATGTAGGGTAAACATATCCTTATGGGGACCGCTCATTCATTTCTATACGGAAAATGCTAATGCTAACTATGACAACC
>JAODUD010000001.1:8896433-8911806 GCA_026784285.1 Stomatorhinus walkeri | reverse complement strand
TGAATGAGCGGTCCCCATAAGGATATGTTTACCCTACATGTGTGTGTGTGTGTGTGTGTGTGTGTGTGTGTGTGTTTAACTCCTGTGCCTGTTGGGAAAGTGGTGTCAGGTCTGGCATTGCCAAACTCATCAGGAAGGCCAGCTCATCACAGGAATGATCCAGGACCCCCTGGAGGCGGTGGCAGAGAAGAGGATGCTGGCAAAAATGGACAATACAATGAACAATTCTGCCCATTGGCTTCAGGGGGCGCTGTGCTGGAGCACATTTAGCCAGCAGCTCATTCCACCAGGTGTGCTGAAAAATGCTACTGGGGATTGTTCCTATCTGTTACAGCCAGACACCAAATTGCCTTCTCCCACCCTCCCACCATCCCTCCCCCAGCCATAACAGGAAACATCCTCTCTCGTTACAGTAAAGGTCCGGCTCTATTTGTTATAATTGCAGACACACATCTACTAATTTATTATTTGTATCTTTAAATATTTCTGTAGTATCACAATATTCTGTTTTTCAGGATATTTTATTTGTGTATTTAATACTTTTTAAATTTATTTGCACTCATTTGCGTCATTTGCATGACGTGTAAGCCTTAGGCATTAAAGGTATATTTGTTTCCCTCTGAAATCAATAAAGTCTTTCTTAACCTTAAAAACCACGACTAAATGTATAATTTAAAATATTTCAAATTAAGCAACAAGCAGCGATTTCTGTGGGGCATCAATCTCCATCTGAAACACCCTGCTGGAGAATGGGATCCGTAAATCTGCAAGCTGCATCCAGAAATACCTGCATTCAGAAAGCAGGTCACAGGGTTTACACAGTCTCAGTCCAAGGGTAGATCTCTTAACATAGAACAGGACTTGTGGATTATTCAAATTTCTTTAAAAATTATAAACATGGCACCATATCCATCAACTACTTTCTAAACCTGCAGAGTTATCTAGACCTAATACAGTGAAATTGTAATATGTTTTAATGTGAAGTTAGACGAAACTCCTTGTAAAAAATGCAGTTTTATGACAGAATTCTTCTCGTGACCTATCTAAAGCATAGTGAAAACCAGGAGCAAACATTTTTGTACATTTAGATAGAAGGCAGAAAAGCAGTGGACAGGTACAGCTCAGAATTTAGGGGACAGGATTCTGTGCTGGGGCCACCAGTGGATACCAAATGGAAAGGCTCCTCTGTATACATACAGCCAGTCTGAGGTTTCCCACAAAATTGCACATGAGCTGGGTATTAAATCTAACCACAGGGGCCACAATTTTCAAACTGTTTAATGGAACCCCAGTGGAAAGACGACAGCACTGAGAGGGGCTCATGGGGGCGCTCTCACACACAAACACACTAACACAAAGCATGTCAAGAGGCACTGACAAAACAAGTTTAGGACACTAGAGTTTTTTTTTTAAATCCAAGAGAAGCCAGTCTGAATGCTCCAATACCAGCTTACCACCCTTTACTTCACACACCTGGACTTCTGCCTAAAGAAGGCCACACTTACACAGTCGCGAAGGTCTTCCGAGTCTCTCAAAGAAGGACGGCGCTTCATCGGGACGTCGTCGCTGCATTCATTGTCCGATGTGTTTGGAGACTCTGCGAGGTCCAGGAATTCATCTCGCTTCTGACCTCTGAACCGTATTTTGTCCAAACGCTTTAGCATGATCAAAACAGAGTTCTTCGACTTTATCTTGACATGGCGTACGACATTCCTGTGGGGACAAAAAAAACACATCACCACAAAACCATAAACTACTGAATATCCCATAGCTCTTAGTCCCCAGGGTATCAGTCCTTTGCAGTGATTTGTGAAGAAACTGAGCATCCTGAAGATCTTCAAAGAACTGTCACTAGTGAGCCAAAAAGCTAAATCAGCTCAAAGAGGGTGATAATTAGCTGTAGCTGGCAGCCAGGTGCTCAGGACGAAAACGGACCATCCTCAGTAACGGGACGTCACAGTGGGCTGAGTCCAGGTGTTACTGTGCTCTGCAAGAAGAATAACTTTCTTCTCAAAGTGGGGCTTAGCTCATCACTTTGCTGGCTGCTAGTCAGAGGAAATTGGTGGGAAGATTAGCAGCACAGGCTGGATTGATGCTAAGAGCCCTGCTAAATCTCTGAGCTTAGAGTCATTTCATTACAGACAGGGCCATAGCTGAGACTCACTGCACCTGAAAGCTGAATCATCCCAACGAGGTCACTGCAGGCTGCTACATCAGGGTAATCAAATATGACATTATGAGGACCACATCACTCTTCGTTCAAAGTGCAGGAAACACTAACCTGATGAATTTTCACCCCTATTCGATATCAAGCTGTATATCAAAAGGTCACAGATCAACCATGACGCATAATACAACTCTCAGTCAAATAGGCGAACATTCAGGGGAGTAATACAGATAGTTTTCCATATTTTTCTGGTTCGCCAAGTTAAGGTCCCTAGAGGGCGATAAAGAGGTTACCTCTCAGAAGAGCTCAGTCTGTAACATCAACCACTGAAGAAACTGGTCTGCTTGGCTCTTCCTGCCATCAACAAAGAGTGAGCTACAGTGAGACTCCATCATTTGCCCCTCACAAGCCTATGACAGTGCATAGGAGACAATGTGTCCCCCTGGGGACAAGTGGCAGCCACCCCAGCCCTTTAGGCATGGTTGTGACAGGCTACATGGCATCAGCAGGTCACGAGGAAGAGTGGCTCAAGTAAACAGCCCAGGGCAGCTGCGGTTTGGAATCACTTTCTATTTCTATGTCACAAGTTCTTCTACATTCAACAGGACAAGTGGTTACAGAAACTGGAAGGAAGGATGGATGGATGGATGGATTCCCACAAAACCTGGCTTACTCGCTCCAAAACGACCATCTTTTTGCTCGAACAGAGACACAAGCTTCAGGCTCCTCCTGAAACAGCAGAATAAAAGACATAAAAGACAAAAGGCAACAAGCAGTGCCTCAAGCCACAAGGACACAGAGAGTATCTGATGACTCCCACCCTCGGGAACTGAGGACGCCAATTTTCCCCGTCTACCTTTATAAATCTGTCAAGGCCCTGTACCTACTCCACACATGCATGCGGAGCAAGGGGTCATCACAGCTCCGACGCCAGTAAATGGCACTACCTTGTCAGCGCTCAGTTCTAGATCAATACGTGCGTGGCAACAAGAGCACAATAAGGCCTTCCACAGAAACAGCACATGCTCTCCATACAGCGATGACATGGAGGACGACCGCTGCCCATCTCAAGAATTCAACACATTCTGAAGTGCTTCAAGGTCTTTATCAGTAAGCACAACATCCCACAGAATCTTTCATAACCCTGATGTTACTCTGAATTTTATACTCCACACAAAACCAGAAACCAGGATATCTGCAGTCATTTGTTACAATGACTGAGGAACATGGATGAGTAATTTCACTGAGGTGGCTTCTTTGGATTCCAGACAGAAAGAAAATGTAGATTATCCAAAAAACTTGTTTGCAGAGTTTTAGATTCTGACACCAATAAAGCCCAACTTTAGTCCCTTACTAAAGAATCAAAGCCCTTCTAACCATCCATCCATCCAACTGCTCATCCAAGGTTGTCAAATTCCTTCCATCAGCATCAAAAGGAATCACACACAAAATGATTCATACAAGAATGAGTCAACTAGAAAGCAATATGCCATCAAATGGGAGGCTTACAGCAATGCCTAGTGCAAAGTGATGAACAGGAGAGGGCAATGACAGGGCTTGGATTCAGAGCCATGCTCTACTCAGGAGGTGGAAGGTAGCTTTCCTCCACTGTAATGCCACCACAGCTCAGCTTCTACTTAGGTGAGACTCAGCAGGTATACATTTCTCTCCTTAACCCCCCACCAATGCCCTGACACCCAGCTCCAGAGGCAAACATGACACATCACTCTACTTCGAGTTACATGACAAGTCATCTTAAACCACAAAACCTCAGGTCACAGTGCTGCTGCGCCTACACCAGGCTCAGGCAAGTTAGGCGACTCGCTGTGCAAGAGCAGAGTCACCACATAGTTTCCTCACAATTCCATTACCTTAGGTGTCAGAGCCCTAACCAAAGTGACCTCCACTGTAAACAGAGCAGCCATACAATGAATGCTCCGACAGCTGGCGAGGATGCAGCTCCTAACCGGAAACCTGTTTTATTTACGAGATTCCGTCATACTTCAGCACAACCTGCCTGCCCAGCAGCCAAACAGCACAGGTCTCAGGACTAGATGGGACGTGATCTCCAACAAGGTGTATACACAGGCAGAGCCCTCCCTAAAACTATCAATGGAATTGTTAATGTCTCTAAAGTCGACAGAATCATTTGCTCTGAAAGCAATCATAAAATATTAACTTGCACTCAATAAAGGTCCCATTATTGGTTGTTCTTAACAGCCTTTGAACAACTCTTCCTCATCACCCCATCAACATGACAGTCCTTTGACAGCCCCAGCGGGTCAAGCCAGATGGCTGGTTCCCATATCAGTCCTACACACGGGGCGTTCAATCGGCAGGCTCACGCATACACGCCAGACAGGAGGCAGGACATGGAGCTGAGAGCAGAAACACCATCCAGGTCCATTTTTAGAGACAGCAGAGAAGGAAAGCAGGCAGCCCACACACCCAGCGAGCACACACTCAGTGCAGGTAAAAGCAGTGCATGTGGAACGTGCCTCGCATCAGCCCCCGTGAAAGGCCCTGTTTCGCCCTGTCGATCGACCAAGAAACACGATTTCATCTTACAGGGCAATCTGCAGACCTCACAGAGGTCAGACTGCCTGCCCATCCAGTCTAAACAGGCAACAGACTAGTGACCCTAAAGAGCATCACTTTACCAACACGTTAATCTGAAAATCCCGGTAATATTAATGCCAAAAATCAGAGAGACTCACAGCAGGGTGAACAGAAAACTACACCAGGCCCCCCACGCTGCTGACTGGATTCAAAGAACCTCTTTGCAAGGGTGGAGTGGGTGGGGCCATGTTTCCTGCCCCCGTCACAGATCAGGAAGTTCCTTCTCAATGACTTATTTACAAAAAAGGCAGTTATGATGATAATGATGGTAGGCAGAGATGGACTGCTTGTCCTGTACTAATGAGAGACATTATGAAGGTGAAACCATATTTCCGATTCAGTCTTGTTTCTCAAAGCTAGGAAACAATATTTCAGTCATGAATCATCATCATCATCATCATCATCATGAACATTATCTTCTAGAGAATGACCCATGACGTTCTCCTCCAGTCCTATATCTCATAAATGAACAGATATGAAGTAAACAACCACACACAAATACGCATACAGATGCATATACAAACACACACGCAGATAAACACACACAAACACCGATACACACCCACACAGACACACACAGAGATAAACAAACCCGTCCAGAGGCGCCGCGGCGAACGTGCGGCTGAGTAACAAACTGCCAGACACTTGTGACATCATGTAACGGACCAGGCGGAGGGTCCTGACTTAGACCGAGCTCAGACAGGTGGATGACACGGCAGTGCAGGGCGGCAGACGCCGACACCTATAAAGAGATCCAGCGGCCCCTCGGAACCGCGCGGAGGGGTGGTCGGGGTCGCGTCGATACCGACACGCCTCCCCGAGCCTCTTCATGTCTCTTACCCGACTCGTAAACGGTAGCGGAGTTTCATAGACGTGGGTCTCCGCTTTATCCGCCGTTTTCCACTCCCCGGTCCGGATGGGCAAACGTGGCACCGCCTCCCGTGTCCGCTGGGCGCCTGAGCCCGTCCGAAACGCTGCCTGTCCGGCTCCCTCCGCCAGCCTCGGCCCGGAAATGTCGTCAGCGTGATCGCGGCTCTTAAAGAGACCGCGTGGTCGCCCCTGAGCCGCTCTGCGTGGAGTCACAGCCGGATGCCAAGGGGATGTCCTGCTTTCCTTTAAACCCTGCTTATGCAATATATTTTATTAGACGTACCTGAGGCCGCTGATTCACCTTCAGTCGTAATTCATGACTTACTATCAATGTATGAATTATTCATCAAAAAACACAGAAAAGGCCTTGAAACGTATGTTAAAACTCCAGGTGGACAGAAAATGCCAAACTGAAATTGTACATTGTTGTTCAAGTGACATGAATTGAGAGTAAATAAGGTGATTTTTACTGAAAATAGTATAAACATGAACTCGTGTCTTGACATTTTCGGACTGCATTTGAGAGTAACACCTGCGTCATTCTGAAGAATGCCTAAATACACCACTAGATGGGGACGTTTATCTATCCATCCGTTTCCAAACAGGGTTGCCTGGAATCTCACGCGGCACAGGGCACACGGCTAGCTAGGATGCCCGTTCAGCGTAGAGGAAATATATAGTCAGTGCCGGTCAACCCATTAGGCGACTATAGTGTGCCACATCCTCAGGGGGCACTGACTTCCAAGCCAATTTCATTTTATCTCAGACAATGGGCGTAGTGAAACTTAAACCAATATTGTAATCTACACAATCATACTCTGTGGGCAATTTAGAGACACCCATTAGCCTAACTGCATGTATTGGGGCTGCAAGAGAAAACCTCTGCAACACAGAGGTCAGATTTAAACCCCCAACCATGGAGGTCTGAGCCAGCAGTGATACCTGTTGAGTCACCGTGCCACCCTGGGATTGTTGTCCTTAATTTAAATTGCATCCAAAATAAAGTTAGTAAATTAGTCAAAGTATGTTGTGGGTTAGAAAAATAAATGAATGGATGCATACTGAACTAATCTAATATTTCAATATCACTTTTCTCACTGATTCGCTTTTGTTCAATATATACAATAGTATATATGTAAATGTAACCTCCACCCATGTACCAACCTCCAGTACCGGGTCACTGGGGGCCTGGACCCTTTCCCAATCAGTGTAAGGCACAGGGCAGGGGACACCCCTGGGCAGGAAGTCACTCCACTGCAGGGCACACACTCATACACTAGTTGCTATTTAGAGACATCGGTTTTCCAAGATGTATGATTGTGGGAGGCAACCTGCACCATACAGAGGGAATTTTCACACAGAGTGGGGCAGCATTCGAATGCACAGTCCTGGGGGTGTGAGCCAGCAGTGCTGCCTGGCAATAAGCTCTCGGTTCAGTTTCTTATTACTGGTGCTTCTCAGTCAGAAGAACTTTGATATGTCCGTCAACTAAAAAATATTTCAGGCCAGGAAGGCATAGTTATAAAACTGGATCAGCCATGATATGTAAACAATTACGGGTGTTTGCTGCCACTACGCCACTGCTTCAATACATTTGGTGTCACTGAATATGAGTACATACGGTACCAAAGACACTCCAAACTCTGAATCTCCACATCTGCAACTCCAGATTGTCACCTCACTACTTCTAAGCATTGCAATCAGGCTACGTTCACCCTGACCATCAATGAAGATGTAATCACTGGTGATAAGATCACCTTAAATGATTAATGAATAAATAATATAAGCTAATTCAAACCAGTGAAATTATGTAAGTTGTAATGGATTGTATGTTTTTGTTTTTAATGCCAGGGACACTGAGCGTTGCATATAAAAAAATACAAGAAAAAAATTTGTTATATCATCACTCTTCAGAAGTGAGGTCATCTTGTTAAAACAAATTCCCTCAATATGCTCATGGTTCTGATAAAAAAGTCCCAGTGAACAGAAAGGGGGTTTTGTGATTTCATTCATCCAGCAGAGGAGGTCTAGCCTGGGCAGAACCTGCATTCCTGTGTTCCAGGCCGTCCATGCCCACCCACTAGGCTCAAAGCTGTCCGGTGATGAGAGGCAGAACACAGGCAGACCAGATAGACAGAGCCCAGGGTCATCACGCACATTCCTTTATATGAAGGTTGGGGCTTGCTCTTGGATTTCCTTGAGGCTGTGGGTTTGGAATGCTCCCGTTCCTGAAGGCACATCCTGAAGCACCTCAGATACTTCTCCAGTGGAATGCTTCACAGCTCCAGGCACCAAGAACCAGGTTTTCATTTGCACTTTGAAGCATTTCAGTAACTGTCTTGCTCCTTAATTTCACTCGGGGACAAATTCTCAGCCTCCATAAATAAAAAGACAATAAAGGGAAAGGATGATTGCCATGGGACCCAGATGAAGAGCTGCGAGGTCTTTTTGTGGTTAGGATTGAAAACATGGGCGGTTGGAATAAGGGGCAGGCAGTTAGCGTCTCGCACCCGAAGATGAAACATGAAATCTGGGCCGGTGAGGGGATGCTGACGGGAAGCTTTGGTATTCATCTCCACCTACAGAGGGTCACCAGCTTTCTGTCAGGAGTGATTCACAGCTGAAGAACCAGGTAAGCACACATCCTATATTCATAACAGCTTCCCAGAAACTAAGAGCCTACGATGTTGACAGCAAGACCTCAATGATTACCTTTAGCCGGTTAACTTCATGAAAGACAGGAGACGTCTAAAAATTTTGCTTCATTTTAATTTTTACGTTTTCTTTTCCAGTGTCCTTAAGCAATAAAAATAAATACACTTCTGTTACAAAAGGATTCCAGTGTCTATGAAAATATCACAAGCTTTTCAGAAACACAACAGAGAGATCAGGTCACTTCTGGGGATAAAAAAAAATTTATTGGATGAGGGGGGCGTTAGGGGCGTGGCACCAACCCTGCAAGCGGCCAATGTGGACACTCCACAGAGCAAGAGCTACCGGTTAAAGTAGTTATACTACATTCATAGCCAAGCTTGTGCATGTGAGTTAGAGTCCTTCAGCTTTGCTCTGTGGCAATAGAACAGGGACACCCCCCCTTGCAGTATGCCGTCTCCATGGCAACATTTTTTATCATAATACTACAACAACAGTGAGTGATACAAATGGGTTTATGTGACACTATTGTGGGCCTCGCTCGATGTGGAAGGTGGTTTGGATTACATGTCCATTTCCATGAAGCCATGACGTCCAAACGATGCACCCAGGAGGCGGATTCTCATATTTCCAAGCCTTTTCGTATCGTAGAAGTGTGTGAATTCTGGGCCTTGTTGGCACTCTCCAGTTACCCCATTCCTGGATACTGGGACACTTTCCAGACTTTCATTATTCCCGGACTTAGCAGCAGGAACATTGTGTCTCCAGCTGGATGCTGGCCTGAATCGACTGTGCTGTTGTTTACCCACCACATGTGAGATGGTGTGGCTTTGAGGAAAGCAGAACCCTGTACAAAGGACCAGTTCTCAGAGAACGGAGGGTTTCCAGAACATCTGAGGTTCCATGCTTCTTATGGAGCCAGACATCAATAACCGTATTGTTCCACATGCCCACAGTAGTCTAAAGATCAGCTCCTCCATTATCTGAACTGAGTGCATTTCCAAGTTTAAATGATGTAAGTGGACTTACATCGCAAAACAGGCACTAGTGTAGACCACACCCATATGCAGTATATCTCCTGACTCTCTAATAGTTTACGTTCTCCACACATTCCCAGAATAAGCAGCCTTTGATCTTCACCCAGCTGCACGTCACAGTAACATCAGACACAAATGTACAGTCTAAACATGACAGAGCAGTAAAGTTTAAGTCAACAGCAGATCCTCTCGTGCTGATACTCAGTAAAAAAATACTAATTACAATTTACAAATTAGCATTTTCCTCTCCATCTGTGCTATAAAACCAATAAAGTACAAAATAAACCATTCAAAAAGTATCTACAAATTAATTTTACACACAAAGGCCATTCTGTTGAGACTGCGTTCTTCTCTGGCGGCAGAAAGAACACAACGCCGTCTTTTTGAAAAGCAGTGGGAAGCAGCCCCCCCTAGTGACAGTATAGTGTAACAAGGCACAGGCTCCTGGCTGTAGTCAGTAAGGCCCTCTTCTCCCCACGCAGAGGTTTGGCACGGAGCGGATGGGCCTGTCTGAAGGCCAGTCGCTCACAGTCTTTCCCTTTTTGGCTGTGTAACACTGTTCTCCACAGGAGCTGAGTAGCACACCTGTCCCTGCACATAGTCATGTTGGGGGGGGCTCAGACCAGCCACCCTCTCCTCACAGGTGAAGGACCTCCATCGGCATGCTCATGAGTCAGATTGAAGTCTCATTGCTGCCACTGCATACGGAGAGAGAGAGACAGAGTGAGAATGATGTGAGCGAACAGACACATACATACACACCGTCAGCCAACTGCTGTCATGACCCTGATCCAGGTCAGACAAAACATAGGTGCTCCTCGACATTGTAGTTAATAAGAATTGATACTTCATTGATCCCCATGGAGAAATTCTCTTCAGACCTCCTCCAACTTGCTCTCTGTAGGTGAAAGCAAGTTGGCTTTGAAGGGCAGCCACCTGTGGCAGCACCCAGGGAGCTGGGGGTTAAGGGCCTTGCTCAAGGGGGGTCACAGATGTGCCAAGACCGGACTCGAACCGGCAACTGTCGGATCACAGGCACAGAGGCTCAGCCCACCGTAAATGGAAAATATTTAAGTGGAATATGAAAAAACAAATATACAAACAAATTGTCATACCCTGCCCGTACGAGCCTCGTGTGTGCCACGCCCCCCTTGCTCCTCGTGTGCAAACCCCGATTGAAACCACCTGTGGTCCATCCGTTTGAGTGTATTCCTCTGTTTCCTGATTAGTTTACTGTCAGTCTTGTGTATTTAGTCCGCGTCTGAGTTCGTATCCCCAGTTCGGTCATTGTGAGGTGTAGTAGCGTTTACCCAGTGTCGTCAGAGAATAAACCCCGTCTTTTGGAACATTCCTGCCTCAGTCCGCCTTGTCTGTTCCACGCTGCCCGCATCCAGGCACGCTCACCCCGGGTGATCGTGACACAAATAAATGTGAATAAATGTGCAGTATATAAACACTGTCCTTGAATAAGTAAATTCTGCAACTAAGTGAATACCAGTAATTGAAAAGTAAATAAATGTAAATAAATGAATACAAGTTAATTTGGTTAAACACCTTACGCATCTTACGTTGTTAAACACTCTATGAAACGTTTACACTTACGATTACGACAGCGCCTGGAAGTGTGGCTGAGTGATTGTTGCCTGTCATCAGTAAATTATCGTTCAGCATATTGTTAGCCCGGGAACAGATCAAAATTCAAAGCTGACAACTAAATGTGCATCACTATCACACCAGCGTAAAGCTGAACCATCGTGAAGAGAAGAGCGTCTGTATTAATGTGAGACAGCCAAATGGACCAAATCACAAGCGCATTGCTTCTCGCGTGCCAGTCATGCTCACCAATCAGAAGTGGCCCGAGAAGGCGTACAGGCCCACAAACCGCAAACACGTGACACCCAAAGTGCGGAAAAATACTGATTCTGCTACTGAGCTATAAGTGAATTGCCTTCCTATTTCATGGTCTGAGATTGTTTCAGAAAGGTCCTATCATCAATAGAACCGGCAAACTCCTTTTAAACACTAGCTGCAATATATATCAGCGTATCATTCCTTTGGTTTTTGTTAATAGGCAATAGCATTAGTATAGCACCAGCTCATCAAAACAACAATGACAGTCAGTAATTCTCACAGCAGCGGAGTCAGTGACCTCCAAACAAAAGCCGTAAAACCCACAATACAGTTATGTTTATGTTATATGTTTTTTGTGCTTATCAAATTTAAGTGTTTTCAAAGATTAATCCCACAATAGTAATAAAATAAAAGTCTTGCTTTAACATAAATACTAAAAGAATAGATCGTCTTAATGGTTATTACAGTGGGGTATGGGCATGCGGTCTTATTTAGAAAACATACAAAAAGACACGCATATAATGTTTAATCATTCGTTTTGTATTTGAGTAACAAAGCAAAGGAATGATAAGCTGCTTCAGTCGAAAACTGCATTTTACTTCTAATTTAAAATAAAATGCAGGGTCATGAGATTTTTCTATTCTCTGTTCTGCACACACATTTACATGTTTGTAAGTTTTATTACCTTGTAAATAGTCTGTAGGGTTTGCAAACTGCCGTAACATTTTTGATGCAGCTAATTTTAAGTTCAGAATGCAATATAGATTTGCCATAAGATTTCTTGTGTGAGAGTCTGAAACAGTTTGCAACCATGAACCATTTTTTGTTTCACCTGAATTGATTTGTATAGAAAATAACCGTATACAGTTGTTAAAAAGTGTAAACTTCGACCAACATGAAATCACCAATAATCGACTTCTATATATTCAACATGTTATAAAATGCATACTACGTTTAAAATTTTCCAGCTTTACGGTTTCACGACAGAACAGCCACTCTGTTATGAACATTACTGTTTTTTGAGTCTTATTAGTGTTAATAACAGCAGCAAGTTCACTGGCATGAGAAAAAGCGGTTCTAGTGTTATTAAGGGGGCAATCAATACCTGCAAGATCGCTATTTTTCTTTTTGCTGAGATTGTTTTCATTATTACTTAATTTAACTTGACACATCATATCTTTAAATTCTCATCCTTGCATTAGACTATAGACAAGTTAATACTGATGGTATCTTATGCTGCGTCATATGTTTTAAAATTACTACACACTGAATATTGAACTGAAGCTTCATATAAAAAACTTAAATTGCAAATCGATTCGTAATCACAATTTCTGTCAGAAAAATCGCAATTCGATATTTTCCTACTCTGCGCGACTTCATCCGTCCCTGCGGACCAGGTGACCACTCACTCGGAGTCAGTGCCATCGCCGCCGTTGACGGTGCCACCTTGCAGGTTCACGCCAATGCCGTTAGCCTGCTCCCTGAGGATTACGGCGGACCTCTGGGGGGGCTTGATGATCATGCTGTGGTTGTTCCCGTGCTCCTTAGGCACGTCTGCTGGCGGCCTGCTGGAGATGGTGGGGGGATTATAGTCAGAGAGCTTCTCCCGCAGGCGGTTCTTCATGTTCTTGTCGGCCAGGGGAGGAGGGTGGCTGATCTTATTCTTCAAAATCCCTGAAAAGGCAGGAAACACAGTAAGCACCCTAAATACTCAAAGCAAGTGCCCCAGGCAATAATCCTACTCCCTCTCACCCCTCCTTTGCTCTGGCTGATGGTTGCTGTTCAGCTGGCTAGGGGGCGCTATAGCCTCCTTGCAGGGCATCTCCTTCTCCTGCGTGGGGTCTCTCATATGGTTGAGCTTGTTCTCCAGGTGAAGCTCCACGTTCACCTTGGTCTCTACTCGCAGGTTCTCCACCCCTCCCGGCTCTTCGCTGTCACTGGCCGTCATTGCCTCTGTCGGCCAGTACGGCTTGACGTGATTAGCGACAGGATCCCCTGGATGGCAGCGGCAGCGAGTGAACAAATTAGTTATTTGTGAATGATGGAAAGAATGAGTGAATGAGTGAGAGTAAATAAGTGAACTAATGAGTTAGTGAATGAATTTGTGAATGAGCTAATGAATCAGTGAGTCCTTGTATAAGTGAGCGAATACATGAGTGAATGATACAATGGTAAGGTGATGAATGAGTGAGTGAATAAGTGAGTGAATGAGAGAGTGAGTGAATGAGAGTTACTATATGGGTGAATGAGTGTATAGGTGAGGGTCAGGATCAGGTACCTTTAAGTGTGCTGAATGAGTTAGTGAGTGAGTGAGTGAGGTGATTGGTTGGTTGGTCGGGCGGGGTCAGAGGCTGGGTCGAGTACCTTTGGGCGTGCTGTGAAGTGGCTGCCGTTCATTGTTCTTGGGTGTGCTGGGGTTCCACTTGTTTTTGGAATCTGGCTGGTCCTCTTCACTGTCAGAGGAGTGAGACGAGGCATAGGAACTGCTGTGCTCATCTGCAGACAGCTCGCTGTCTGAGTCTGAGTCTGGGTGAGCAGGGTCACAGGGTCAGAATGTGACACACAGTGGAGACGCCATGCGAGGAGCCCAACGGCGCTGTAACACACCCACCAGTGAACCTACCTTCCTCTTTGATGCCCTTCCGGTGGAAGACAGAGGAGTCCCCATCGGGGTGTGCTGCTTTGGCTGTGCCAGACGAGACACTGGCCTTTTGCCCCGAGTCATCCCTGCCAGGGTAGGAAGGGGAGAGAGGGAATACTGTATTTCAGTGGGGGGCCAGGCTGAGGCCGCCCACGGCATCACACCGTGACATCATCACTCATGTGGCTCAGCGCCTTGAGGTAAAACACTGAACAGACCCCAGGAAGCCCACATCCATCTGAGCGAGGAGGGGAGGGGGTGCTGGGCCATGAGGTTAAGTGAGCACTTACTCAGCGAGAGCTGTTGCATGAAACCATTGCCGTGTGCATGCAGAAGCGGGTGGGAAGCTGCATGGAAAAGTGAGGCAGAAGGTGGGAGAGCGTGAGGCAAAGGAGCGAAAGGCGGAGGACTGAAGGTAGAAGTGGGAGGATGGAAGAGTGGATGGTGGAGAAGCAGGAGGCTGGAGGAGCGTGAGGGTGGAGAAGTAAAAGGTAAAGAAGCAAGAGTGCCATGCACCCATCACCTGTTACCTGAGCGCATAAGCAAGGTAGCCATGCAGGCTCTTGGCTGACCTGACGCTGGGCTGGAGGGATGCAGTGGACTCCCCGATAGGCGTGCGGTACAGGGCGCCCTCCTCTGTGTACGTGTTGTTGCAGTTCAGTGAGCGCTGTGGGGGGGAGGGGCAACATCAACACCATGATGTGTAACTGACAGCATCTGACTGACATCAGACACAGCAAAGCAGAGTAACAGAGAACAACAGCCTTCACACACATTCCTACATGTGTGATCCTCCTCCTCTCCACACACTCTGCCTCCTCCCACATTCCTACACACCTGATCCTCCTCCTCTCCTCACTCTGCCTCATCCCACACTCCTACACACCTGCTCCTTCTCCTCTCAAACACACTGTGCCTCATCCCACACTCTTACACACTTGCTCCTTCTTCTCTCAACACACTCTGCTTCATCCCACGCTCCTACACACCTGCTCCTTCTCCTCTCAACACACTCTGCCTCATCCCACACTCCTACACACCTGATCCTCCTCCTCTCCACACACTCTTCCTCCCCCCACACTACTACATGCGTGATCCTCCTCCTCTCCACACACTCTTCCTCCTCCCACATTCCTACACACCTGATCCTCCTCCTCTCCTCACTCTGCCTCATCCCACACTCCTACACACCTGCTCCTTCTCCTCTCAAACACACTGTGCCTCATCCCACACTCTTACACACTTGCTCCTTCTTCTCTCAACACACTCTGCTTCATCCCACGCTCTTACACACTTGCTCCTTCTTCTCTCAACACACTCTGCTTCATCCCACGCTCCTACACACCTGCTCCTTCTCCTCTCAACACACTCTGCCTCATCCCACACTCCTACACGCCTGATCCTCCTCCTCTCCACACACTCTGCCTCATCCCACACTCCTACAGGCCCGATCCTCCTCCTCTCCACACACTCTGCCTCCTCCCTCACTCCTACATGCCTGATCCTCCTCCTCTCCACATATTCTGCCTCATCCCA
>JAODUD010000001.1:8880655-8892650 GCA_026784285.1 Stomatorhinus walkeri | reverse complement strand
GCTGTGAGAATTACTGTCTCGTTGTTTTGATGGGTTAGCGGTATACTAATGCTATTGCCTATTAACAAAAACCAAAGTTATGATACGCTGAAGTATATTGCAGCTGGTGTTTAAAAAGAGCTCGCCGGTTCTGTTGGACCTTTCTGAAACAATCTCAGACCATGAAATAAGAAGGCAATTCACTTATAGCTCCGTAGCGAAATCAGTATTTTTCCGCACCGCAAATGTACCATTTTCCTTGGGTTTCACGTGTTTGCTCTTTGTGGGCCTATACGCCTTCTTGGGCCATTTCTGATTGGTGAGCATGACTGGCACGCGAGAGGCACGGCGCTTGTTATTGGTGAGAATGACTGTCACACAGGGAGCACGGCACGAATTTGTAAAACTATTCTCACAGCAGTTTTAAACCCTGGGTCCGACATGCTGTATAATGTATATCCTAAATCGCGATTTTTGCGACTTGCTAACTTGCTAGCTTGGACTCCCCCAGACATTCAACTTGGACCCCTACCCCAGACCAAGTGAGCACCCCCTAACCTGTCATTCTGTACATGACAACCTCCACCCCCTCACCCCGTTCTGAATAGAGGTGTAGGGGGCCCAGGGACCGTCCTCATCCCCCCCACCCTCCAGCATAGCAGGAAGCCACACCTTCAGCATTCCTTGAGCACTGATCGAAAGTAGCAGAGAGACCATAATCTCACACTGGCACCTTTCCAAGGACAGAGCTGCCCTAACCTGTGTGAAACTAATTACAGAGCTGGCAGTAAATCACAAATAATCCCGCATGATGGGGAAAAAGGACCCTCCCAATGTGTATAGAATTACAAATATATTTTTTGATGTGAATTCATGCATCTTACATAGTTAATACACTGTTATACTTGATGCTAAGAATACATATTTTAACCACTGTAGGCCAGACAAGGATATGTAAGAATCAGTACACAGAGGTACATTTTGCCAGACAGTTTTACAGAGTACTAATATTCCTTCATCCCGAACATATGGGAGCTCTCTGGGTAAACAATGCCAGTTCTGTACCTGGCTCTGCCCAAGGCTGTTGCTTTCAACACAGTCGACAGAAGTACAACTTGCTCTTTACCCATAAATCTCCACTTTAATTGCCACGTTGGCCTCAGATCCACCCAGCTACAGGCAGCCGCTGTATCTGTGTGTGTCCTCGACAGGACCAGGAATGCGGTCAAATCAGTTTGCCCCTAACAAGTGCCATGTTCTCCTAGTATTACTGATCATTTGATAATCCCATCACAGAAGGACACAGAAGATGTATCACCAGTTAATCCCTCTATTTTTTCCAGGACAGGAGTAACCAATGCAGAATTATCTAATCAAGGTTTTGGGTTTACCTAAAACATTTCATTAAGGCAGCAAATATTTTTGCAGATTGAAAGATCACGGGAGACTGTACTGAAGAAGCTTCACCATACTATGGAGAGAAAGTGTCTTCATTGTGACAACTTAACCCCCCGGTACTGGAAGGCTGATGTTTCAATTTATCACACAGCCTTTTGGAGGCCCCAGAGCAGGAGGTGAAGAACACTAGCAAAGTGCTCTTGGACAGATGTGTGTGTGGTCAGGGATGGCGCCTCACCGGGTTTTCAGTCTGGTTGATGCCGATGAGGAAGACAAGCTCAGAGAAGAAGAGGGCTACCACCAGGTTCTTGTGGATACTGTGCAGGTTTGAGCGTAGTTTGCGGACTGCGGCGAGCAGGATGAAGGTGAGGAGCAGGGCTACCAGCGAGGCGGACACCGTGGTGTAGGTGACGATCTTGAGGGGAAGGACATCCCCATGCTGGATAGGGCAGGCGGGGGCGGGGGGGGGGGGGGGTTATTAACCAGGTCACCTGAAGGGGAAGAAGGTCCATGCAGCAAAAAGAGGATCTGCACAGAGGACCTACCTCTCGCTTGGAGATGTCCATGAGCACGGCAAAGCTGGTCATGTGATTACACTGGCAGCGGATGTGGCTGGTGTTCCTGTACACCAGCTCACACCCCCTTGAGGACCAGCCACCCGTCCCTCCAACCCTGTAAGGAACCAGAAGACAGCGAGGGCGTGAACTCCAGCAAATATATCCATAATGCACGGGGGGCGGGGGGGGGGACAGGGCAGAAGGATGGTGCCTACGAGATGGAGTGGTTCCAGAAGACGCAGAGCGGCTTGGTGCGTTCCTCAGTCTCCAGCAGGGTATAGTCCAGGGTGATGGGCTGCTCTAGAGGGCTGGATAAGGCCCCCTCCTCACTGTATAGCGTGGTGCTCACAATGGGGGTGTTGATGACAGGCCGGTTTGGCAACCTGAATGTAAAAAGGAGAAGACCATTTGTTTGTGTTAAATGTGATGGGGTCAAAGAGCAGGGTCAGGGTTGAAGGCTTTGCTCAAGCCCCAGTGGAGATATTATTACTGCACCAGCCACCCTGAGCTGCGTTCTGCCCACTAACACACTTACTTATACATGCCTACAATGCGCAGTGCCAAGCAGCAAGCGAAGAGGCTAATTTTAGGCGCTGCACAATTGACAGCAGTATCTGTGTGCATTGTTCAATCCACCATTCATTAGTGCAGCTAAATATTTAGACATTTCTACATCTGTATAAATACAGTCTTTCCCGCTGTCAGCTCTGTGCCTACTAGGTCAGCACTGTGCTGCATCGTTTAAGATTCAGCCCGGGGCCTGTGTACTGTTATGCACAGGGCATTTTACGTCTGCCCCTGTCACTTCTCATGGGTTTTGTTTTCCCGTAGCCCACTAAAGATCCCGGTCAGAGAAGCAAAGCACACCTGAGACTCCGTCTGTCCGGGTCGTACCGCTCGGGGAGGAGCTGACCCAGGGACCGGTACACGATCACCATGCCGACAGGAGGCAGTCTGCCACTCGCCACATGGCGCCTCCTCCTGGTGAATGCCGGGCCATCCTGGTCCATGGCGTCCGTTTGAGATGGAGGATTCTCTGTGGACTCCGCTGTGGAAGGCCATAAAGAGAACTTAGGGTGACCTGTGGGCAAATTATTTACACTATTGGGGGAGGAGTTTATTTCAGTGATAAATAAAGCCTGGGATTACACCAGGGAGTGGGGAGTATTCCTCATACAGATCAACTCACGGCTGACAGCCTTATCTAGATGAAGGCCTGTGTGTGTGAGCTTCTTCCATCGGAACAATAATATGTGGAGGTGAAACTAGCAGCTTGCATGTGGAATGTTTATACATTAAATGAGTGCAGCCATATATGGTGCCAACACAGGACTGATATTGCACTGGGTGGTTATGTGTGAGCAGAGACTAACCTGTACTGTACTACAACCACAACAAAGCCGGATGGATTCTACACACCTCCATACTAACAGAACATGTCCTCAGAACTGGACGAGCGTACCATTGCTCTCTGTTGGCTTAAAGTTAATCTCAGGGAATAGGACGGAAGATTCCAGATCTTTGGGGTAAGTGTCCTGGATTTCATGGAAGCGGGGGATCTTGGAATGGTCTGGACTGGAAGTGTCCAGGTACTCGACGGCAACAACTGGGCATGAAAAGAAAGATATGGATACATTTGTGCATCTGCACACACATAATGATCAGATTATTCAGAAACATAACCTAGATGAGACACCTTCGGCATGGTCTGACGTCATTAGAAGAATCATTAGCATTTCTGATTAAACCAAGGTGCATACTTGGCCAGGTAAAATCTGAAACACTCATACTCATGTTCTCTGTGATGATGGTGAAGGGCTTCAGGTAGGTCTTCCTCATGTTCTGAGCCAGGGTGTTTGTGTATTCCTCGAAGTACCGGAGCAGGTGAGCAGTACCACCCTCAGAGCGCTGAATCTGATCCCAGTGCTCCTTGTTTTTGGAGTTTAGGATGGCACTGCCTGCTCTGATGATGTTCTGGAAGGTTCACAAGAAGGTCAGTTAGCCGATGGGACCGAAGGAAGGTCAAGTGTCAAGGCCAGCCCATCACCAGGTCCCTGCCCCAGACCTGCTACAGAGGATTCCACAAATGCCTATTGCTGACCTAGAGTCTCTAAACCCATGTCAGGCTGTCACTGGTCCCAGACAGTTCATGAGTCATGATACACTCACATGCTGCATTACTCTCATGTAACAGTAAGGCCTGATTCCCAGAGGGAAACCTACACTGATGGGCACATGTAACAGGCCATTCACATCACTCAGCCAGTATAAAGCTGCACGCCATACACCACCCATGAAGTAAAACCAGAACAACCAAATGGCAATACTGGCTGGAAGCATCTTCTTTTCTGAAAGATGTGTCTTCCTCTATGAGTGATGTGTCTTGCTTTATGAATGACACATCTTCCTCTATAAATCACATCTTCCTTTATGATAAATGCATCCTCATTTATCAGGAAGACTGCTAATGACCAGGACCCCACTGGGGATAGCCATAGAGGAGCATCCTGAGAAAAGGGGACACAGTACCTGGTTGAACTCCACGTCATGGGTGGCAGCCAAATCAAAGCCCTCCTGCTGACTCTCATACTGCAGCACACGCAGGATCAACTGGTACGCCGTCCTCACGTCATTGCCATGGAAGCTGCGTGTGTGTAAGGTGGCGTTCTGCAGCATGTGGGCAATGCTCTTGGACCACTTGGCATCCATCAGAGACTCGTTACGATGCAGATCTTCGTTCTGGAGGGAGGTCATGTGAGATGCCAGTGAGGGTTACATGGAAAGGGTGGAACATGTGGAAATGGCATGGAGGAGCACACTGGAGTCCCACTAGGGACACATACCAGTTTCTTGAGCTGGCTGAAGGTGATGGTGGTGCAGTTGAACAGCTCTGGGGGAAGCCAGCCCGTCTCGTCACCACAGTGCCGAATGGCTGTCCCTGGCAATGAAATGTGCAGTGTCACAGCTGGGGACATCACCCAGTGAATGGGACATGGGCAAGATAAGGATTTTAGAAGTTACAAAATCACAAGCAGGAGAACCCCTTCAAAGTGCCCATCAGCCAGAGCAGTAAACTGAATGGTTCACTGATAAAGACAGTGTGAGCTGAGGTCCTGCGGAAAAGCCACCTGCTGGCTGAGTGGGCCACCAACACCATCTACACAGCATCTACTCAGCATCTACAAAGAATTGACTCAGAAACTACACAGCATTCAGGCTCCATCTGTCCATCTGAGCTGCTGCAAGCGTTCGAAAACCACAAAGAGCACATTTAGCAAGCTCCAACAAGACCACATCCATGGACCTTATGGAAAGCTCCGTCAAGCTAGTGGGACAAAATCAATCTGTCTTAGTTTGGAATCATATTCGCAGCCAATGGGAGCGATTAATCGGAAAGCTCGACCAAACACAGCACATCAGAGCTTGGCTGACTCTGAGGAACCTGGCAGCCAGAAGCCAGCTTACAGCTCAGATTAGCTGCGTCTCTAAGGACGACAGAATGAAAGACATTTGCAAAAGGACGACGGGTGCGGAGGGCTGCAGCAAATTTCCTGCTCACAGTAAACATACGTGGAAATAATATAATAACATTACCAAGGATATAACACAGTAGGTATTTACCGATGGATCCCTTGGGGCAATTCACAGCTGCGGGACGCCCAAACTTGGTCCTGGGCCACCATATTCCTGCATCAAAGGCCTTAGGGCAGCCCTCGTAAACAACTGCAGATCAAACAGAGGGTGGAGGACAGCATTCAGAAGCAGTACACCCAAAGAAGCCACAATGAGCCAGTCTGTTTAACCGCCAAAATCGAGCAACAAACTGTCACACGGTTATTAAAGTATCTTAAATAACATTCCATTGAGAAGATAAGTTCTCGTGCCACCTTTAAATGACAGGATCCATGCCCGCCCTGCATCCGGGAAGTTGGCTCAGCTATCATGGAATGGCTTGTGGATGTTCTGTAACAACGCTGCGGGACGAGGTCTTACCCTCACAGCCGTTGCCCGTCACCTCGGCGAAGGGGCTGTCACAGCGGTTGCACTGCCTGCCGATGACCCCTGCCTTGCAGGAGCACTGGCCGGTGACGGGGTCGCAGGTGCGAGAGTGGGCCCCCTGGGGGAAGCAGTCACATGGGTAGCAGGTGTCGTCATCCTTGGGTCTGTAGTAGTTGTCCTAGGGGGCAAAGAGGGGTAACACATTCATAAAGCTCACAAGCTTCTGCTTCTAACAGACATCAGAGGCATAAGGAAGTCTCCCCCAGGCCCAAAGAAGCCCCCATCACAGGAATACTGGCCCCACCTTGCAGGAGCACTCGCCCGTTGTCTTGTTGCAGTCCGATTTGAAGCCCATGGTGACATCACAGTCACATGGCCCGCAAACAGTGCTCCCCCACCAACCGTGGGGGCATGGCTGATTCATCCTATGGGAGATGAGCAGCAGAAGCACATGATAACCCCACAGATGCTGGCTCCGCCCACCAAAGAATAAACAATCAGAGCCAGCTGCTGGGGCGGGAAGCCCCTCCGCCCGCAGGCCTCCAAGACTAAGTGGAGCTTGATGGCAGCAGCTGGGGGCCTGCTGGGGGCCCGTGGGGTCCCGGCATCTCAGGTTTCCCTTTATCAGCACATGTTTCATATCGGCTGTCACTCTGCTCACTGAGCCATAGGGGACACTTTGCTATAAATCACTTAAGAAGAATCATGGCTCACAACAGGTTCAGCGACAGTAGGGACAGGTGACAGCTGACAGCAGTGCTGTGACACACCAGGGAGGGGGGCTGAGAGTGAGACCTGCTCTACGTCACGTCACACCATATGCAAGTGGCACCAAATGATTCAAAAGACCTGATCTGCTTCTGGATAGTCTGCTGGGCTCAGGGGGCAGAGCGTCAAGCAAGAAGCTAGCAAACGAGGGCCACGGGGGGGGGGCTAGATACATCTTTGGGGGAGAGGGGTTTTTCTAAAGAAGAGGGGAGGGGGGGTGCAGAGAGGCAGGTGGGACATAAGACACCTGCAGCGACATGCAGGAACTCGGTTAGTGCGATACTTCCGGCTGTGGAGCCGCAGCCAGAACTGCAACAGTGCAGCCTGAGGGAGATTTCGGGGTGGGGGGGGGATGGAAGCAAGAGCAGGAGGTACACATACAGGTACACATACACACACACATAGGTACACATCCAGGTACACACGTGGTGCACACAGACACACACACACAGATACACACCCAGGTGTGCACAGAGGTACACACAGGGACACACACGTAGGTACACACCAAATTACGCACATGGTTACACACAGACAGACACAGATACACACCTAGGTATGCACATAGGCACACACACACAAACGCACACACATACACAAATGCATTGTGAGGTTCAGAGCAGGTGTGCGGGTCATACTTGTTCTCGCAGTACTGTCCGTAGTAGTTCTGGCCGCACTCACAGGTGTAGCCATGAGAGGAACTTGGCTTGTGCACGCAGCTGGACACATGTTCACACGGGTTGAGGTAGCAAGCGTCTAAGCACTCCTTCCCAAAATAGCCTGCGGGGGGCAGTAGAGAGCAAACAGTGAATACATCAGCACAGCAGGTAAGGAATCATGCAGCTGATTATTGTGTCTAAGAAAAAAATGGAAAGTGAAAGATTATGTTTTTCTGAGGCTGGGTCAGAGGGTCACCTGGGTCGCAGACGCATGTGTGGGCATTCCAGTCATCGCTGCAGTGGCTGTGCTCTGGGCAGACAGTGGCGTCGCATGGGTCAGACATGCTGCAGCCCTCCTGCACCCGCACCTTCAGCCCCTGCAGCATGTTGACGTTGCCCGTGTTAGTGGCCGTCTCCCCCAAGCGCACGCCCTGCAGAACATGCATGAAGACACGTGGATTCAGTGAGGAATGCGTGACGGGTGCAGACAGTGTCTCTACAGGCAGGAATTGGACTCACCTGCATGCAGCCCTGAAAACCATGCTGGACTGAGTCACCCTGGCCCTGAAGGCCTCCCACAAACAGCCTCTTTAGCCTCTGACCCGGAAGTTCATTGCCGATCTCCACTGTGCGCTGTGTGGCAGAGCCTGAGGTTACCATTATGCACCTGACAGGACACACCTACTGAAAATGCCACCCTGCGTTACTCCCCTGAAGCTGTGTCCCATACAGCCACATTACTGCATCCGCAGGAGCAACTGCAGAACCTCACAGCACTGAGAAGAGCTAGTCAATCTTTGTTGGGGATATGGGATGAAATGTACAGGTATAGGTGGACAGATTTGCACTCGAGATGTTCACCTGGAACATGCTATAGTCCAGAGACACCTTGGCCATGTACTTGATGTCTTTTCCATCCTTGATGCTCTTGAGCTCCACCAGGATATGGTGCCACTCGCCGTCGTTCACGCGGACCTGAAAGAACTCCAGCGAGGCAATCTGGCCATCCCTGAGAAACACCTCGAAACGCAGGTGCTTATTCCTGATCTGAAACAATAAGCCCATACAGGACACATTGATTAATCTGTTTCCCTGGATCGTCAGGTACATACTCTGGCCTCTCTGTTTTATTGACTCCTGTTTCGTACTTTACACTCTCCCAATGCAAACACTGATTTTTTCTATAAACTGAAGGAGATGTTTATGATATAGTTATGACTGAACACAGAAAACCTACAGGGCTTAACACGAGGATTATGGTTAAGATCAAAAAGGATCCAGTGTACAAGGCCACACAACAGCACGGTTATGTTACATTAAGCGAGGATCTGTTTCCTGTCAGCTCAGGAATGCTGCCTACTCAAGCAAAAAAAAAAGCAAAAAAGGTAAAAGCCCACAGGAACACACAGCAGGGTCAGAACTTGGGTAATTATGCTGTTCCTCATTTCATTTAATAATTTTGGCAATAAAACTAGAAAAGACCAAAAGACACACACACTGTACCCTTAATGCCCTCTGAATGTGACTCATCATGGGCAGGGTCCTCAGTGCAGTACTAGACAATAAGGAACATTCGTGTTTGCGGACACGGCGAAGGTTTCACGCACCAGCAGGTTGATGGTGGAGGTATCGCCAGCATTGGCCTGCATCAGCATCCCGTCGCTCTGCCGCGTGCGGAACATGAGGCCCAAGTACCAGGGGATGGCGATGGTGATGTCAGGCTCGGTCCAGGACACCAGCGCGTCACCGTCGAAGAACTGAGGGGACAGCATGGCTGTGGGATGGCAGGAGAAAGCAATGAGGGTCACCCCAGCCGGCATTCCTCAAAAAAACACACAAGAACAAGAGGAAAAACAAAATCCGGAATTTAACAGCAGCAGCCAACATTTCCGAGACAGTGACTGACAGGAGGATCATCTCACAGAGGAAACTTCGGAAGACTGATGAGCCGAGGCAGACATAGTATCACCAGCGTGACCGTGCTGTTTCTGTCACCGTTACCCAGAAACTGGTGAACCATCTATCCCATGAGCACTCTTTGTCACAGACTGCAATGCTGTTCAAAAGATGGCCCAATTCAAAATGTCTGCACTCCCCTGTAAGGCATATTCCCTCCATCAGGATGCATGAAACAGCCTCACTCCTGGTCAAGGATTCTCTCTCCATAATGGATGAAACATCTTAAAACCTCTTCACCTGGTGAAAGGAATTAAGCTGAACTGCACAAATGGGAATATATCATCATATACATACAGTAATACGAGGGAGGGTAATGCAAGCTTCATAGGGAAACCTGGGTAATTTCCCCATCCATTCTAACTTCTGTTAAACATCAATGACATGATGGCAGAGAGTTCCCAGGCTGGTTTCTGAGTTTTTCCTGATGTGTCTCCTGGAATAACCCAGGCCTCGCCACAAAGCCACCGCGACACGCCGCTTCAAGCTCGTCACACTAATTGTTCCAACTGGGCCGATGTGTCACTCAGCATTAAACCATCGGAGAAGCTCACAAAACAGCAGTCATCACATACCACAAACTGACAGGCGAATCAAGGTACGCCACAAACTGACAGGTCAATCATCACCCCTTTCCTCACCGACTGCTACCTGATCATCAGTAAAACACAGGACTGCAGGTAGTTAGATAACCTCCTGTAAGAATCACAGAGGAATTTTGTGCTTTTGCAGACTACCAGACGACAGTCTGTCAGTAAAACAACTCCCAGTGGTTTGCCTGTAAATGCAGAGTGCCTCTGCCATGTGTGTAAAAACAGGATAGATCCTGCCGTTTCACATGGTGGTGAGGCGGTCAGACATCAGCAGAGACGCTCTTCCTGCTCCTGTTATTTCACTGGCTAAGGAGACTTTTCCGTCACAGGAAGCTGGGAGACATTAATCCCGCCGTCTGTTTCCTGCACACGAGGCTGGTGTAATCAGCAGATTTACCCTCTCCAGCATTGCCCCCAGACCACGGGTCTCCTTCAAACAAGCTTCCTCCGCTGTACCGGACAATCACACATGCGAGGTGTCTTAAAGAGTAATTCCCAGTCATTCGCTTTAATTTTTTAATTCGCTTTCATCTCCTCATTTTTTTACCCACACGGTGGTCACTGCGGCTCACTCTCTCATGCCTCACTTTCCGTCCTGCCTCACCTTGCTCGCAGTTCTTGCCCCCATAGTGTAGAGGACAGTCGCAGGAGTATGTGTTCCACTTGTTCGCGCATGTGCCGCCATTTTGGCACAAGCTGGTGGAGCAGAAGTTACGCTTCGCTGCACAGCCTGCATGGGAGTTTCGGGAAGGAATACAGGAGATGCGAGCATGAAGCACGGTCTCTATGTTACGTGATCATAAAGTACAACAGCGTCACAAAGCAACAGGGAGCTCTGAGACAGTGCCACGCGATTCCCCTCCAGCTCACGGACCTGCGCTGGTGCCGTTGTTGGCGATGAAGCTCGCCATGTCCAGGGGCTGGCTGTCCACCGTCAGGTTCCTCATGCAACCCACAAAGTCTCGGTTCCGCACCGGGAAGTCCTCAGGGAGGTTGGGTACCCCGCCCAGGAGAAGCGGCCCCGTCAGATCCAGGGACCTGGAGGGAAGGGATCAGAGAGTTTCTCTGGGGAATGTCGCTCTCTGCAGTGATGGACCCTGAGGGTCACTTATCAGGGCAGGGGGACCAGCTATCTTCCCAGGACACACACTAGATTCACTGGTAACAGCAAACCCTCGCATCCGATGCTTAAAAAGTCATATAATAAGCAAACAAAAGACCAGTGTGAAAAATAATCAGCATTATTGTGTGCCCATGTGATTTATTAACCCTAGCTATATACTCACAAACCAAGGAGCCTAAGTGACCTTTTCCTTTGACTGCTGTCCTCATTGAGAGCCGTGTGTGTGTTTGTGTGTGTGTGTTTGTGTAGGTGTGTGAGCGTGTGTGTGTTCGTATGCATGTGTGAGCGTGTGTGTGTGTGTTCGTGTAGGTGTTTGAGCGTGTGTGTGTGTGTGTGTGTGTTTCTGACTACATTTCAAGCTGAAATGTGTGAGGCAGGCACAGGCAGTACAGCGCGTAACTGTCACTCTGCTGTCACCCCTCTGTCACCCACAGGTCAGCATAATCCACGGGTAGACAGTGGAGATGGTGGGGGAGTACAAATATCTGAGCACTATCTTTGACTGCACCCTAAAGTTTGCCTCCAACACCGAGGACATTCTAAGGAGATGTCAGCAGCAGCTATATCTCCTAAGGAAGCTCAACAGCTTTGGGGTAAACAAGGTCATGCTCAGAAACTTGTACTACTCGTTCATTGAGAGTGTCCTCTGTTTTTCCATCACCTGTTGGTATCATTCCACCAGTCTGCAGCACAGGACCCGCCAGCACAACATAGGGAAATTCTGATCTAAGATCATCGGACTCCCGGTCAGAGCACTTTCAACCTTGTATGAGCAGCGAACTCTAAGAGCAGCGTGCAGGATTCTGCAGGACCCCTTCCACGCTCTGTACCCGGAGTTTGAGTGGCTACCCTTAGAATGACGGCTCCGCTGTCCCGGCTACAGGACACTGAGGAGAGTGACCATTGTTCACAGGGCCGTTCAACTCCTCAATGCACAGACTTCTCCCCCCCCCGCCCCCCGCC
>JAODUD010000001.1:8860202-8870276 GCA_026784285.1 Stomatorhinus walkeri | reverse complement strand
CTCAGAAGATAAGGCTGCAAATTAAAGCTGACTAAAGTCTGGTCAGGCTCTCCTAGTATGAGCCTTATTTCCAGGTGGTCGACCTTCACATTTACCTCTGAACTGGATCACGGGGAGCAGATTAAGCTGCTGTGTCTAGAGCTCATTGCCCCTCTTCTAGATTCCTTATTCCCAAATCCGCATTCCCCATTTCTTATTCCACATTCCTCCTTCAAATTTTCCCATTTATCTTTCCCCATCCCCTATTCTGGATTCATGATTCTTAATTCAGCATTCCACACTCCCCATTCCTTCTTTCACATTCCTGATTCCTGATTCCTGATTTCCAATTCCACATTCCCCATTACTGATTCCTCCCACACGATTCTCCCCCAAAAATAATGACTCACTGAGGGTCGCCTGTTTCTGCGCATGAGCCCCACAAAAAAATACAAGAGGAATTCACTGATTTGTCACCTTCTGTAATTCCAGCCATGTCACAGAGATGTCTGGTGCTAGGGCAACCACCAAAACCCTGGACCCAGGGGTCAACCAGAGCGGCGTTCCATCCACCTGGTACACAGAAGGGCAACAACCCAGTGCCCCTCTGTCAGTTTCCCCTGATCCCAAGGTCACAGGGGTCCTGGAGCCTTTGCATCATGAGTCAGGAAACTTTAATCTTCCTGGCAGCTTGTGTGTTAATAAAGAGCCAATAAGATTCCCAAGACAGTTACCTCGGTGATGGATACTCGCCCCACAGCTTTATCCTGAAGGCAGTAACACGCTTTTTCCATTAGGCGTGTTAAACAGCACCATTCACCGAGAGAGCACCTAAATCACACAGCTACACCCCACAGGGCAGCGTTTAGACGGCCGTCCCCCTATCAAAGGGTGTAAATCAACGACACACAGTAAAGCACACCCACCCCCACAGACTCTGACAGCTGGGCTCCCCACCGCTAGTCCTCCCCCCCCCCCACCCCCCATGCAGTGGCCTGTCCTGTTTGATCACAGCACACTGCTACTAGCCTTGACTGCAAACATCAGGATGAGAAAGATTCCGACCCAAACAAGAGGCAGAGGCCCCAAATACCGACAGCAAGTAAGAGCCAAGCAGCAAAGGTATCAGAAGAGCAGGAAGGAGATCCTTATGTCCCCAGACATCCACACTGTAACAGCGTGCGACTGCCTCAGCCTCTGGGGGCCTTGCTTACCTTGTTGTAGTAATGCAACTGGACTGAATGCCACTGGCCATCGCTGACCCCACCGGGGACATGCGGGGACACTGTGGTTTTGGTCTCGCCTGCAGGTGACAGGGACAGGAATGTCAGGCATGCGCTGAGCTTGCTGCTCATGTTCCTACATGATCCATCTGCCTACTTTGCGCTTGTTTTTGCCAACGCACCATACACGGATGAATCGGATTTCGAAAACCGATTGCGGTGTGGTCACAGAATGGGGGTGGTGGTGGTGGTAGGGGGGGGTTTAGTGAGTATTTGCCAAAGGCAGGAATGTGCTCGCAGGCTTGGTAAACAGTGCGACACTCAATTCATCCATCTGTTTGCCTTCCTCTGTCTTGGGATGGGCCCTGCACTTTCCAGGCCCGCTGCGATCTCTGGGTCCGACACTTTCTGGGCCCCGCACTCTCAGGGCCCCACTGCTCTCAGGGCCCCACTTTCTGTGGACCCTGTGCTCTGTGGGCCCCATGCTCTCTGGACCCCACACTCTCAGGGCCCCACGCTCCCAGGGCCCCACACTGGTGCACATTTCCCTGACATTTTCTCTAGCATCCTGCCTTGATGAGAAACATTCTCGATGCACCAGTATCAGGGATGCGTGAGATCCTGTCTCTGCTGTCTTTGCAAGCTGGAGCGTAGGGAACATCATGGGGACAGGGAGGTTACGGAAAGCCCTGGAAGCCTGTTACTGCTCTTGGGCCAGGTGCTTCCTAAGCTAAGCGCCTGCAGGATTACGATCAAGGGCAGGCGCCCAAATGCACTGCTTGCAAACACAGGAAGGATCACTGCAGGTGGAGTAAGCACGCAGGAAAAACAAATGCAGGAAACACGGAAGTGTGTTGCATAGCATGAGCATCTTACCTGCAGAGAAGGTGAGCTGCACCTGCTCCTCCACGATCTCCAGGGCAATGAAGTCATGTTTCTCGTTAAACCTGCCATTGTAGAGCAAGAGGGCGTGCCTCTCCTGTGTGGCAAACCTGCAAGGAATCAGGGTTCAGTCAGCCTCACAGCACATGAGAAAACGCAGCTGCGGTCACAGAGCCAAAGGCAGGTCCACCACAGGCCGGCAGGCGCAGCAGCCCATGCAGACAGACAGGGTCATGAGAGCAAGGAAAAGGCCTGGAAACAGGGAAAGGAAAATGGGTGGGATGGGTCGCATGTGCGGGGGCGATGCTGGGGGCTGGGTGACCAACGTCAGGAGTGGGCACTGCAGTGACCCAGGCTGGGGGGGGGCGGGCTGGAGGGGGTATAGGAGTCAGAGACCAGGTGGCACAGGCCAGGATATCAGGAAGCTGCTGTCTACACACGCAAACGCCGATAGCACTGGCACGCGGCAAATGCTTCCTGTTTTTACTGTAGCCGGCAGCCCTGTCCGAGGCCCCCTAGGCTCCCGTTTGCCAGTGAGACTGCCCAGCGCCATCTGCTCACATCCTGCATGCCGCTCTGTTCGTCAGCCCTGTGGTGACCTGTTTCCACCACGTAACACCACACTGATTCCACAGATGTGTGAAAGCTGCTGCTCATTGTTTTTCAGTCATAGTACTCATATCCCACTGGGACAAAATACAGTTGTCTGCCTGAGCTGGGCAGCTCGGACACCAACTAGGCTCTCTCCACACTGCAATTTAGTGCATCCATGCTCCACTAATTAGGGGCTTGCCCAAACAACCTCAACCTGCACGCATCGTCTCTCTGCCATTCTTTCATGGCTAAGGGATTATATTACACACAGTATTCAATAGTCGTAAAGCACACATATAGTACTCAGGACACAGTAGAAAGTACTCACACAACAATGTACAGAGTACTCACAGGACATAACATGGAAAACAAAATATTAACATGACATAGTTTAGAGTACTCATATGGCACACAGTACAGAGTACTCGGAGGACACAGTACCAAGTACTCACATGACACGGCACAAAGTACTCACTTGACAAGGTATAAAATACTCACATGAAGGAGAGTGTGAAATGGAACCTCTGCCTCAGGCCCCTGAAGGTGACAAAAGACTGCCCTGGGAAGCTGCGGGTGGTCATCTCACAGTAGGGCTTCTCGTACTCCCCCGGGGGGCACTGGCATATGAACCCCCCCACCAGGAGGTCCACGCACCTACCCCCATTCTTACAGATGCCCGGCACACAGCGCCCAGAGCGGGCGTCCACTTCGCAGTGCTCACCTGGAAGGGACAAGTAACAGGTGAAAGCTGTTATTATGGACACTCCCCCCCCAAGCAGGACTGATCAAAAGCTTCAACAGCCTCCATTACCCATAATCCTGAGCGACTTCTATTTGGAGTACAACTCTGAATACCTGCTAAAGAGGGGTGAATCCTTACAGTTTATGTGATTATCCACATGAGAATATGTTATTAGATACCTAGCAAATATTTTTGTTCTGAAGGTTTACTGAAGCATGTCAGAGCAAACTGCACTTGGACCCCTGTTCCCGCCCTGACCTGACCCCGGCATTCTGCAGCAGGGGTGTATCTCTAACCCACAGGGAGCTTCCCCCGGTCTACGAGACAGACCCCGCCCCTAGCTGTGAACGCCATGTGACCCTTAGGAGGGGTCAGGTTAAGGAGGTAAACAAGCACTGGAATGGGAAGGATGTTCATGCAGAAGACAAACACAGCCAGATGCAAGAGACAGAGTAACAGGCATCGTATCTCTCTCACTCTCACTCTCTCTCGCTCTCTCTCACTCTCTCTCTAGACTTCAATGCTGGACACAGAGGCATCTGTTAGACGAGAGATATATTTTAACAAAAAACCTGTCAGGCTGTTCCACAAAGACAGGAAACACAGTGACCAGCTCAGACATCTACAACACGGAATGAAGGTGGCAGACCCGCCCCCCCCAAATTCCTCCACTGGCAGATTCCTCCCTCCCCATTCCTCGGCTGGCAGACCCCCTGACCCCCATTCCTCCACTGGCAGAACGGCCCCCCCTCCCCTCAGTTTACTGGGGCTTTAGTCAGCAGTTGGAATGTGCGGTTAATGTTTGATGACCTGCTTAATGTTTAACGACGGCTAAATGTGTGTAAGACCAGGCCGGACTCTTCGTTTACATCCTGGTCCACAGGCTGGCATGTCCCCCAGACCATTGGGCCCCGTCTGCTGACAGCAGACCCCTGTCGTCCCCGGCTCCCATGGCCCGGATGGGACACCATGGGCTCCTGATGGCAGTCCCGCCGGAGATGAGTGATTGTGCGATCGGCGGTGCCACTGAGGCTCCTGGACCGGGAGGGACGGGGGTCCTGTCAGTCCAGCTTTAAATCGCCGCATATTTTCCACACAAGATCCGCACACAGGATGTAGCTGCTGCGATGGTGAAGGAGCCAACTGGGGGGCCAGATAATCCCTCCATTAGGGGGATCCATTTTCCTCTAATGTGAGAAGGGAGGGGGGGGCTGTCATCAGCACCGTAATGACCAGAATCTACCTGGGCTTGAACTGTGACCTTCAAAGGCTGGTCCCCCCACTAGACAGGGGTGATTAGCTGGTAATTGTCCCCTTGAAGGAAGTCGAGGAGCAGGTCAAGGCCCCCACTTTGGGGAGGGGCTCAAGGAGGGGAAACAGACCCTAATGTGGGCAGCAGAGGGTGGAGCGATGCTGTGGAGGCAGCTGATGGGGGGGTGTCACTGTCACATGCTGGCTGCAGGCTAAGAAACCCAAGACTTCCTGCCAACTTTAGAGGACCTTCCTGCTCCCATAATACACAAGGATATGGAATGAAATGGTAGAACCTGGAAGCTTCCTGTAAAGCCATTTGGGTGCTCAGCACTGGGAACCAGCTCCTACAGTTAATCTCAGAGTCATAAAACATTGAGTACCAAACATTGAGCCCTAAAAAATGAGCCCAAGAACATTAAACACAGAGCACTGAGCAATGAGGACTAAGTACTGAATACAAAGCAAAGCACTGAGCACTGAGCACAGAACACAAAGTACAGAGCACAGACCACAGAGGAGCAACAGTGGATGCAGGGTGGGCCCCCAGAGGCCGGCTCACCTGTGAAGTCCTCGAGGCACTCGCAGGTGTAGCCTCCCTCGCGGCTGCGGCAGCGCCCGTTGTTGCGGCAGGGCCCCGAGTAGCACAGGTCGATCTCGGTCTCGCAGTAGGCACCGGTGAAGCCGGCCGGGCAGCGGCAGCGGAGCCCAGTGACGGGGTGGATGGGCCGGAAGAGCACGGTGTTGGAGGAGATGAAGGGCGCCGAGCTGTCAAAGCGCAGCACCGACACGCACTTCATGTAGTTCTCGCAGGGCTCGCGCAGGCAGATGTTGTCATCGAAGGGCAGCACGTGCTGGCCGGACACCAGGCGCAGCAACGTACGATTCAGGTACACCTGCTCCTGCAGCTCTTCCGACGGGATGTAGCGGGCCGGCCCGGAGCCGGGCCGCAGCGCCGAGAAGGTGACATTGAGCACGCTGCCGCGCACGTCCGTGTCGTTCTGGATGTTGAAGACGAAGACGTGGTCGCGGCGGGCGGACAGCACGGCGGCCACGCCCTCCGTGAAGAGCGCCAGCAGCGGCGAGAGGAAGCGCTCCTGCGACATGTTCTCTAGCCGCACCGTGATGCTGCTGGTCAGCATGTCGTCCGTGATGATGGTGACGCGCAGTGAGCACAGTGCCGTCACCCGGTGCAGCCCGTCTGCAACGAGGAGGCACTGGGTTATGACAGTCACATCAGCGACATGCAGTGTTGGGGAAGTAATCCACTAAAGACAAAGGCAGTCCAGAAAGTACAAATCCAGACCAAGGTTTTGTTTCAACCAACCAGTTCAGTATAAGGAGTCACTGCCAGAGAGTACTCAACTGGTTGGTTAGAACAAAACCTTGATCTGAATTTGTACTTTCTGGACCTGAACCTTCCACCTCTGTCTGTAATGGATTATTTTTGTGAATATTTCACCAACACTGGTGCAATGAAACATAAAACAGGAGAGTGTCAGAAATGACATGGAGTCCAAACAGAGGGGCTTTAAAACAAAACAGTGCAGTTTTCATAGCTATTGACCCATAATCACTGCCACACCATAATCACTCTGTAATCACATTACCCACAGCCCCCATTTTCCAAAAAACAGGCATCACCACAGAAAACAGCAGTTGCAGAGGACACACTTTTAAAACAGAGACAGTGTCCCTGGTCAGGGAGATATAAACGGCACTTAATGTCCCAACCTAAGAACCTGTCACTGTGCTTCCACTAGATCAGAGGAACTGACAGACCCCCCTCCTTTTTGTGTAAAGCAGGATCTAGGGTTTAACTGGTGAGCCATGTAGCCCAGATGCAGCCTGGTGTGTCACACGGCTCGTGGGACCCCTGACCCGCAGGTCAAAAGGCAGATCAGCAGGCCGTCATGTGAAAGCAGTAATCCACGATCAGGACAGAGGGACGGCAGCCATTTTTGCCCTGCCTAACCGCCTGATGAGCATGTGTGCTGCAGTGACCATGTCCAAACAGACTCCAATGAACAGATCTTTGGATGTGGGGGGGTCCAGCCTCCAGCCACTCCAACACTCCCTGGTGTCTGTTGTTCCACCTGCTGGCTTCATTCAGCTCCACTTCCCTGATGATCGACCCCAGGCGCACACACACACACACACACAAGGTGACTCAGTTGAAACCAATAAAAAACAGAGACCAAATGTCACCTGTGGCCAAAACTTCAAGTAGGTTATGGCAACAGCTGCTGGAGGCCCCTTAAAGAAACAGCAAGCTGTTGAAAGACACAACCACTATGCTCATGGTTAGGAGGCTCAGGAGAGAGTGTATAGCACGAATGACAAGTCACAGAAAATATGCTTGAACTATTGCCATAGTCACAGTGCCAGCAGTGATGCCGACCAACGCAGAAAGCAGGCAGAGTCTGAGCCAGTGACCAGCAGAGACAGGCAGAGGCGGTGTTTCATTTTGTTAAGGCAGACTGTCCATCCCCAGGAAGTGCGTGTTAATCATCTGTCCCTTGTGGTTACAGTATCCGACATCACGGGAAGTTTCAACAAAAGTCGTTATTTAAGCTGAAATATGCAAAGTTGTTTTCTTCCAAGTGATGTTCCGATAATATAACGAAACATTCTTCAAACAGAAACGGAAGCTACACTCTACACTCTGAAAACAACACTGGGTTCATCTGCACTGTATGAAATACACACACAGCTCACACTGGATTCCCATGACAATGCATCCATGGCACAGATCCCTATAGAAGCGGTGAAGCTGAATTCCCATCAGACTTCTCTAAGCAGCTAGATGCCTGTAAACCTGGACTTAGCCCAAAATGATAATCCCTTAACAGGCTCTCATATTTCACACACACCTTGCTATTTGTTTTAGACCCAGAGAAATTCCCGTTCTGCAGCTGGACGTTGTGTGAATGAGGGACACACCAAACTGCTGAAACGTCCCACCCCTGCCGCCTTCACCCCAGAAACCGTGGGACAGGTTGCTTGGGGGATCTCAGTACTGTGGCAAATAGTCACCAGTTCCGCTCATCCATGGACTGGTCTGTGTGTTACAGTCCTAAACGGGACGTTCTGGTTGATTTATCATGGTCTTTGAGCCTACTGCAGGCACCACGGATGGATGGACAGTAACCCAGGGTTTACACCCTCAGAGAACCCCCCATTACCAGCACAGGGCGACCCCAACCACAAAACCTTCAGGCTTAATGAGTTTTCTTCTTGCAGTTGCTCAACCACCATAGACCCCCCCCCCCCCAACGGAGCGGGTAGGTTTCCCAAAGACAATGGTCAGACAAACTGGAAAGAGCCCTTAGCCAGTGTCACCCTGAGGCAATCACTATCTCTGGACCACACATGATCAGCTACCCTTCTAGTCCATTCTAAAAATAACTGGATTTCCTCAATGGAATTAGTTTCTAATTTGGTCTTTTTCCACAAATGACAGATAAAGGGGTTTTCCTATCCCTATAGATGGGACACATATCGCAAGCCTATCCACTCACATCCAACATATAGTACTAACATTAACTAATTTTACTTGAGATCATTCACTTAATATTAATGTGCTTTGTAAAAACCAGTGATAAGCTGCATTGTAATCACTATAAAAACAGGGCTTTAAATGGCTGTTGAGGGCTATGCGTTATCTGGTGAAAACCCCCAGTAGACTGTTCCAGCAAAGTTAAAAAATCTGAATCAAAACAAGGTTTCCATAGCACCTGTTTCTCAGCCAATCAAACGTGAGCAAAAGACCACGCCCCCCCCCTCCCCCCTTGCTCTCTAAGGTGTGATAAATCTCCTGGAGTAACGCATGCAGTGCAAAGGAAAGTTCAGAGCTTTCAGGAAGCTCTCAACAATAGTGTCAATTAAACAAAACGAGTTGTTTCACAGGTTTCTTCAGGGATACACGATAAACTATAAAATGGTGCCCTTATGTTGGACTGATATGTCACACAAAGAGGTTATTTCTCCCCTTTACTCTGTGCCATAAAACACAATGAAGTCCTTTGGAAAAACTGACAGATACAAAAACAGACATGTATAAGCAAAAGGCACTTCACTTAACCAACATTTGATTTGCGACTATAACCAGTCATTCCTGCTCGGCTCCTCAGTGACAAACTGCACACAGTTAATATAAATCATTTAACTGTCACTCAGGCAGACTTTGTCAAATAGAGACGGCTCAGCCAGCTTGGCCACATATTCCACATGAAAAGGGTCTAATAAAATAACATTTTTACAGAATGAGTCCTGGGCGAACCTCTCAGGTTTTTCACTTGCTTGGCCAGTAAAATGGCGTCTCTCTCACACAGTCTGCCAAACATGTAGCACAGATCACATAGCGCTGGCGGACATAACAGCGAGTAACGTCCCGGATTTTGGCAGGGGAAGTTATCACAGATAACGAATTTCTTTTTTCATGTGGACACAGATACAAACAAAATGGAAACGAAAGCTAGCATCTGAATGGAACCTTTGACTCAGGAGTGAAGGGAAGGAGAATACAAAGTGATAACTTCTGCCATATGCTGAATGCAGCCGCGATACTGGTGACAGCAGACAGACATCGACAAGTGACAGAAGTGACAGAAGGCACACCTGGGGACTGCATCTCTCTCGCCTCAAGACTATGAATGATAGATACACCGGATTCAACGCATTTAGCTCTGCGCCAGCTGTATGGGTCTTACGAACCACCAAGGTACTGAAGGACAGGAACAGATATGCAATGAGAAACACGGCCTCTTCCATGGGAATCTCACCTGCTCAAACAAACACATCGGCTAGTCAATAATTAGCGGGAGGGGGGCAAAGGGGAGTCAGAAAGGCCGACTCCAACCCCACGAACAAAAGTAATCACTAACTAGCACAAAAACTACTAGCAAAGTCTATACAGAAAACTGTGCCACCATTCAAAACAAATGGACCGGATAAGGCTAACATTTATGTCAGTCACAAAAATGGCACCACATGCAGATAAGCAGGAGCTGGCATAAAGCACTGCAGTCATGTCTATAAGAACTTCCAGAACGTCACAAGGCTGGACATTTACCCTAGGTTAGGATGGCTTGTAGACTGGTTTGATAGGTGGGTTTAGGATACCCTGGGTTAGGATGGCTTGCAGAATGGTTTGATAGGAGGGTTTAGGATACATTGGGTTAGGATGACTTGCAGAATGGTTTGATAGGTGGGTTTAGGATACATTGGGTTAGGATGACTTGCAGATTGGTTTGATTGGTGAGTTTAGGATACCTTGGGTTAGGATGGCTTGCAGATTGGTTTGATAGGTGGGTTTAGGATACCTTGGGTTAGGATGACTTGCAGATTGGTTTGATTGGTGGGTTTAGGATACCTTGGGTTAGGATATCATACAGACTGGTT
>JAODUD010000001.1:8827546-8855477 GCA_026784285.1 Stomatorhinus walkeri | reverse complement strand
GGGGGGGGGGGGGGGGGGGGGGGCAGCCTCTCACTGCCTTTTACAGGGAATGAGTGCAGGAAGGCTGCAGGACCCTGCAGGTTGTTGTACTGTGTGCCTTCCTGGAACATTACTTTAGACAAAGGATTCTGCAACATTAATAAAAGACTGGATAAGAAAGAATGTCTGGGAATTGAGGTGTGAGTATAAAGAAACCCCTGGTGAACATTGCTCATGAGGAACAAGGTGAAATGGTCTATTCACCATGGTGGAAGGTGAAAGACATGGCACTTTACTTACCAGGACAGGGTGAAACATTGTAATCACCGTGACAATGTAAAGCACTGTACTCACCATGGACAGGGTGGGACACTAATCACAAGGGATAAGGCATGTCACTCTATTCACCATGGACATAGTGAAACACTCTGCTAACCAGGGATAAGTCCTGCCAGCAGATGAATTTAAAGCCATAATATCCGAATTATGGGTTTTGGCCCAACAAATCGGGTATAAAAATTCTGCTGATGTGAATACTAGAAGGCGCATCCCTCTGATCAGTGACGCACCTCAGCGTGAGTAAAGCTGCATTCGGCTCTGAATGTGCGTCAGGTGGCTGCGTCTCCAAGCAGCTCCTTGCAGGCATATGGCCCTGTCAGAGCACCACATCACTAGATGCCCCCCTCAGAGCACCACGTCACTATATGGCCCCGTCAGAGCACCACATCACTATATGGCCCCCTCAGAGCACCACATCACTATAAGGCCCCCTTAGAGCACCACATCACTGGCCCTCTGAAGCAGGGAACCCGGGGGCTAGGGTTGGGGGGGGGCTTGCTGACCCTTCTCCTTATCTGTGTGTAATCACTGTGAAAATGCCTCCATTCCCCCGTGCTGCTGTCGGCTCTCCTTTTCAAACTTACACGAGCTCTTGCGTTCCCCCGGCAACGGAGCTTTTTTCAAACTGAAATGAGCCAATGGCTCAGCAGCCGGTTACTAAGCTGCCTGTTTATCAGTAACCAGGGGAACAATGCACACACCCCCACCACCACCATCCCCTCAGTGAGAGGCCTGCAGGCCGGCGGACAAGAGCTGGATGATCTGATACTGCCACCGGTGCACTAGCCGGGTCCTGTGTACAGAAGCCGTGAGCGAGTCCCTCTTGGGAGGCAGCCAGACGCAGACGTTGCGTGCTCCTGAATGCAGTGAGTCTCTGCGGTCAGCCGGCGGCTCAAGCAGCCAGACTGAAAGAGTCACTTTGTGGTCACGGCCCAGTGAGCTGGGCAGCCTCTGAATGGACCGCTTGACTCCTGCCCCCCATTTTCCCCAGGAAGGGGGGGATCATACGTCCTCATTGACACGAATGGCCCCTGGTTCCCTGACTGCACCTTCGGGCCCCTCCCTCCTTCTCCGGCTCATTGTGGCTGGTGGGCACTGGGGCAGTCCCGGGCTCCTAGGCTGCCCCTTGGGGCCCCTCGCTCCCGCCATCCAGGCCGGCCCGCTGATCCGCATCTGAGGCTATGCAGAGAAAGTTCCCTTCAGAGGGGTCCGCGGCCCGCTCTCCTCCACGCTGCGCGCTTCACTGGCAGCCCGCCGGCCCTCGGCTGTTGCTTTGTCTTACAGTGACAGCGATCTACATGGGGACAATGAGGCCCCCGCTCTCAGTCTGCGAGGGGCCCTCGATGCTGCTCCTCCGCCACAAAAGGGCCCCAGCGCCTCCAGCATCAGCCCCATTCAATCTGCCTCAATTCCATTCATTCTTATATAGCACCCTTCCCAACACCGTTGCCCTAAACCACATTCATAGTCCCCAAGAATGCTTCCGGTTGCCACGGCAACACCCAGCTCCTCCGTGGCCTTGGCCCCCATTCACTCCCGCAATGCCCCCGCACCTCATGCAGATCCTGGCAACACCCCCCAGTTGACGCATCAAGAGTCTGGTGGGGGCTATTTTCAAATATGGAGGAGGGGCAGCAACACGTTCCTGGCCAAGATAGCTGAGAGTGCTCTGCTCACATATTCACACACAAATTTAGTTAAAACACATCCCACATGCTGCTGGCACCAATAACATATTTCAGCCTCCAATTCAGGCTGTTTGTTTTAAACACAAACATCCTTCCAGCACCTTCCATGACCATGGACTCACATCATCAGATGCTGGCGTTTACAGAGATGACCTGCTGTAGGATGCTGCGAATGAATTATAAAGCTGACAGAGAGCCGGTTCCATCAGCATGACCTTCAGCTTGAAGTCCATCACCCTCTTTATTACCACATTTTACAGCTGCCTTTGTAAAAAAGCAAGATGTTTCCCGATTCTCAGTGGCTTCAGTGACGTTCATTGAGGTAAACAGAGTTGTTCTCTATGCAACTATTTTCATACTCGCCGTCCCAATGAGCTCAGAGCCAGTTAGCAGCATGAACAGTGGGCCAACAAAGACAGCTGATTAGCATGCAACAAAGCCCCATTTCAGATGGAAAACGCCACCCCCCCCCACCCCCACCCACAGGGCAATGCTTCCTGGGGCCTGGAAAATGGGAGGGACCCAGATGAAAGCCAGAGGTTCAGCAGATTACTTCTCCAACATCCAGCTGAATGAGTCTGACCCACCAGAAAGTCTTATTCCCATCCTTCATGAGGTGAAGCTAACTTATATTTTTAACTTCACATTTTATTAATTCAGTAGATACATTTACAATGCGATGTACAACTGAGAAAGCAGAAAGCAGGATCAGACACTTCCAGGAGCAACTGGGTCATGCTCAGTGGCCCAAAGGTGACAACATCCTGCAAGTGACATCATTCTGCAGGTTCCGGGATCTGAATCGACATCCATCCAATCACAGTCATTTCTCCGCATCTTGTTCACCACTTCGTATAACACAAAGTCAGCAGAAAGCTTAAGGATAGTTCCAGTCCATCTGAGGAAACCTTAAAAATAGCTGTGAAACAGCTTTGTGTTCCTGGACGTGAAGTTTGTGTAAGAAATGACCCTAATTACTGACTTTGTGCCACGCTTCTCCAGCACTTTAGAGTGTAACCAGCCTGTCAGCAGAGGCTCCCGGTCCTGACTAAAAGTGATTGACACTGACATTCTCCTGCTTGACATCAGCCCTTGGCTTCACCCCGGCCTCCTTCAGCTGGTTCTCACGCCGGCCAAGATGAGCGCTGAATGCTATCACTGACCCGCTCGGCACTGCCCCACCAATAAGCAGCGAGAGAGAAGGTGGGGAGTCTCCCCATGTCTGTCCCATCACACGGTACTGCTTCTGGAATCTCACTTATCTCCCACTCGTAGACAAAACATGACAGCGGCAAAGTCGTTCGTGAACCGGCCTTATCGCAGGGGTTCAGCGAGAAATGTTTGCCTGAAGGTGAGGAAAATGTGAACGAGCTCGGAATCCCAGGATCCTTTGTTCTGGTAAGTGGTTTATTTAGCGAGGTGTGGCACAAAGGCTTGTAGAGAGAGCCGAATGGAGCAGACATCGCTGGGCCCAGAACAACGGATATGTCTGTAGACGGTCGTTCGGCAAACCTTCGCTTGAATCCTCACCTGGGGGCATACGTAAGCAAGGTCAAGCGTTATTAACCGAAAGCGGGACGGCACCACCTGCATCATCACCAGCGTCACTAAGCAGCCATCTTCAAATGACAACTGTATCACCCAGCTTTCTCCTCTCAGCTGATTACACGAAGACAGGCGTCTTTAGGCCGGCTGCGGCTGAAGATAGGCGCGGACTTGGAGTGAGTCAGGGTCGCAAATCCAGGACGGATCTGTCTGCTAGGGTTTTGGGCTGGAGATAGAATCAGTGTGGAGGAGGAGCAGCAGCAGCAGGAGGCGTTATCAGGAAGAAGCCCGAACACGGAGCAGGCAGAGAATATTTATAGGGGCTTCACAGCCTCAAGCGGCCCTACCGCACGCGGGAACACAATACCAAACATCTCGAGTGTTACATGAGCCCAACACGGCTGTGCCAATCCTCACAACGCTGCTTACATCTCATTTTTCATTCTATGATAATAAGCAGATATTAATCATTTTCCAGACATCGGTAATCCGCTCAACTGACCACTGGCCGCATGTAATGTCACACGCTTGCTGCCACCGGCGGAATTGCATGCCGCATTCGCTGCGAGGCACGGTGGACAAAGGTGCCTTTGTGTCGGCAGGAGGGAGCCGAGATCGGCTGGGTTCTGTTTCACCGAGCCGGGTCTCCCAGAATCTCTTTCCTGTGCTTCTGTAGCTGACAGCGAGCAGTACCTGAACGGGGGCTCTCTGACAAAGAGTGACGAGTTGCCCCCCAGGCCCTGCCCCCCCGCATGCTAAGAGTGTCTTGCGTTACAGTTCCCCAGAATGAGCTTTTTCTGCCGCTCGGCATTCAGACACGAGCGGCTGGTGTAAAGATTCAGCAATGTCATTAGTCTGAGCAGGAAGGGGGGGTTTTCAGGGCATGATAGGGTCACCTCAGACTCAGGGGTGGGGAGTTGCATCTGTCTGGACCTCACCCAACCCCCCACCCCCCCACACACACACACACACACACACATTTGTAATTATATCTTTGTGGGGACTCTCCATTCATTTCTATGGGGAAAACTAACCCCAACACGATGACCTTAACCCCTCCCCAGCCCTAATCTTACCCATAAGAAACCAAATAATATACAAGGTTTTTGGAATTTTTAGTTTTTTTGATTGCATTCATAGATCTTTGAGGAGACCTGAAAAATTGTCCCCACATCAAAATAATTTGATCCCCACAGTGTAATATAAACATAATGCACACGCACACACACATACCCCATAAGCAGAGGAGCTGTCTGCTCAGTGCTCGACAGCACAGCCTGACTGGGAATCAGATCCTCCCCGTGTAAGGAGCTTTTACATTGAATCCCAGGACAGCTGGCATACTGGAGCAGAATGGAGACATCACACAAGCTTCTGGTTCAACCATCCTGCTTCATTCACCTTTTCATAAGGTCAAGACCACACAAAAGACAGAATGATCAAGAGTCCACTTAACCTCACACTGTGCACTGCTAATTCCTCAATTTCTTAACAAGATGTTCTGGCATACGAGAGGTAACTCATCGAAATACAGTAATCTCTCTGCTCGAATGACCCCGAATCGTCTTGCAGCTACGTGGCTTCTGAGCCGAGAGACGCCCTAAATCCTCCCATGTTTAACTGCTTTTTCTGAACGATGCTATGAGATGGAATCAGATGGAGTCTCCACCCATTTGGCCTCGAAGCACAAGCCCAGGTGTCTTACTCTGGGATACCTGATGCTCTGTCCAGTGCAAACAACAGTCACTTCACTGTTTCAGTGCTAAACATTCGAAAAGGCATTTTCAATCATCAGGTTTAAGACATCTGTTATTGGTCCAATTATTGTGGTGCAGAAACATTCCTCATTTTTCAACAAGAGAACCCTGCAGCAAGGGCCACATTAAAGCATGAATGTATTGCAATAAAGCTAATTTCAGGCATGTGTGGGCCATGCCTCTATGTTATACTGTCCGATCACAAAGGAGATTTTAACCAGTTCCAACAGGCCAAATACGACGTGGTCCACGGTTGTATTCAAGTCCGAAAGTGGTGAAAGCTCACCATCGTGCCTATGGAAGCCCCAGACATTGTGCTGTTTAATACGTGATCCTGTGGACACCATGGAAGGCTTTCACCATGTACAGTGATAGAGACTGCTTATAAGGATCACTTCATATAGACAGGAACCTTCACCTGAGCCCAGGAAATCCTCAGGTAACAGGCAAGAATCTTCACCTGACCCATGGAGATCCTCAGGTCACAAGCAGGAACCTTCAACTGACACATGAAGATCCTCAGGTTCACAAACAGGAACCTTCACTAAACCCGGGCAGATCCTCAGGTTCACAGACAGGAACCTTCACTAAACCTGGGCAGATCCTCAATTTCACAGACAGGAACCTTTGCCTGATCCATGGAGATCCTCAGGTTCACAGGCAGGAACCTTCACTTATCCACTGGAGAGCAATAGGATGACAGACAGGAAAACAGAGGTATCTTACACCTCTACAACAACTGTGGCCTCACAACCAACAGAAGAACAGCATGAAGGAGTATACGAGCTCAGTTTATCCCAGACCACCTTAAAACAAGATTAGTGAGACTTATGAAGCTGTATGAATAAGACAGGAACTGTGCATAAACGAGGAAAAAAGTACAGTCATAAAAATGAATTTGGCCTCTCTTCATCAGGTATGGCCATGGTGAAGCAAAGCTTAGCAGGTTTTTGATGCTGGTACTTTTATCAGAAATGAATGGAAAAGGGTACTGAAAGTACCATACCAAAAATGCGGTACCTAGCGCGGTGGGCTCTAAGCGAAGAAACAGGTGAATTTGGGAGGGAGATACAATATTTAACTCAACAAACATCCTGATCATTTCATAGGAGTCATGTGACACAGACAGACAGCCCCCAGTCCCTGCACTCCATTCACTTTCCCAGGTTCCTAACCTTACAAGCACTCTGGCCGTCTCACTCCCAGAACACACCGCAAAGCCTCCGACTGTGTGAGAGGCTCACATTCCCAGTGGCAGACTAGAGGCCTCGATCCAGCAAACATGCGGAAATTTGCTCATAAACACGGCCCAGATCCAAAGCCTTTGGGCGAAACAGTTTAAAATGTCAAATTAAATACAAACAAGGCAAATATCCACTTTCAGCAGCACACAGACGTGAGTGGTATGCAAACAGCGCGCCATTACAGCATGGCCACACACACACCCACGCACTGCAATGTGGCTAGACATAATCCGAAAGGCAGCAAACCCACTGCAGGGGGCCGAGCCGCATCTGGTGAAAACCCCAGACCCCCCTCAACATAGGCACACTGTCTGAAGACCTGTCATCTTGCTAGGCTCTGGGTTTTGCTTGCCAAAGGGAATCAGAATAGTAACTGGGATGAAAAGGAGCCTGTGGTGTCAGCGAAAAACATGGAAGAACAACTATCTGGGCCAGAAGAGCACCCCATGTGGGGCAGGGGAACCAGCATGTGGAGCACAGCAAGGAGAAGGAGACACAGCAATGGATAGGAGAACCACCACGAGGAATAATAGACACAGCAAGGGGCAGATGAACCACCATGTGGGGCAGGAGACACATCAAGAGGACGACTAAATCAGCTAAAGATGTGCTAGTGACCCCTTAACCAGAACCCTGGTCTATCGAGGCCTTCTAAACACTGCTGCTGGTGTCGATATTCATCAGGAGGCCAGCAAGGACTGAGTTTGAGGACCAGACACCGTGACATCAGCGAATGAAATTTTCACATTTGATGATTCCTATGAATCATCTAGCCATGGCAACTGACGCGCTTGTAAGAGCAGTACTGGCGTGAAAGAATCCATCAATTGAGCTACATGTCAAACTCAAACCCATTTGTCTTCTTGATTCACGACACACCTACAATTCACATCTCCATCTACATCCAGTGGGGACGAAGCCAGCACACAACTGCCCGCAATACTCACCCTCAAAGCATTACAAGCGTTAAACCCTGCCCTGTATTTATGAGACTGTGAGAGCTGCTCTGGGGGGAGGAGGATGGGGGGTTGAGGTTTAAATAACACATGTTGGAAATGAAGGTCTGGTTTTAACTCGTCCCACATCTCAGGTAGACTGAGTCACTCCAGGCGGTGGGGAGGTGCCGGCGATCACCGGGCACGCATGATTCTTTATTTATTTTTATTTGTATAACACACAGAACATAATTATATCAAGTTAGAGACAAATGACTTAGCCTAGGGCAGAATGTACAAAGAACTAAAAACAGATGAGGCTAGCAAACGCGCCCAGTACAGTGCTATATTCACTATGACAATGTAAAGAAATGAAGAATACCCAGTCGTTCCTTTCCCCAGAAGAAACGAAAAACAAAAAAGACTCACTTTTGGGAAATTTGGTAAGATGTTTACAGATTGAGATAAGAGGGACTGGGTTATCTGTAGAGCACCAACACTGTTATCCTGTCATTTACTCGCCGATCTCCATGCAATATGTGGGACTGATTCACTGTTGTCGTGCCTGGAATGTTAGTTTACTTAAGCGGCACAGCATTTCTGTCTTTACATGGCTGGCATATTATTTTAAGCCTTTATAAGCGACTGAGGCAATCTGCACCTCAATTGTCAAACCTGGAGTCAGATAAAAGTGAAAGATTCAGTACAGATGAATGAGATACGTTCCGAACGGCCGTTCGTAACTTGAAATGTTTGTAAGTCATTATTCAACATCATTTTAAGGATATACACAAGTACAAAGAACTAGGATGCTGGGAGCATGCACGCTACGCTGCTGCGCGGTGAGAGTAGCGGCCAGAAGTCATACAAAAAAATTTTTATGTTGCGCACAGGAAATGGGAGCCCAAAGGAACACAATTTGAACTTACAGTCCTCTTCATTTGTATGTCTGAAAGTTTGTAAGTTGAAAGTTCGTAAGTAGAGGAGCATCTGTATTCGTCCTTTGCAGGCGGCTGTGGCACTGACCTCACTGCTCTGACTGGACATCCCTACTCTCCTTATCCAGAACAGCAGTGCTCTGAAAGTCTTGGGATCAGTTAGTTAATTAGTAGGATCGCAGTCCTCTCTTCTTTCCTCCACCATGACGCTTCAGGCCGCCTCCACACCACAGAGGTGAAAGGTCATGCCTTCAGCACTAACAGTTACCTAACATTTGACAGAGAGGGAGGAAGGGAGAGGAAATGGGGGCTCTGAGGGTAGCCTGCAGGGGTCACGATTGACAGGGAAATGACCGAGTCAGGTCCGTAATGGAAGAATCCGATTGGACAGCTCATTAATACTGATAATGGCTGTGTCTCGTGGATAAAGCCTTTCACACAGCCTGAACAGAGGCATTCAGAGGGGTCTGCTGGGGCTGGGGCTATTTCCAAGGAGAAAAGGTAACAGTTCAAAACCTGGAATATAACAGCGACTTCCTGAAATGAAAGCAGCTACAAGAGGCTATATAGGCAGAGATGAAGGGTCAGTGTTCACGGTGTGATTACAAGATCCAGGCAGGACAACAGCAAGCAACACAAACACAGACGTTTTCTAAGCAAAGGCCGAATCCCTCAGATGCTGACGTTCAGCTGCATGGTGAGCTCCCGCCCCGGTCGAAGGAGAGCGTGAGTACCGGGTTCTCAGCCGGCAGATGGCTAACCTTTGAAAATAAAGAAGCCTGCCTGCAGGACGTAAGAAATACCAGCGCCTTCCTGCTCTTTTATGCTTCCAAAAAAAGAGAAGAATGCAGACATAGACTCACCAGGTCAACCAGTTTATCACTGAGAACTTTCAGCCTAATTCTGCAGAAGCCCAGAGGACTACCAGGGACAGATCACAGGAACATGCTTGCAGATATGGACGTTCACTTGGCTTTAAATTCAACACCATCTTGCCACGCAATTAAAAATTTAAATAAAAATAGTCCGCCAGCAAATAAAGAATATTTTTATTTTTAAAACCTCACTCATCAGCCAGAATTCATTGTTCATTGTCGCGATCCTTCCGGAATTCCAAGAACACTAACAACTGCTTATTATAGCCCCTGTTGCCCAATAACATAACGTGACACAATCAGAGACTACGACCCAAAGCAAATGTGTCACGAGCACTTTAACAAAACCTGGAACAAAATCCTGCCTCTTTTTTAAAAAACTCATCCTACTGCCCAACGATTACATCACACTTCTGAGCCAGTCAGTCATGCTAAAGCAAAGCTGAACATTAAACTGAAATGGCTGCATTGTTTCAGAGATGACAGGAGGGGCACCGTACCTGTAACAGACACCTTCATGGTCGCTTCCAGAGGCCGGTTATTGTCCAGGTCACGGCTGAGCTTCAGGTCGCCATTGTCCTGGTTCAGAACCAGAAGACCCAGCTCATTCCCCTCCATGAAACTGTAATGGAGTTTGTCCGATACATCTGGGTCATGGGCCGGCACCTTCCCAATCACCCCTGTTGGGAAGCTGTTTGACTTGTTAGTGACATAGTTGTTGAAAATGATCTCGAAGTCTTGCAGGATGGGGTAATTATCATTCACATCCACAAGCTGGATGTTCACGGTAGCCCGGCTGACCAGCGGCGCTGATGTCGCCTGGACCACAATCACATACTCCGTGGTGGTTTCATAATCTAAGTCTGCCAGCGCGATCAAGTCACCGGTGAAAATATCCAACTGAAAAACCTCTGGGAAATTTCCCTCTACAATCTGGTACATGATCTGCGCGTTGGAGCCCTCGTCCGGATCCGTGGCAGTGATCCGGGCCACAATGGAACCCACTGCACTGTTCTCCTTCACACAGATGTTCAACACATCTTCAGCAAACACTGGTGCATTGTCGTTAATGTCCAAAACCGAAATCTGAATATCAACAGCGGCCTTCAAAGGAGGGACACCCCAATCCACAGCATAGGCCTTCAGGTTGTACATGGGCACATTCTCTCTGTCCAGCTTCCTGGCCGTCCTAATAATGCCAGAGTAGGCCTCAATAACGAAGTCACCATCACCATCATCACCACCCTGGAATGTGTAGCTCAGTCTCCCATTGGACCCGGAATCCCGATCAGAAGCGGAGATCTGCAGGACGCTGGTGTAGGTTGGTGCATCCTCAAACACAGAGCCCTGGTACATGTCACGAAGGAAACGTGGCGCATTGTCATTAGCATCCAGGACAATGATCTCCACGTATGTCGTGTCTGATTTCTGAGGGATGCCGTTATCACGGGCGATGATGGCCAGTGTGTAGGAGGCCTGGTCCTCATAGTCGATCTCCATCTGGGTAGTGATGGCGCCCGAGTCTGGGTCAATTTTAAACTGGGGAACATTGTCCTCCATGATGTAGGTGATGCGAGCGTTCTCCCCCGTGTCCTCGTCGGTGGCACTGATCACCACCACCGTGGACCCAATAGGCTTGTCCTCACTCAACGTGACCTGGTAGTTGGTGTTCTGGAACACGGGCCGGTGGGTGTTGGCATCAGTGACGTTGATGAACACCTGGGCCGTGTCATGGCGCATGCCGTCTGAAGCAGTGACCGTCAGGATGTACTGCCGCTCCTGCTTGTAGTCCAGCGGCAGTGCCAGTGTGATGAGGCCGCCGCCACTCTGGCTGGTGATGGCGAAACGGTTGCGAGTATTTCCACTGGAGAGCTGATAGGTCACCACGCTGTTGACATCCCGGTCGACAGCAGTGACCGTCAGCACGCTGGTGCCCACCAGGGCGTCCTCGTTAATCTTCAGCGAGTACAGCTTCTGGCTGAAGGTGGGAATGTTGTCGTTGACGTCCAGTACAGTGATGCTGACACTGGCAGATGATGACATTGTGGGAAACCCCAGATCACGGGCCTCCACACCGAAGGTGTAAAACTCTGTGGTTTCCCTATCGAGCTCCTCACTGACTGTAATCCAGCCGGTACTGTTGTTGATAGTAAAGGGAAAGCCCGGGGTGGTGTCCAGCAGCCGGTACTCCAAGCGGGCGTTGTCTCCAGAATCTGCATCTATGGCCTGGATGTGAATCACCGAGTGTCCGACGGCCACATTTTCCAGCACAGTGGCTTGGAACGGCGTGCTCACAAACATGGGGGCATTATCATTAATATCCACCACCTGGATCACCACCAGCCCCGTGCTGTTAATCAGGGGCGGGCGACCTCCATCCTGCGCCTTTATCCTCAAGTTATACTCCCTGATCATCTCGTAATCCAGCGGGTTGATGACATCGATGACGCCCGTGGGGGAATGGATGTAAAACTGGCCCTTCACGTTGCCGCTGATGATGCTGTAGGTCACCTTCGCGTTGTTGCCCTCATCTTGGTCAGAAGCCTCTACCTGTGCGACTTTAGTGTTGACGACCACGTTCTCTGGCACCTGAACCACATACCTTTTCTTGCTGAACTGTGGGTAGTTGTCATTCTCATCCTCCACTGTGATGTGCACAGTAGCTGTCGCACTGCGAGGTCCAGGGTCTTTGCCCTGGTCATTGGCTTCCACTATCAGCTGGTACCGGGACATAGTTTCTCGGTCCGGACGAACCCTGATCTTAACTAATCCATGTTTGGGATCAATTTCAAAAGCTGAGTTTACACCTTCTCCATTCACTATCTTATAGATCATATTAGCATTGGATGGTGCATCTCCATCGGTAGCCCTAATGGTGAGCACCTCAAAACCCACCTCAACATTTTCCCGGATCCGGACCCTGTATTCTGTCTGCTCAAAAACAGGCCCATGGTCATTGGTGTCACTTACAGTGACAGTAAGGTAGGTGATAGCTGATCTCTGTGGAGTGCCATTGTCAGTCGCAGTAACTTTAAATACGTGCGTGTCCTTGACCTCGCGATCTAAGCGCTGCACTGTGGTTATACTGCCGGTCTGCGGACTGATTTGAAAGAAGTCGCTGGATCTTCTGTCAAAAAGCGCCTCCATCCCGTACTCTACTCTGCCAGCCTCTCCGTCGTCCGGGTCATGCGCCTTGAGTGTAATAACACGGGTACCGGCCGGCTCATTCTCCGGGACTGACACCTGATAGTTGGGCAGCTGAAACTGAGGAGCGAAGTTCACGTTTCTCTTGTTCCGTCTGATCCACAGGTTTTTATCGCGGTCCGTAAGCCGTCCTGACCATGAACCATTAGTGACAACGAAGCGCAGCCTCACTCGCATGGAGAGCCGCTTGTTCTTCGCGGCGTGCATCCAACAGTGTAAATTCACCTCGCTTTTGTCCCCGGACCGCACACAGATCTTCCCATTTAATTGCGGTAAACTTTCCTTTGTATTCGACGATAGCAAACTAAAATGCAGTGGACGATTAGTGTCTGTGCACGTCAGATCAGAAAACTGGAAATCGCGAGCAAATGCGGGTACATATTTCTTTACATTCAACGGCAATATACCTGCGGAGAAGCAGGAAGTTGCGTTTAGTCTTGAAAGGTGATTAATGTAGATATCAGGCTTACCTAGGAAATTCTTTCGCCTGTATGTGATGAAGCAGCCCTGGCCATGTGCAAAGACACTGAAGCGCGCCCGGAGGAGAGCCTGAGATGTCAGGGAGGAGATCCTGACATGGAGCGGCGCCGGGTTCCTCTCCAGGAGCGCACAGTCAACTCTGCGGGACAGGCTCACAGCTCCTCCTTGCTTCTCAATCTCCAGCACGCTCCGGAGATATTTGGGAGTTAAAGTCCTGTCGATTTTATAAATCCAGCCATGACCGACGGACAAGTTTGCCAAAACGGCGCCCGGGCGTAGAGAGTGCGAAACGTGTAGATCGAAACATGCCAGCATGGGGACGTGGAGCAGAAGCGCAATCCAGACCCAGACCCAGGTCACCGGCAGCTCCATGGTTTAAAAAGTCCACAAATCCAGGTAAGTGCAGGAAAACACCGAGAAGGCGCCTTAACTCCACCTGTGCCGGCGCATCGTGCTGCTCTCCCCGTCCGTGAGCCTTATTAAACAGGCACCTTCACGCCGCGTCCCATCATCTCCACGTTAACTTTAAAGTGACTCCAAAATGGCTCCGCAGTTCCCCTCCTCCGAAAGTGATTAGCATAAACCTGCTGTGCGTGTCCCACTGGGGACTCCTCTCCGGGGCTTTCGTATGGATATCGGCTGGTATCTGCAACCATTGTCTCACTCATCTTTGTGATGGTTTGTTAACATGCATTGTAATTTTAAATGCTCTTTCTTCCCAGCTCCGTTACATCAAGAGCTTTTTTTGCCACTGAAACTTCCTCCTGATTGCCTGCTGTATTCTGACTCTCACGTATGCGTGAGCTGGAAAATTTCATACAATAAAACGGTACAATTATAGGAATTCATTAGTTATAAACTGAATTATATTACTTTATGCAGTTGTAAAAAGTATTTATAAATCAAAGACAATTTGCACTTAAACCCGGCATAGACACATTTCAGCAGTTTCTGTTTTATTATGCTTCAGAACAATATTACTGTCACTTCGTGCAGAAATTAATTATTAAAGTTATAATTGTTGGGCGCGTAACGACTATATGTTTATAAAACTTACTATTAACATTTTTAATGAGAACCTGCTGAAAAGTGATGTATCACGGTAATTAAAAGACTTACAATCTAGTGAAAAGATAAAAATCGAACTAATTCTGCCTGAAGGGTTTTTCCTAAGCATCCAATTAAAATAACTAAAGTCTTTTTAAAAATTGAAAATTACATTCTTATGTCCGTGTTATAAAATGCTACACTGTTGTAAGAGCTGGAGTATAACTTTAAAATAATCAGGCGGCATTTTTGTAACTGTTGTCTTTCCCATTGCGGTCAAAATGTTTCCTTCAATTATCAGCACATATATTCCCCGCAAACACCCGTGTTAAACACCGGAAAAACATACACATACATGTCACTAACTGGTTAGTTAGGCCTGCTTTTATTTAGGAGGCGCAGCAATCAGCAAGTGGTGCAGAAAGACATTCAGGCCTCGCTGCGCGCCCTCGGTGTGGAGGCTTGCTGCCTTATGAATATAAGCATGAATATATATGAATTCATGTGAGGTCCTGCCAGAAAGGGAGGCTGCGGGCAGCTCTCAGGGATTTTGCTGTGTCTGCTGACCCCTCTTGCGTCCCCATTCTGCCAGTTTCCCTCTCTGGCTCTTTATGTAATGCGAGACCCTGGAATTATGGGCTTTTGCCTGCTTCTTACTTTGCTCGGTGAGTTATTGGCATAGGAATGCTTTGTCTATTGTCATTCTCTGATACGTCATGTTACATATCTCGAATCATGTCTGTGAAAAGGACATTTCATCTCCACAACCCTATTAAAATTTTGAGCAGCTTTTAAATCCACAGTACCTCAAAGGCATTCTTCTGACACACTTATTTTGAACCAATATCAAACTAAAACTGAAGAGCTTCCGTTTTGCGTTACCTGGAACCGCTGAACAATCCCATGTCATCACAATGGAGAACAAAGAGTTTAACACTTAAAAAGAGACGAAAATGTGAATTTACATGGTGATTGCGAATCCCATTGAAAGTTGATAATGAGGATGATGACAATAATCTAATAATCTTAAAACTATGAAAGCATCATTAAATTTACTGTATGGGTGAAATATTTAAATGCATCAGCACCGAATCAATTCTTCTTCGGTGGTGTAACTTTCTAAAAATCTCTGAAGATTTTGCAGGGTTAGTTGTATTGATGCGGTGGAAGACGATGAATGATTTCAATGCAAATACAATAATGTCCATAGTGGAGGACAGCGCCACCTGCTGAAGCAATACGTCTATTTAGCCGGAAGAAATTAACATCGACTACTTTATTATTCTAGTGTAATGGTCCATCCATCCAACCGCTAATCTGATGCACGAGGGGAGCTTGCGCTTAATCCGTTGAGCTCAGAGCACAGGGGACTCCACTAGCTGCAATGTAAAGTGAACCTGCACCTACCTGCATCACATTATTTAAATTATTGCATTTATATTTCTGACGTAAAATCCAAAACCACGCACAAATGAGGCAGGTAAGACATTACAAGCACACCCATTGTTTAGTTTAGTTTTCCAAGTAGTCCAAAACACAATTCTCTCACATTGTGATGGGGGGAATGAACTCAAGCAGAAGATGAGGCATTCATAGGTTACGTCCGGTTTTTGTTACAATTTGGGTGGAAGATCACCCTGTGAATTATGGGCATTTGCCAGTTAAATAATGACATTATTTTGAGGATTGACTGTTTATAAAGAATTTTCAGAAGAAACAACCCGCTGATGTTTACTGTTAAAGCCTAACTGTTCGCAACTTTCGTTTGATTTCATTTGTTCAATAAATTAATTTCTCTTAAATCTTATAAACTGATGCTCGCATTTTGGAGGGAAAACAGGAACGTGGGAAAAGATGCACCATAATGGAGAGCTGTGCTGAACCTTTACGATGCAGTCCATCCTAGCACCAATGCAGAGGAGAAGGCATGATTAGGTGGCCAGATTAAAAAGGAAACGTTTAGCACCGCGACCACCATCCTGGTAAACAATCATGGCGCTGTACTTGGGAGCCGTGGATGAGGAAGACCCGAATAAACACCACAGTAGACACACCGGAGCCCCCTACCAGCTAATATGATCCTCTACACTCTCCAAAAAAAAAAAAAAAAAAAAAAAAAAAGAGTAAAAATGTGTATCTTTGCTCATCACTGGGGCTGTTCCTTCCAGGATCTGCCAATTGTACCCTTAGCTGTAGCTTTTAAGGTACAGAAATGGACTCTGAGGAACATTTCTGTACCATTTATGCAGCATTAATAATCTTTGTACCTTTAGGATGCTCCTCGAAGATCTATTTCTGTACCTTAAAAGGTACCATTACAAGGGTACAGCCTCAGTAACAAAGGTACACAATTTTACCCTTTTTTCTGAGAGGATAGTGCAAGCCTCACTTAAACCCACGTATCATAGTTTTAATAAATCCACTTTGTAAGACAATCACTGATTGCTCATCAGCATTTTCTGCTGTGTTTAAAACAGTAAACAGAAGAAACAACTAAGTGCTTAAAAACTATGAAAGTATCACTTACATTTAGCGCATGGGAGAAATATTTAAACGCATCAGCACTTTTCCACTGTCAATATGGTGTAAACCAAACACGAAGTGTACAAAAACCTTTAATGCTTCCTTAATGAGGAAATAAGTCCCACCATAAGGCCCAGTAACGCAGAAGCAGGACAGCTGGTGCCTCTGTCACACAGTCTGCAGGGATGTGCAGAACAGCGGTATAAAGTGGAGAAGCAGAGATGAGTCTTAACCCAAATGACTACTGGTGAGCTGGAATAGTGAGCAATACGGTTTATATGGTCTCAAACATGGACAGCGTCAGCCGCTGTTATTTTTTGCTGCAGAGCTAGGAAGCAGTTTTTGTTGGGTAGGGGAAAAAAGGGCAGAAAATTTGGCCTTAAAGAGGAGACCAGCAGTTTTATACGAATGTTTCAAACAGCTGATGTTCCATATATTCATCATCTCCATTTAAGACACCATAAGCCCCGCTTTGCTTGTTTAATAAATGACTACATCACACATTTAAACAGATGCACATTTGTTTATATTGAGGGTACATTTCAATGTTGCTAATGAATTTGCAGCCTGTTTACGCTTATAAACAATGGGCCTGGTGGCAGCCCTCCCAGAGGAACAGCCTGCATTTCACCACAAATTGTCTGTGTTACAGTTCTGCCACAAATGCCAAGGAAGGACTGCAAGTTTCATCAAAATAAACTCCTAAGTGTATATACCTTACAGCATATTACAAAAGACAGTTTTCCCTCATCATTTTTTAAAAATTATCATTCTACCAAAATAGCAAGCTTAAAATCAGCTGCCCCATTTTTTATTGATAATCTGTAATATATTTGTGACATGTTAACAAATCGCAGTTGAATCTTCCTACCAGAAGACCGTCTGTGGGTTCCAGCCTGAAAGACAGATCATAATGTTTGAGCAGAAACACAGGCAGGCCCACAGCAGGTCAATCGGTAATGTCCATTTGCTGCTCTGTACTTTTTACGCACTTTACTGCCTAATAAACTTCACTGCGTAACGCCTCTACCAAGGTGGTGTGCAGCTAAAGGACATCCTTCACTGCCATCCTGCAGACCACAGCATCCTGCAAGCTTCCACATGCCTCCTCTGCGGGTGTCACCTTATACACCTGGAGAAAAAACAACAAGCTGCACTGGTTACCAGGAGCGCGAGCTGGGCTCAGGGTCACCAAGACAAGTGCGCAGATAGGGGAGCCCCTGTGCGCTGATCGTCACGTGTCCTCCGATGCTGCTGGGCAGTGCTTCCTAACTCAATCCTCGGGGACCCCCAGATAGCAAAAATATGGACTGTCTGGGGGTCCCCAAAACCTGGTTTGAGAAACACTCCTGTAGAGACCACCCTGAAAACAGCAAACTACACCCTACATGCCACACCAAACTACACCCTACATGCCACACCTAAGCACCTTCCAGAGGGAGCTTACAATTATTTACATACAACGAGTAATTTGGAATTTGGGGACGAAAGGTGCTAGTTTGTGAATTACTGAAAGGAGTTCGTGTTATATTGTGCCACCTAGTGGCATAAAACAGTTACTGCAATTGTTTTGGATATTCTTTCCACAACGCCAAGACGGCCGCTGTGAATTGAAGCCAAGGAGACAGTTTCGAATAGACACCAATCCACCTCAGTGTATTCATAGCTAAACGGGTATATTTACAGACGGGGCTGAGAATGGATCCAAACCCTGTCAGATACCAGTGCCATGAATTCATGTAAGTATGCAGCCAATGATTAGCTCTCACAAACCTATGGAAAGATACATTGAAGCAGATTAACCTTTTTCACTTTTGGGATGTCACTGATGGTGGCAAGATGCTCAATTGGAATCTGCTGACCATCCACCTTGGCACAAATGGCATCTATGTTATGACCGTCCTCTTCCGTATGAATCAGAGCAATAAGAACGGCACTGTCGCTGTCGGAGATGCCAAACTTTTTGAAAGCCTCTGATATCTGAAATTGAACAAAATCAAAACCCAAAAATCATGTCAGTAACAGCCACATGCGTGGACACACATAACATGCACATATTGTCGTGTTTTTAAAACATATTAATACGAATAATTGTGCAACTCACGTTATTTGTAGGACAAAGATTAAATATTACTTCAGAATAAAGACTCCTTGTCTTCATTTTTCCAACCCTTTGCAGATGAAGGGCTTTATTTGCAGCAATCTGAACCTGAAACGGACCGACCACCTGTGATGGAAGAAAAAGCCTTAAGACTCTGTTAAAGGCTGCCCTTACTGTACGGACATGCACGCTGTAAACAGATGAACGTTTACTAGATGTTGTGTTCATATAAAGCTTACGCGTGCAGCGTATCGAGTGGTTTAGTCTAACCCGTATTAAGTTTGTACCCGCGAAGGTTCCATATAACACTGTGTTAATCACACGTTTTAATCACATGTGTTTTTATAGGCACGGTGTCTCACCATTGACGGGTTTATTAGGGCGCAACTGATCTCCCCTGCAATGGCCGCCTTCCGCAGCTCCGCCGCGTTTTTAACATCCTTAAACAGGCACTGGGTCACGACACTATCGGGAAACAATTCCAGCTCCTGGGTTAGCTGCATCTCCATAAAACAAAGCAATAATTTGTGTTGATATGATCCGGAAAATCACACGGCTATTCTCATCCAGCTATCTGTATAGAGGGGGAATAATACCGATGTGACGCACCAGAACCCTAAAAGAAACGTTCCGCCTTAACCCATCCTTTATCCCAGCCTTTGGAGGGTGGCCATATGACTAGACACGTCTTTAAACACGTTTTTACAGTATTTTGTATAATCATATGACATAATTGGGTATGCACACTATCACTACCTTGAAGTTCGCCTTTTGTCAAACCGCGCAAAATGAGAAGTTGGCTACAGTAGCTTTATGGCTCTAAATTATTCCATTTCATGACCCATATTTTTCCGTATGTCTTAGATTAAATATAACTTAATTTTCATGTTTAACTGACTCAAAAGTTGACTGTCTTCGAAAGCTGTATGTTTTGCGTAGCGATCCATTGCGGTCAAGCTGTTTCTTAAACACCCTTGAAGTATTAATTATCCATCCATACTACAGAAACGTATCCAGTATAGTGTTGCCTTGGAGGGGCGTCCCAGCAGGTCCACAAGTATATAAACCAGTCGTCTGTAAATGGGCCATCAGCGTGGTTTTGTTTTTGTGCGTCTTATGGACTCTGTGATCAGAGTTTCTGATCCAGCGCTACAATCGCATAGCGCTGGGTCGCATATTCTCCACTAGGTGTCGTGTAAATACTTCGTTGGCTTTCCATATCCTACCTACTCGTTCAGATTGATGGGCATCTTAGTTGTGGGGTTGTAATCCATCGCAGGACGCACACCAACCAGGAGTTCACAGGCTTAAATCTTCATGACGCAGGGAAAACATGCAAACACCACATACCCGTGCGGGATTTGAACGCCTACACTAAACAGATGAAGTAATTTAATTGTGCGACCCACAGAGCTACCACGACAACCACTAGCTTATTTGCACTTACATTTTGAGCAACTCTGCACCTCCCCATCCGAAAGTAACTTACAATTTCCTTTATTTTTGTAATACAGCTGGATCTTTTACACGTGTGATAAGGGTTAGGTACCTCAATCAAGGGCACAACAGGAGAGTCTTCCAGGGACATAGGAAACATGAGTCCGCTATCACATATTCCTGTCAGATGAAATTGAAAAGGATTGATTCTTGGAAACGAATTTAGCACCGTCATTCACATCCCGTGTAATTGTTTTTAAAACCCCACGTGTCAAGAAGGCGTAAATGAATGGATGACATAGCCTTACTGCCAGCAAATTTGTGCAAGGGCATTATTGTATGCAGATTTCATAAAAACTACTTAATATCACTGACATTCTCCAGAAATGAGGACGGATTTGGTCATTAAGCTCAGAGGCTGTGCTTAGACATCTGCAGAATAAATAGTTTAAAAGTTGCTGTATTTGAGTGAATTATTTAAAGCAGCCCTTCCTGTAGTTTTCATGCTTAAGAGGAAATGCATTTTCACTCAGCTGCTGAAATGTTTACAGGTTGGGCTATATTGGCTGGGCAAGGGCCAGTTTCCTGTGATTCTCTGTAATACAGTATCCATATTTACAAAAAACTTTCATGCTCAGCATGTGCTGTAATACTACAGTATAGTGAAGACAAGGCCACAGAAAACAATATTTATGATCTTAGCTGGTGGCACAAGAACAAAATTCTACTTTCCTATCTGGTCCCAGTGGCTTATAGCCATGCTGATTGTCTGGCTAACCCTGAACAATGGCCGAAATGGCTTGGGACTCTGTCTCCACCACTCGAGATTCAGTGCAAAACGTATCTGCCACCCCAGATTCTGTTAGTGCGCAATTCTGAAAACTGCCATGTTTGCCTCCATAGGAAAATAATTACACTTGTTATCAGGTGTGCATTCTTGTTTAAAAGATGAGCCGCTTTGAAAGCAGAATATCCAGAATTAGTCATACAGAGTTACCTCTGCTCGTCAAAAGGGGCTTCAAATGGCCAATTACGGAATGGAGTGCACTCACAATTAAAGCTGCGCTGCTGAAGTGTGCTGCTGGCCTGCGGGACTCGCAGCAAAAGCTGTTTTGTCTAATCATTAGCAAACACGTCAGCATTGCACAGGTCATGAGTTAATGTTCATTACTGCTGAATTAAAATGTTGGGTGGGTCAAATGCTGGTGTTGTTGAGCAATACTATCTCATTCAGGGAGCTGCCTTTCCTTATCCGGGGTCATTTTTACTTTTTGTTATGTGTCGTCGATGTGTTTTTTTATTGTATATTACTTGACACAGCAGACTAAAAAAACCCTCTTCACACTCATTGTTCTCAAAAGAGCTGCTGATGACCAACTGCAGGAGGTATAGCTAAAATATCACGGAATTGTTTTTGTTAAAGTTCACCTGAAATGTCTTGAAGGCAAACTGCTGCATCTAGATTTATTCGAGAGACGGGACGAAAATAAACATTATTAAACGGGGAAAGAGACACAGCTCACTCTACAGCATCCTTGGATATGCTTTATGTGGGCAATATGCCAGATACTGCATCAGGAAATCAAGGATAGAGAAACCTGGAGATCATGGCCCATGTGAAGAAAACATCATCAAACACCCAGCAGGCTGAAACAATGAAAACATGAATTACTCACTGAGAAATAAATAAAAAATAACCATAACTGCATGTATAAGAGGTTTCTGGTGACTTACCCGCTCTCCAGGCATGCTTCAGTCCCCTGGATTTACATATTCCTGCTGACCTTTCTCCCCATAATCCCATCATAAACATTACTGGAGCCCCGTGCCCATCGGCAGGTTGGAGTACGGTGCCAACCCTAGAAAGTCACCTCACCCAAGGTTATTACTAAACACAGGAGAACCACTATACTGAGACACAGGGAGGTGCCAATGGGACGAGGCGTGGAGGTAAGAGCTGGGGACACAAATTGAGAGAGAGGCCTACTGCTCAGAGCTGGCCTGCCTTCCTAAAAATTGATTTAGTAGCAGTTCCTTTCATCTTCACATCGTGTTCTGATGCTGGAGTCAGTTGGGCTGTTAATTAATCAAACAGGGGGGTGATTTGAATGATGATTAGCTAGTGCACATTTTGGGAATGATTTTAAATAGATAGCCTGTTTGCAATCATTACTAGCTCTTGATTAACTTCAGTGGCAATTTAGTTTGTCTCCTAAAAAAAAAAAACCAAGTAAAGGGACAATAACGTCAAGAACAAATGTGTGATGTTTTCTATGTGCCTACTAAGAATTTGTCAATGATTAAAAATGAGTAACACTGCAGTTGTGATGGGGATTCAATACCGAGACCATGAAGGGCAGAGTCTGACTCAACACCTAGACCTTAAAGGGCAGTGTCTGACTCAACACCTAGACCTTGAAGGGTAGAGTTTGATTCAACCCTGAGATTTCAGGGGCCAAAACTTAGGCTGTAAAAAATGTAGTTTTAATTGTACTCATTTACTATTGTTATCACCCCTGGTAATATTTAAAAGTAAAATTCTATCAAGCATGGTTGTAAACATTGTCAAAAAATCATTTCAGTAAATGACAGAAGGAAGACAATACTTTTATCTCAAACATTAGTACACATACTTAATCATAAATGCCCAGCACTGTACCACTGCTAACCTGATCAGATTTTCATGTGAGCCAATCAGCAGGGTGAAAGATGTGTTTCATGCAACCAGCTGAGTACTCTGTGACTGTGACTTGTTATACTAAACTGGTTGGTTGAAACAAAACCTTGGTCTGGATATGTATTTTCTGGATCTCTGCACTCTATTGATCTAAATTTACAAGACTGAACCGAAGACAGCGTTGTCCAAGACCAATTCAAGACAGAACAGAAATGCTCTCAATTCTGAGACAAGACTCAGTGAAGGAAAAAGTGGTCTTGAGTACTACAACCGTTATTCATTTACAGGTGTGAGTATTGTTGTAGTCTTACCAGTACACTCCCTCCGCCTGGCTGCCACATGCACTCAGCACCACCGTTACTACACCCTGCATCATCACACACCAGTGCTGCGCTTTACTCCATGAGGTCCCCCGATAGAGTAATGTTACACATGTGCTTTGAAAGTTACAATAATATTCTTCAGAAGGAATCATTTTACACCCATATAACTGAGTGATGGCAAATAACTGTATTCCTGGCTAATTTACACCTATTATGGTTTAGCAGGTTTTAGTGAAACACCGTTAATTGTGCTGAATAACAGCATGTATGCAAATAGTCTTACTAATTTGATTCTGTTCAGAATGTGCCTGAAAAAATGTACCTCAGACATTTGGAAGCAGAGCACATCCCCTTCAAATGTTTCAGTCTGCAAATAAAAGCTGTTTCCCCCCGTGAACCATTGGAGGTCTACAACAATCAACATGCTGCACATTTAGTGTCTTTAGTTGCAGAGTGAACTTAAATTTCTACAGGAAATCTCACAGAATACCTACCAAAGCATGAGTTCTTGCCTGGTGTGAGAATCAGCCTCAATTATCCATAACCTCAGGAGCTCTGTCCTCTGCTGTGGACTGAAAAATCGTGGAGAGTCTCTCCATGATCCCACAGAGAGGTTGGAGTCAAAGTTCAAATTTTTATTGTTATACGTGTTCCAAGGAACACAGTGAAAATCTTATGCCCAAGGTTGCCAACTTTCATGCATCTGGCATGACACTCAACACATGCATGAAATCTTACTGCAAATCTATATTATTCCATTACGAACCTAAGATGAGCTGCATCAAAAGCACTGGGACAGTTTCCAAACCCTACAGACAAGGTCATAAAAGTCTTACATTCATGTAAATGTGTGTGCAGATTGAACATTTCATACCAGCCAGCTGACCAAAGTTGGCATCTTTCTATGCCACAGACAGAGGCACCATAAGGCGGGTGAAAGTTTGCACGATTCCAAGGGCCCCTGAGTGACAGGGGGCCTAGAAAATTTAGAAAATAATTGGATTGGTCTGGACTCGGGGGGCCAATATGATATGCCTTCATGGGGTCCAAAATCGCTAGCAACGCTGCTGATCACACTTGCAAGGCGGTGGACAGGTGCCTGAGGCGACAATAGGACAGACAGCCGTGCATTAAGAGAGAAGAAGTGCAATATTGGATGAGAGACATTACACAGAGTGCATGTGTGTTCATATTTTACTCATTTATCTAGCGCTTTTAATCAAACAGACTGGCCCTCCAGAACCAGAAATGGGGAACCCTGCTCTACTTGTTATGCTACAAGAGGAATTCTTTGGCTTCTCTGTGTGGAAGTAAAATATTTAAGCAATAAAACCACGTGTGGAAAAAATCTGTGATGATGTCTCAGATTTGACCTCTCACAGCATGAGAATACGTCCTGGCTTCTGCCTTTTTAGTTTTTGAGGAGGTGTCAACATTTAAGATGTCTCTCTCGAGCGAGAAACTGCTCGGACAGTGAGTCAGACTCTGGCACCAAGTACACAAAACACAACTGAGTGTGAAGTAGCCATGAATGATTGATGAGCTAAATGATATGGCACTCAGTTAACGGTGGCTAATGCTTTGTTAACTGTGTGGCGTCATTACTGAAGCCTGTTCACATGCAGGTTTACACGTTTCTGAGAAGGTGTTTAAGGATGAAAGACACACGGGCACAAAGGATTGAACCAGCAGAGGTGAACAATAAAGATAAACTCCCTACGGCATTCGGCACAGCACATCACAGCCAAAACCTCACGAGTCCTTCAAAGAACTCATTAATGACCGCACACATTAAGGGACAATCAGCCAGCAGAGTGGATATCATTGTAGTACCGAGGGGCATTTTTGCATTTATAAATAAGTGTTTATGAACAGACAGAATAAATGAGAACAAGTGCGGAGATTATAAAAAGCATTTTCTCCCTTTTAAAGACAAATGTTGGAGGAGTATGTGCGATAATGTAACTGTCCTAACAGATGATGATTCCTTCAAGGTTCATGCCACCATCGGCTGTTACTATCAGGAGATTTTATTCAGTGATTCTCAGGGTTTATCTGTAAGAGGAGCCATGAGTCTCTCCCCACCTTTAAAGGCCATCTTGTTCAGTCACTCTGGCTGCCGCAGCCATGTCACCCCCCCCATCATGTCACCATGCTTTGCCTCATACTCCATAGTGGTGCTAGGAGGAGCACGTCACAGGGGGGCGCTGGTGAGCATTTTGCTGGAAGGAGGCTGGTGTATGGTGCAGTGTGTGCTGACCTGACGGGGTGGGGGTGCTGAGCTGGAACATGCAAGCAGGCCAAGGTGGGAGGGATCATATTGGCCTGTCCCCCGCCTCCAGGGCGTGTGATCATTCACGCGTGGGACAGCATTTTTGTGATGCCTATCTTGGTGAGTCACTGCTGCCCCCCACCCCCACCCCAGCGAGACCCAACATCCCCAAACTGTTAACCCCATAGTGTAGGAATGGCCACCATGCTATCTGCCACAGCCAGGAGAGGGAGCCGCTGAGTAAGCTCAGCCACCCCCCACGTGCAGCCTCCCTCATCCTACATGCATGTCTCATAGTCACAGCCATTCCATTCCAGTCAATTCAGGCCTTGGAAGGACCTCTGTTCCTGATCTATAAGCCACTGCAGTGAGAAAAGGCTTCATTTCTTCGTAGATTCTTCAGATCACTGTTCCTATTTCAGTTTTGTATATTACAAACCTGCCGATCGAGTGCGATGTGACATTTTTCAGGTGAGTTTTTTTCATCACGCTCACTTTAGAGCTGGTGGAAAATGTCTTTCCTAGCCTCCCCTGAGACCCTATTATCCTGCAAATGGGAAGAGCAGCAATGCTGAGCATTGATAACAGGTTATAGGAAAATCATTTGCATCCTGATATCTCTGCAAATGAAGCTGCTCAGCCACCTATCAAACCTTTTTTTGGTTTAACTGATTCTCTGTGGTATATGAATGTTTCTTCCAAGAGACATTCTGCATATAAGCTTAAAAGAATCATCATGACCTTCTCCATCCAGCCACACTGTACAGACTCACAGGGACAGCAGAGAGCAAAGGGCTGGGAATACCCTGGAAAACATTCCACACCAAGCCACATGGGGGCGCTAGAGGCAATTTGGAGACACCAACAAGACTAATTGCAGTAATCAGCATTAAAATAGACAGAGGGCAAGATTCAAACTCCCAACCCCAGAGGTGTGGAGCTGTTCATGACCATTTAAACGTATCCAATTCAACACATACTGTTGTCATTTTCTGATATTCAAAGAGAGTGTATTGTTCATGGTCAACATAATAAGGCAATTTATAATGTCACTTTTATGGCACATTTCCTCCAAAAACAATTATAACAACTGTTATATATATATATATATATCAACATGCGAATCTTCCACCCACAGCACTCGTGTTGTGAGATGAAGCCAAGCGTGTTTCATTAGCAAGCAGCCGCCTGCATTTCAGAGAGTGTGCTGAGCATATAAGCATCATCCTGCATTTCAGAGCGTGTGTTGAGCGTGTAAGAAGCATTCCGCATTTCTGAGCGTGTGCTGAGTGTGTAGGCAGCATCTAGCACTTCAGAGTATGTGCTGAACATGTAAGTGGCATCTTGCATTTCAGAGCTTGTAAGCGGCATCCTACATTTCAGAGCATGTGCTGAGCAGGTAAATGGCATCCTGCATTTCATGGTGTGTGCTGAACATGTAAGTGGCATCTTGCATTTCAGAGTGTGTGCTGAGTATGTAAGAGGCATCTTGCATTTCAGAGCGTGTGAGTGGCATCTTGCATTTCTCAGTGTGTGCTGAGCGTGTAATGGATGCTGACAGCAGTTCTGTGTGCCTCCAAGCTGCAGAAGCAGGGCCTTCCTGTCTAGTGGATTTCCACGTCACATTATCCACAGGTCCATTTGTATCAGCTCCAAGACTGAGCATGTTTTCAAATTGATGTCAGTAATGGTTCCATAACAATAATGAATCATTACATAGATTTTCAGAATTTCGTATTCATGAAATCGATGGGATTATTTCCCTTTTCTTCCAGTCATGAATAATTCATTAATCTCATCTCGTAATTCTGAGAACATCAAAATTTTTCAGTGCTTAATGAGTGAAAGTGAGAGTGTGCCTGTCTGCAGCCAGGGGGCAGTGGTGGGCAGTTTGGAGTCTGGGGTCAAACATGCAGCAGCAGATCAGCTCTTTATGCTTCAGACTGGCCGAACCACAGTCCAGCTATGCTGCTGTCTCTGATGATGAATGCGCTGCGAGCTGGCTGAAGCACAGCTCAGCGATGTAGTCAGTGCGGCCGGCCATCTGCTGCACCGTACGCAGCACAGAGAAGAGTGTGGGGCATAAGTAATGTGTGTGTGAGAAAGTGTGCTACGCTGTCCTGGTGAGAGTTTGAGGGATGTTGCCTGACCGCCACCTTGTCTGAAAGATCCTGCTTTTACCAACCTACAGTTACCCAGAATGGTGATGGATCTTAGCAGAGGTAAGTTTGATGTGAGACAAACCTACAAAAGGCAGCTGGAATTTCCTGGCAGGACGACAGGGCCGCCCTGCAGATGGCAACTGCTTCCTGATGCCTCTCTGCTCTCCTCAGGCTCAAAGGCATGGGATCCCAAAAACCCAACAGTGAGGAGAGCAGGAAGAAGGAGTCTGGCTGGGAACAGGAAGGGGTCCATCAGGGGGAGTAGGAAGGAGTCTGCCAGGGGGAGCAGGAAGGTGTCTGTGAGGGGGAGAAGGAAGGAGTCTGCCAGGGGAGCAGGAAGGAATCTGTGAGGGGGAGAAGGAAGGAGTCTGCCAGGGGAGCATAAAGGTGTCTGTGAGGGGGAGA
>JAODUD010000001.1:8803299-8816367 GCA_026784285.1 Stomatorhinus walkeri | reverse complement strand
CCCCAGCTCCTATGTGAAAGATGTGAAAAGATGCAGGAGATGGTAAGATGTTCATAGGAGGAGCCGCTGAGGCCCATTTGGCCTGGGGTTCAAGGTGCTGGTGCATCACAGCCTCCCCATTACAAGCATCGTCACTGACAGTGTACATTGCTACACTGTCACAGGCAGTTTATACTGTTACATTGTCACAGGCCATTTACACTGCTCCCTAAAATAACAAGTTGTCCACCATCTAGAGCAGAGTGTTAGTGCTAATGATTATGTATCCCCCAGCCCTGCTTTGAGCTCATGTTGCATCTGTTTTTCCCCTTGATTGCTAACAAACGGTGCTAGCTAACCCAAAGCACTCTGTACTGCTCAATTACAGTGACAGCAAAAATATTTCAGAAGCTGGACCAAAGAGAGTCTCATTAGGTGACAGTCCAGTTTCTCAGGGCAAATTGTGTCAAAGATTAGAGGAGCTTTGATTATTTTTTCCTCTCTCTTTTTTTTCCAGGCTGTCTGTGACAGCTTCAAACCATGGCATTCATCACAGCTCCTCGTTTAAAGTTTCATACTGGACACTTGGCCAGACAGATGTCTTACCTGAACAATGTCCCTCTCTGCGTATCTTCCTCTCGACGATACCCTGACTTCATCTCCGTCCAGCTCCACCATGGCTACAAGGAAGCAAAGATCGTGTTTCACTAATAATGGGTGACAGGTGTGGAAAATCGCTAGATAATCATTCTCACAGTAATGATCCCTGTGTCTAACATTAATATATCCAGGCGTGTCCTGTAAGACTCACATATTCTACTAAATGCAAATGTACTCAATTTGATATATACACCATATAACCATGCCAGCGTCAGACTTTATAATACAGCATTTAATCATTTAATTGCCTGCAGGACTGAATCTGCTTATTAGACAGATAATTGCAAGCTGAGCCAGTACTCTGAGTAAGTACTCTTCAAGCATAGAGGGGAAGAGGCTGGATTTATGAGCTACAGGGCATCTAATTATGATAAATACTGTAGCACAACTCAGAGAGTCAATACAGACAATCAGTGAGAGAGAAGCATTGGGAGCAGGTTTCTGGACAGGACAGCAAGGAGGAGAGACATACAGGACACAGGACAAGGGCACTGATGCGGTAGCAAGTTCCACAAAGCCACTCTGAGCCCTAACCATTTGCAGGCTTACCGTCGAATTCTGCTGGTCCAACTCCAACAATGATGAGGGACATTGGCAGGGAGGCAGCCTGTGGACAAGGTGGGACAGAGGGACACAGTGTGCTCAGTGAGGACAGCATAGACCATATCTCCGCGTCGTCAGGAGAGGCCCGTACTGCCACCTACAGGGCGGAGTCTGTGCTTGCAGGTTGGCAAACTGCACTTTACGGGAGGCTGCCAAAAAGTGGGTGAATGATGAACGAGCTCATCACGGCGTGCTCTGCAGATCTTCCTCTAAGAAAGTGGACAGCTGGCCCGCTTCAGCGTCCTGGATGGAGCTCAGTTGGAGCCCTCAGCTTCTGCCAGAGGCCTGCTCTCTTACCCGAGTCACTGTCAGGTACCCCAATGCGTTCCAGTATTTTACTCATGCATTGCATGTGTGTATGCTGGTACTCATACACAATTCAGTGATCTACTCTCCGGTAGGAGAAGCGACAGCTTTAAATGTGCCGGAGAAGGTTTTCTTACAGAAACCATGCATGTCACAAAGGTTGAGCCACCATAACTCTCTAACCATAGCATCCTGTTGAGAAAATAGCCATGAACATATGTGATTTAAAGAGAAGAACCTCATACATTGACGATGGCCTCCTTGGCCTGTGCCATGTCTGAGATGACTCCGTCCGTGATGATGAGGAGCACAAAGTACTGGGAGCCATCCTTCACAGATGCCGCATACCTGGGAGGGTGGGAGAGTAACACAGACGTATCCGCATTTACAGCCGCAAATGGGCCAACCACGAACCCTACACCACTTTGCACTTTACTGACATTGTGAGCTGACATCGCCGTCCACTTAAATGCTTGTGAAATGAAAAGCGATGCTCCCGCTGCTTACAGGACTGAGATGATTCTGCCTGCACTCCCTGGCCGATGCCTGTTAAAATGCAGTGAAGGACTGATCACTACTGAGTGAACATCTCTCCACCTAATATGTACATGGCCATGGACTCTTGACATCACCAGGAAGCAGGTGAGAAGGTGCTCTCCCAAGGTGAGAAACATATTAATTTACAACGCGAGGGGAAACACCCAACTGGACAAGGACAATGCAGCAGAGAGCTCCTGAGTGTGGTCTACTCATGATATTGGATGATCCTGACGACCTCACAAGGTGAACACTAGCAATAAAAGATTTAGGAGGAACTATGCCTAGGGGACCATAGAGCTAAAGTCAGAGTAACATTCAGAAGAAATAGACGGGACTGGCACTGCCTGCAATGTGGATGCCTCTAGGAAAGGTCCAAATGGCTTTGAGGACCCAGCTGTCTGATGAATGTGTCAGCTTGTTATGGTCTGGCCTTCTGTGAGAACAATGCTGGCTGGGAACACGGGGGATGGGACGTTTTCTGAAGATACAGTCGTCATGATGTCAGCAGTGGGTTAGTCAGTGGGTATGAAGGTGTGTTGACACATGCGGCGGCTGTGAGAGTAGGCGGATGGGGGCTCGTGGGGTGACTGCGGCTATGCTGAGGCGCCCCGCCCCCTGACGACTGACCATGTGACTGCTTCTCTTTCCTCTATGCGTGAAGCCTGCTGGAGGCCCCAGCAGCTACACAAGCTCCACCCACATCCAGCAGCTCTGCCCACAGTCACATGACAGGAACCCATCGGGCCAAGTGGCCCCTCCCTCAAAGGCTGGATCATCTGGCCAGCACCATATCGGCAGGGGGGGCTCTGCCATATGCCCCATGTTGCCTGGGATGGGCTCCAGGCCCCACCACCACTCTGACCAGGAAAAGTGGTGACAAGATGAATGGCTGTGCATCTGTGTCATGTGTAACAAACTAATACTACTTCTTTCACAATATATTCCCGGCTAAGATGACTGAAATTCTGCTAATTTTTAATTGTGCAATTTACAATTTGTTACACTGAACTAAGTTCATGACTAATAAAGCTTTGGGGGGGGGGACTTGAGGGACACATTTTCAGGCAACTGATGTCTCACAATCTAAAGGGTGATCATCCTGGAGATTACAGGCCAGAAGACCATCTGCTTCAGTGTGAAACGAGGGCACCCAATGTGATCCCCGTCCTGGAGAACAGCAACACCCTGATTTGCTCCACTTGGCACCATGCCTGCGGATACAGTCTTTCCAATAACACCATGTGGCATGCCCCCCCCCCCACCACCCAAGGGAAAAAGGACACCAGGCAGGATGGATGGCATGCTCTGAGGGTCAGTAAGCTTCAGCCTCTCTGACTCCCTCCAGACCCGGGGAAGGTCCCACTGTCTTGCTCCACTGAGCTGCTCTGTATGGATGTGATGACAGAAAAGCTCCCACTGGACTTGAACTGAAGTGTTTGGAGGTCAGAGGCTGGAGGTCGGAGGTGACTGCTCAGGGTCGGCCCGCTTACCTGGCAACATGGTTGATGACGGGGGAGAAGTTTGTGGGCCCATATAGTTGCACGGACTTTAAGCTCTGGTAGTACGCCTCCATGACCCCATTGATGCCGTTGCAGTAGGGGTTCTGGGGGTTCCCATTCTGCGGAACAGTGCACATTTCACAGAGGTGCCAGCTTAGGGTTAGAGTTAGGCTGTATCTCAGACAGCGCATTGTGCTCATTGGACGCTCCAGTGACTTTGTTCAGCGCATTAGTGTTGTGTTTAAATAATTCCTCAGGCTCATCTAGGACCCTGGTTTGCCTTAAAGGGGCAGTGCAGAACCCTGTTGGCCTTAAAGGGGAAATGCAGGTCCATGCTGGCCTTAAAGGGGCAGCGCAGAACCCAGGACAGCCTTAAAGGGGCAGTGCAGAACCCTGTTGGCCTTAAAGGGGAAATGTAGGTCCATGCTGGCCTTAAAGGGGCAGTGCAGGACCCTAGACAGGACCCAACTGGCCTTAAAGGGGCAGTGCAGAACACAGGACAGCCTTAAAGGGGCAGTGCAGGACCCCATTGGCCTTAAAGGGGTACTGCAGAACCCTTTAACCTTAGAGAGGAAGAGTAAGACTCAACTGGCTTTGAAGTCGCAGCACAGAACCCCACCGGTCTTACAGGGGCAGAGCAAAACCCCACTGGCCTTAAAGGGGCAAAATACGAACCAGCCAGTCTTAAAGGGGCAGTGCAGGACCCCCCAACTTTAAAGGGTCAGCTCCTGAGACCCTGCACTATGTACGACTTTGGGTCTGTTGTCAGTAAAAACACGGGGAGCAATGTGAGAAACCTAAATGTGAGACCCCTCAATGTGAGACACCTCAATGTGAGAAACCTCAATGTGAGACACCTCAATGTGAGAAACCTCAATGTGAGACACCTCAATGTGAGAAACCTCAATGTGAGACACTTCAATGTGAGAAACCTCAATGTGAGATACCTCAATGTGAGATACCTCAATGTGAGAAACCTCAATGTGAGACACCTCAATGTGAGAAACCTCAATGTGAGACACCTCAATGCGAGAAACCTCAATGTGAGAAACCTCAATGTGAGAAACCTCAATGTGAGACACCTCAATGTGAGAAACCACTTGTAACTGTGGAAGGCTGGCAAGAGCATGAGAACAACAGAGAATCCACAAAAAGGTCAACAGGACAAGCAGGGCTGGGGAAGAAGATGAGTGCAGTGTTAATATTTCATTAAAAGACTCCCTTAAAAGGGGTGGTGCTGCTCACGCCAAAATAGCGGACAGCATAAAATCTAGAATTGCACTCAGCTGTGTACTCAGTGCCCCGATAAAATGATTTCTTACAAGGAAGGCCATAATAAGTAATTACTCTTGTAACAAACCACATGGCATGCGATGAGTCATCTCAGTTTGGGGTATTACGGGATGTCATGGAATTATATAGACAGACAAACCTCTCTCACACAATTCCTGCAAGTCTTAGTCAGTCTCACTGGTGAAAGTAAACTACTGAAAAACACACAAGCAGGCGTGATGAGCTCACACTCCCAAATCCAAGATCTGTCGCAACAAGAAGGAGGCCGGTTTACTGCAGCGATGCTGCCGCTTTAACGGGACGACAGCCATTGTTTCTCACATCCACATCCAAACCCTGAGCAGGTGATGCATGGGAAGGAAGCAGTGACACCACAGATCAGGACCAGATTCTACCCAGAGGATTGTGGGTAGGAGTGCTGGCTCACCAGGGCGAACTCGTGGGAGACCCTGCCGTCAGGAGGAAGCTTGGCACCGAAGCCCAGCGCAGGAAACATCTTGTCACTGTCATAGTCCTGGATGATTTCACCCACGGCCTTGAGCGCCATGCCGTAGGCGTTCAGGTGGTACGGGCTCATGTAGTGTAGGGAGGTGGGCTGGGCTGGGTTCCCTGCACCGCGAGGAGACAGAGTGGTGTCAGCTGTCTGCTGGACCTCATCTTCACAGTTAAGGCATCACCCCTCCTGACGTGATATGATCTGAAAAATAGCCATCAGCCACCAGGATCCAGACTGAGCTGCCGTCTTCTGCTGGCCCATTACGATTAAAGCGGGGATAAACAGAATCCAAGCGTGAAACGGCGATTAACGCTCCATTTTCAGCGTGAGGCTGTTATCTCACCACCAGGGTAAAGCCGTCCTCATGAAGCAGGACAAGAGGACGGCAACTCAATTACACCCCCAGTTCCTGTAATGCCTTCCACCTAATTATGGAGAACGATGGTAATAACATTACTGGCTATGCACAATCTAATAAAGTCTGACTGAATATTACCCTTACTGTATGCACTTGAACCTTGCGGGCTGGTGGGGGGGCACTGCAGAAAACAGGTCTAGTCACTGTCATAATCACCACATGCATTGCATGGTGCTTTTTATTGTGCTATATTCTTGTACAGGAGTGATAATATAGGACCTGGAGCTGCTTCTGCAGTTATCTTATTGGTCCTCAGACCACTGATGGTTATCTTACCGATAAGCATCATACTCACCATTCGATGCTGTGAAGTCAATGGCCACGGTGAAATTGATCTGTGTCCTGAAACAAAGGAGAAACATCCTTCAAGATGTACCAGACAGAGAAATGAGTTAATGACATACTGAAATACAGGCACAACGAAGGAGAGACTGAACGACATGCTGAAATGCAGACAAAACAAAGGAGTGAGTGAACAACATGCTGAAATGCAGACAAAACAAAGGAGTGAGTGAACAACATGCTGAAATGCAGACACAACGGAGTGAGTGAACGACATGCTGAAATGCAGACAAAACAAAGGAGTGTGTGAACAACGTGCTGAAATGCAGACACAACGAAGGAGTGAGTGAACAACATGCTGAAATGCAGACAAAACAAAGGAGTGAGTGAACGACATGCTGAGGTGCAGAAAAAAGGAGTGAATGACATGTTGAAATGCAGACAAAACAAAGGAGTGAGTGAACAACGTGCTGAAATGCAGACACAACAGAGTGAGTGAACAACGTGCTGAAATGCAGACACAACGAAGGAGTGAGTGAACGACATGCTGAGGTGCAGAAAAAAGGAGTGAATGACATGTTGAAATGCAGACAAAACAAAAGAGTGAATGACTGAAATAAATACAAAATTGAGTGAGTGAAAGACATGCTGAAATGCAAGAAAAAGGAGTGAATGACACTGAAATGAATACAAAATGGAGTGAGTAAACGACATGCTGAAAAAAAGACAAAACGAAGGAGTAAACAAAATAAGAGCCAGCTACACCTCTCTCTTGCTGTCTCTTGAGTTCACTATCTCTCAGTAATCCCTGCAGTTAAGATGAAAGCAGACCAGGAGGGATTTTACCATCTAGTTAATAGATAAGGGTTGGGGGGAGGGGCCCTGGAGTATGTCACAGAAGGGGAGGGAGGAGCAGATGCTGGGATTTCCATGGGAGCCCCCACACTGATGTCTCAGTAGAGTCAAGACAGGCTTAAAGCTTAATCGTCAGATAGAGTGATGGAGATGCAGAAGCTACAAGGCCAGGCCTACAGCTGAGCAAATTGCCAGTACACAGAGTTGTGTTCCTAATTGACAGGTCCGCAGCGAGAGGCAGCAGAACGAAGACCCACATCAGTGCCAAGGGTCCCCAAGATGGTGGGCTATTTCCCCAGGTAGCCCACGTGCTCCACTCAGCAGCACACCATGGAAACCCCGACCTTTATTGGAACACAGTGCTTTGACGAAGAGAAATCAAATAAAAACTCAGAATCGATGGCCCATGGTAATGGCAGGCCTTTATCAGCTGCTGGTGGGTCCATTCGGATGCTCAGGAAATACAAACACTATTATGCTTTATTTTTAGACTGGCAAATATGTGCACTGAAAGCGTAAACAGAACAAGGACAGACAGACCTACAGAGCAGGGATTTCACCATCTGCCTGTGAGCCACCTTCCCTTCCACCACTTCATTTATCCATACATTTGTTTCCAAAGTGAGGGAACTCAGTTGGTGGCCAAATTGAAAGTGGGGAGACCTTATAGTTCACGGTAATGATACTATAATTCCAGATCTATTCTCTGAGGTGGAATAACAGCTTGTCCAATTTGCACTCAGAAGTGAGTTTTTCATCTGAAAATACAAGTCCAGTGTATATCTCAAGAGGAAGGTCTGGGCTGAGCTCTGTATATCACCAGCACTGGATTCTGGACAGCTGAGGCCCGATTATCGCTGTGATCTCCTCAGGGCTGGATAAGGGGCACTCTGGGACAGTAAGGATCCAGACAGAGCAAAATCACACCTGGCATAAGGAAAGCCAGTATGGATGGGCATTGAAGCACAGCACATGGGGGCTTTTACACAACAAATATCTTGTAGTGTTGATCGTGCAACATTTTGTAGTGTTCTGAAGCAGGCCACCAAAATGTTTTGCAAAGCATCATTTATCACTGGATGGTTCTTCTCTGGAAAAGGCCCACCATTGTCCTGGGAAAAGGCTCACCATTGTCCTGGGAAATGGCTCACCATTGTTTTTAAAAAAAGGCTACTATCATCCATGGAAACAGCTGGCCAATGTGGGCAGAGTCAGCTTCACTCATGCAGCCCTTTACTCCGGTGGTACTTTTAACTTTCCAACCACAACCAAAGTCAAGTCCCGCTGAACGGAAAATTGAGCTGCTGATAACCTTTGCAACTTAGCCAGAAGTATTTTAGGAATATCAGCTAGCCAGGAAGATGTGAACCTCTAAGCATGGAGTCACAAGTTCAGCACCTTCCATGCCTCATGACATCATCCAAATAAATCGATAACTCGTAGAGAAATTTCGGCACTTAAAAATGTCAAAACTTAATGGGGTTTAATTTTTCTGGAAAACATCCAAGATGTGTTATTTTCAGCTTTATTCCCAGGAAGAAAACACTGAGAGGGGGCTGTAGGTGCCCAGAAAATATTTGTCTCGACTGCAGTCACTTTAGGTGTTTTTCTGGTCCTGTGATGAAATGTGTTGTTCATAAAGTGTGTCTGAACATCAGTTGTCACTGCAAGGGAACCAGTAACCACGACAGATGCAGAAGCAGAAGAACCCAACCCCTCGAAGACCTGCACTGTAAAACTGATTCTGTGACATCAGCTACTCTACACCAGTTTTTCAAAAGGTTTCATCCAAGCTAGGGATTATTCAGAAAACACTCTTTATTCCTGCCCTAGTTCCCCACACAGGATCACCACATGTGTTAACAAAGGCTCTCCCAATGACTCAGCGACCTTCACACAATATCCTTCCCAGAAATACCCTGACTTAACAGTACACATATACAAGTACAAACTCCATCCAACCAACACAAACACACGTCTCGTTCTCATGCGACAAGAGGTCAAATAGCTCACCGGTACATGTCAACACACATGGCAGCTTCAGGTGGCACTAATGATTACATGACGGTTAGTAACTGGTAACTATAAACACGGCCAATGAGTTATGTGAGGGGCTGACAGAAAAACAACAGAATTGTCCCACAGGAGTGTGTTTACAGTTTCAGGGAGTTGTAAATCTCGGGGATTCTAGAAAAATCCCCCATATTTACATGATTCTGTCATTAACCTCCAGCAAGGCTAGAAGAAGCCGGGGTAAGGCATTTGCTAAGGGCGCAACAGATATGACGAAAACATCAAATAATAAACACAGTTAATCTCTGTTTCCCAGGAGTTTTTCATGCATTACAAAGGCTTTTTCCACAGCATTAGCATGACTCTGAAAGAAGCTGCACGCTCATCTATATTTCATGAATCGGGCAAGGCGGTAAAAACGCCTGAGGAGGTAGAGGAGCAGCACTTAGGCACCGTGGCGTCACTGTGCCGGCAGGGAGCCTCCAAGAGCAGGCCCCGCCCACACATGGCCCTTGCTTCAGAGACGCGCAGCTGAACTCGTCCGTTTAGCGTGCTAATTACCAGCGGCAGACCAAGACTCTAAATATAAACCCCAATCGAGTTCAGCGGAGCCACCCGTTTCCTCCTGTGACAAATCGACAGCAATGCACTCGGTTCGTTCATTCACCGCAGTAATTAACATGCACACAAGGGGACCTGCAGGACATGGGCAGCATTCCAGCACAGCCAGTCTGCCACTCAGCTCCTCCTGCTGGGATGTCGGGAGGCGACCGGAGGGTTAGACAAGGCCGGCATGTGGGGATGCTGCATGCACACCTCTGCTTAAGAAGCCTAACTTTCTGACATACATTCATCTACAGAATGGCCATACTGACTCACCAATAACATGGCACGCAAATTATGGCTTCCATTAGGGCCACAACAAAGATACTCATATAACCAGAGACGGAAAGAAAGTGCCCTAAATCTTCAAGCTGCTTCTAACGCTGCTCGTCACTATCTTCTGCTTGCAGTGTCTCCCTGTTCATAAGTGATTTTCCTCTTGCTCAAATAATCATTATCATCACGTTCAGAAGTATACCAACTGCACTCCCTCATTATCATGGGTCAGATATGGAGTTCCTCAGGAACCAGTGTTCACTCTATATCTGCTCCTTCTTTCAATTCACAGGATTCATATATCATACTGTCAGTTGTGCTGCCAGTAAACCTTTCAGCTACTGGACTCTGGGTCTGTAGGTTCTGCCCTCTCAGTCATGTAAGTCATCCACACTGAAGACTGACCATTTCATGCCTTAGGTGAGCCTACATAATGCTGCTGTATGCCTTATTCCTAATTAAGGCCATAGCTGATCTCGACACAGTATGTCTATCATGTATCAGATATTGTGGACATCTTCTGTTCCATGCTTGGTTCCATCACAATGACTGGAACTTTAAACTACCATAGATGTGGCATCACTGGCTGCCCTAACAGTGGTGCTAAAGGAAGGCCATCAGTTAAAATTCCTTTCAACACATATCCTAAGGCTGACACAAAAGGTCCTGTCCTGAGGTGGGGAACCTGTTCCATGGAGGGCCGGTGTGAGTGCAGGCTTTTGGGATGACCTCGCGATCACCCAATAACAGTGGGTCCCCAGGACTACAGTTGACAACCACTGTCGATTGGCTGATCGAGAGGTCTTCCCAAAAGCCTGCACCCATACCGGCCCTCCATAGAACAGGTTCCCCACCCCTAGGCTGTGGGATCGCTTTGGTCTTTTTACTTAGATTTTACTTCCTGGTTACAAATCCCTGCTGTCATATATGTCTATGATGATTCTCTTGTGGCTAAGTATTGTGAGTTGGTGAGTGTCAAACATTTAAAACAGAATGGAATTCATCTGACATGTTGGTTTTACATTACTTACCCGCCTTTAATGTAGTCGAGAAAAGTGACTTCAGTATCGACAAGGAAAGACAGCAGAGTTACCTGTTGGGGAGATGCTGTTTTACAAAGGAACCATTCTGGGGAAATGACCTTTGAAAAATTCTCCTCTGCCTCCTCAAATGTTTTTTGGAGGCTTTCTGCCTGACTGATTTTTTCACAGTTGGACTTAATAAATAAAAGTTTTCCCTGTCACACACAAACATGCACGCCGTGGCTTTGTGGCTTTCAATCCCACAGACAGAGCCGACTGCTCATTAAATATCAACCCAGAAGCCTGAGGTCTCACACTGATGACTATGCTAATGATCAGTGTGGTGTGAAGCTCATGAGCTCTGTAATACTCAACACGGCTGAAATGCATTATGGGATCATTAAGGAGATTGAAGCGCATTCAAATGTGCAGTAAGAGGACATATATCCTTTGGAGCAGTGAAGACAAAACATTATGAATGCAAACCTGTTTTATGGTGTATTTATGATGATACCGTTTTACATGTTTATTCCCAGTGAAACCAAAGACCTACAGACTGTAACAATTCAATCGTTGGTACTGTAATACTCACAGTTCCTGAATTTATGTATTTTTTCTTCTTTCCCTTTTTCTTTGGATTAATAACCTGTAGAAACACAATTTTTGATTATTATTCTTATCCTTTGCCACACAGATTAATTAATGATGCAAACATATTTGTGAACATTACTTGTTGCAGATTAATTCCACAAGGCATCATGAGAAAAACCCCTCTGATATCATGAGCCTGAATTTAGATATTACTTCACATTTTGGGCTCTTAGTTGAATTTCTCTGAAAGTCCTGTTACCCCCTGAAGGTCTTTTCTTTCCACATCATCTGCTTGTCCTCCTACATGGTCTAGAAAATCTGTCAGCCGCGACGCTAGTCTTTCAAGATTACGGTCCTCACATCATTAATGAGAATTTAAAGGGCAACTTTATGCATGACATGTAGTTATCGAGGACATGTGTATCCAGGATAAGAATCGCAGTCCATGGTCATGAAGTTAAAAGGCCAGCTCAGAGAGTCTGACATATGGTCTTGGATGTACGTGACAAACAAGGAGATCAAACATGTGCATATACAAACACACACAGTTCATTTATTCCTACCATAGTCTGTACGCTCCAATCATTTCTGTGGGCATAACCCTAATCCCAACTATAACAATGTAAACTCCTACCCAGCCCTAACCATAAATAACCAAACAAAATGCAAGACTTCTGGGTATTTTAGCCTTTTTCTTTGTAGTTGCACATTTTCGTAAAACTGAGGTTCGTGCTGTGGGGCCATGAAAAATTTTCCCACAAACTAAAAAGTAAAAATTTCCACACTGTGGGGACCAAATGTCAATATAACCCCCCCCCACACACACACACACGCATATGGCACACTGTGTGTGGGTGTTTGTTTGGGGGTTTGTGGGGGGGGGGGGTTGGGTATGTATATTTTACACGTCCCTACAATGTGATAAAAACCAGTTATTTTGATGTTATGGGGACCCCGCATGGGGAAACTAATTTTTATAAATATTTGTGACTGACCTAAAAATGCCAAAAGTGTTGTATTTTGTTTAGTTACTTATGGATGAGGTTAGGGCTGGGTAGGGGTTACGGTCATCATGTTGGGATTAGAGTTTTCCCCTTACAAATGAATGGAGAGTGCCCACAAAGATATGAATGCAAACCTTTGTGTGTGTGTGTGTGTGTGTGTGAGGATTATGTTTATATTACATTGTGGGGATCAAATGGCCCCCACAATGTAATAAAAACCTGTTGTTCTGACATTGTGGGGGGCATTTTTCAGGTCCCCACAAATGTCTGTGAATGGAATCAAAACACTAAACCTAAAGTGTAATGTGTTTATAAAGGGGGATTGGCTTTTGGTACGGGCTCCATCATGGCTGCTGATTCAGACAGAGATACTGACACAGACAGACACACTGCCTGTCTTTAAGGGCGCACTCCCTGTGGGGCTAGACTGCCGAAAAACTTGCCATGATCCCAACGTGAGAATTTATGGCAAATCCTTACGTACAAGTGGCAGTTTTAAAGTTAATGACTGCATGCAATGTAACGGTGTCATCAGACAAACACAGCTTGCCTAAAATAACTCCTTGCCTGTGTTATTTCCACTCTAAATAGTGTGCCTTAATTAACCACCATTTGTTCAGCTCTCTCG
>JAODUD010000001.1:8768771-8786521 GCA_026784285.1 Stomatorhinus walkeri | reverse complement strand
GGACTGAGCAGACCTCATTGAACACCACGTGGCTGTAGCCTCACTGAACACCTAGCAGCAGGACTGAGCAGACCTCATTGAACACCACGTGGCTGTAGCCTCTCTGAACACCTAGCAGCAGGATTGAGCAGACCTCACTGAACACCACGTGGCTGTAGCCTCACTGAACACCTAGCAGCAGGACTGAGCGGGCCTCACTGATCCTGAAGCCTGTTCCATGTGGGATTTGTGTTTGGCTCAGCACCTTCAGCCCAATCTCCAGGGGGCCCATTCACGCCAAAGCCCTGTGGCCCAAAACAAGAAGGGATAGGGGAGTGTGAAGCAAGCATTGCTAAGAAATGGATGGAAGCTCATAGGGCTGGTGGGGTGTAGAACGAGGTGGATGGAGTTCTTTAGCGGGCTGCTTTCACACACAGTTCGAACCACACATCCAAATCAGCCAAATCAAAAATGTAAGCCATCTTACTTGGGTCTGATTTGGAGAATGTATCCATGTCAAGGAGATTCCTGCAGGGGAAAAAAATGGAGAAGGGTGAGGCCAAGCCAGCACATTCAGTTCATTTACACAAGAAGACAGATAAACAGGGTGAGAAGTCAGCCAATCACATGAAATGACAAGCCAGCCAATCACACGGGGTGATGAGCCAGCCAATCACATAGGGCGCCAGTAATATGTGAGTGGAGCAGCCTGAGCAGTAGCACATATGCTAACTGAGGGAGACAGTGTGTGATGTAAAGTGACAAGCCTCCCCCAGCATGGTCCGTGGCTGGCAGGAGTGCCAGGACACCCTCACACACACCATGAGGCTGATCATCAGGTTTTCATAACACCCTCATCCCAAAATCCAAAACATCCCAAATTCATTTGCAGCCCGAAAGCAAAATAGCACCTCCCCCATGGTTGCAGGGGGTATTACATTCCAAATGTGACATAGTTGGCTTGCTGATGTCCTCCGATCGGCATGGGCAGCTGGGGGAAAGCTCCAGAAGGACTTAACAAACATCTAGCCACCCATGTTGGTGCTGTAGGTGATGAGCTGTGTGTGCGTCCCACGTGATGAGCCGTCTTCTGGAACAGCGGACCAGCGTGATGGGGGTGACATCCACAACTCCACCCCGAAAACGGTCACCGGAAGCCCAGAAAGCCTCCATGTGGATGTTATCTCCACCTGCGCTCCGCGCCGAGGCCGAACTGCCAATACCCGCGGAGAACGTCCAGGGATGAAAACATAACCCATTTTGTGAGAGCAAACGACCTTTTCCTACAGGCGGCCCAAACCATGTCCAGCTGGGCCCGATGCCATGTTACACGGCTGTTCAAATGATGCTGCGTAGAGCTGATGGGCGCCTTTCCGCCACGCGGCCTCCTGTGTGCTTATGAAGTTTGAGAAGTTCTTCGGGAGCACAGCTGCACGGAGGAGCTGCAGACAGCTGCATTTCCCATGGAGGTGACACCTGTGGTGCCCCAGAGAACACACAGCTCCACAAATATCTCACCTTAGAGGCACACCTGATCACTGCACTCTAATAAAGGGGAGATGAGTGGGAAATGGGGGGCGGGGGGGTCGATACGAGCCGGTCGCTCCATCACCGGCTGATTGCTCGCTTTCCAAACTCAATAAACAACAGATTAAGGGCCGGGACCCTGGGACCCCTCAGCTGCCTCCAGCAGCAGCTGTGGGGAGGGGGTGCGGCCTGCCAGCGTCCCCGCATGCTCTGCCACCAACACGGCCCTCTGCAGAGGGTTAAGAGCCCCAGTACAAAGCCCAGTGGGCTCCCGACCCGAAGCACGCCTGCGTATCTCTGCACTGAAGGCACAGATGTTGGCCTGACATTTCCCGCCTTGAAAGGCTCTGGGTTCAGGCATCTCACTTAGCCGGAAAATGCCCATGATCGGCCAGGGCATTGCCTGCAGGGAACTCTCTGCTGACACCCACCTGTCATCTGTCCCCCAGATTCTTTTGCAGCACATTTCAGGCAGGGACATACTGGTTTAATCAGGGAGCAGTTACCACACTGGAGCGCTGCATTGTGGGAACTGACGTCAACTGCCAGCCACAAATGAAAACGTGCTGGAAAGAAGCTGCGACAGAGAGAGGGGCATAACACGACAGCCTGGCCAATCCTCAAACAGTCTCAGGCCAAAAAAGTTGAGAGCTCTGTTTGCCAAACACACAGGCACAGCCAACCGTGAGATACTTTGGCAGGAGAACATGTGCTTTTAAACAGTGACCATGCGGTACTGAAAAACATGGAAATGTGACACGCTTCTCACGGTACGATGTGGAGACAGCATCCTCGCTCACAGCGGACCTGCGCTGGAGCTCACTTAACATCCAGAGTCAGCGTGAAGCCACCTGGGACCATGCAAGACTTGATTCAGTAAGGCCCTCATGAGGGTGACGGTGGGGAGGTGGTGACTCTCCTGGCCCATGTGAGTGACAGCACATCTCAGCCTGATTTATACTTTTTTCAAAGCCCCATCGGAGTTTGCAGCCACATGGTCCACTGGGTGCTGATGTGTCACTCGCAGCTCACCAGGACCCAACCAATGTGGCTCAGCACCCATCACCCTGGCAACAAGCAACCAATAAGGCAGCAGCCAAGTTGATTGTCTATTGCTCTTTTACTGGTTTTGCTGGTATTATGCCCCCTGGAAGCCTTGGCACATCGCTGCTTTCATTAGCCATCAGCAAAGTGCTATTTGGGCTGAAACATCCATCTGCTGAATGTCTCAAGCATGATCTAGTGATTAGCAAAAGGGGCTACAGATGCGTCACACAGGAGAGCCAACAGCTAACATCACACATGGTGACAGGAAACTCAGGCATCCCTCAGCATGCCTGACCAATAAACTGGGGTCCATCTAACAGCACGGGGCTGAGCAACTGGGCCACCAGGCACAGAAGCGGCCACCAATTAGACAGTGAAAACACTGGCGTTGAATCATTCCAGGTTATTTTTGTCTCAGTGGTCAGAGATCTGCACACCAGGGTGGCCAAGACTGAAGGAGAAGAGAGGGAGTGAAAGAGTGTGAAAGCGGAGGGATATGGATCAGGGATAAGAGCACACAGAGCGTAAATGTGTCTCTGAAATGCTGCAGAATAGAATGCAAGCTGCAGATTTAATTATACCAATATAATTTTCGTGCCAGTTTGATCCCTCTCTTACACAAGGAGGAAGACCTTCACAACCCCATGATCATAACAGAAAACTGGAGTGCGCCTTGGGGACTAGATTTAGGTTCCTACCCTGAGTAAGAAGCATATAACTAAGTACAGGTATTTGATGCAAATTCACATTTGGAGACAAAAATGGAATTTTTACAAACAAATCCCCCTGTTCATCCGTGAATGTGAAGTCCCCCTTTACGAAACGGAAAACCAGCATTGGCACAAGTGGAGGCTCTGGATAAATACCGTGCGGAAACACGGCCTGCCTCTGCCTCTCCCTGCACCACTCTCAGGACAAAGGCGCGGTTTGTTGTCAGACCGGAACGAGGTCCCAGAAGCTGCTCTCCCATCACAGACTCTTCCTCTAACATGGCCTGGATATGGTGTCCACAGAGACCACAGCATCTCACTGCGCTAGATTCGCAGCCCGCGGGCAGCACAGGACTCCGCGCTCACCAGAACGGGGGCCGGGAATCCACTGTCGCACATCAGCATGCAACGAGGGGGGGCTCTTTAAATGGCCGGGGAAGGACAGGAAACCTGAGGCTGGGGGGATTTGAGGACGTACGTGAAACAGAGACGCCTCCATTAGCTGCTCTATTTTAGGGAGATTTCATTAAGACGTCAGGGCTCCTCAGTGATGCTTAAGTGCAGCATAATACCGGAATGCATCATTTAAGCAGCACTCAACAAACGCTACAAAAATAATTCTGTATTAATCGTTAATCCTTAACGATCTCTGACAGATCACTTCATATAACCTGTCAAACTGCTAATGATGTGGGTATTCCATGCTAGGAGCAGAAGAGCTGATTACATTCCAAACACGCACAAGCCCTGGCATGCTGGTTCCCGTAAGTATAACCCATTCACTCTGTTTCTCAAACTAGGCTCAGTTCTCATTCCTTGGTTTCTCATGTCTTCTGACAAAGTCTGGAAAATGACATAACTTCAGGACACACAGAAACATATGCAGACACCATGTACAGACACACACATACAGAGCGAGTATGGGCCTGGTAAGGGCCAGTCAGACGACCAACACTGTCACCATAGCAGGGTAATGACACCATGCAATGTCTAAGGATATATTTAAGCAATATAACTACAAGAAGGGCTTTAGGATGATTACTCAATATTGTAGCAATGCCTTCTGGGTAGTGGGCATACATGGAGCCACAGAGCCAAATGTTACTTCTGGACACACAAGAATTGCCCTAAAATAGGTCAAAAACATCCTTCCATGATGACTCAGTCCAGACAGACAATCAGCCCCAGTTTCCCCGCCTCAGCCATCTAACCAAGAGGCTGGGTGCCTCTGCGGTGCCTTTAAAACCTTCAACCCGCAGCCCTCTGGTTTCTGGGGGATGCCACACTGTCTCCTTAAAAATCACCATGTGCCGTCCATCCAACCAGCAGGAAGTATGTTTTATCCCGGTTGGATGCCCTACCCCCACATCGTTTAACAGCCAGCAGGTGCGTGATCACACTCAGCACACCTGTGTCTTCTATTGCATCCTAGACACACATGGCGATTTCACCGTAAGATCTTTCTGCTGCCCTCCACTACCGTGGATTTCTGAAGTAAATGGACGAATGCAGGCTGACGGCAGCGCCTGTGGTCCCTCTATCCCTTACACAGCCAGGCAGACAATCCCCGCTGGGAAACCCCAAGGTGGGAATCTCTTGAGGAATGTTGAGAGAAATGTAAACGACAGAAGAAATGCCACAGAAAGCCAGGCGACTTCATTATGGAGAGATTAGCGGCAATGGCAGAGCACAGTCACACATCTACGGGGACCCCAGCATCTGGACAGACAGGAGATGATCAGTAATAGGGGCCATCAGACACGGAATCCACAGAACTCATTCAATTCACAGCACCCAGATGTTTTCATTGCATAGAGGAGGTGATTTGGACAATGTACACACTCCAGACCACTTATGACTGAGTTTATGTCCATCTCAAAACATTTAATGTAATGCTTTTTAAGACCTTTTTTTGCACGGCCTACTAACTGGGACTCTAGATACCGAGATTCAACTTGCCGATCCTCCCAATAGCAAATATGAACATCCAAGTGTAATTTTACTGCGAATTGGATGAGGCTTTCATCAAACATTAAAACAAACACACCTGCTTTCTTTATATCGGATATCCAAATTTTGCCCTTGCTGTATGTAAAGATCTTTGCTATCTGGGAATCTGCAAACGTAACCTGGAAGAGCTGAGAAACACCGTTGTTGGAATCATATGAGTGGTGCATCACAGTGGTGATGGGGCACCACGAAACGTCTGCTCCAGCTAATCCAAACGTTACTCTGAGGTCATCTGTCGCTGGCTTAGCTGTCAGAAGAGCTACAGTAGAGGAAGTGATTGTTGCTGTAATGGCAGCCATGGTGACTTTAGTACGCTTTGCTGTATCCGCTACTATGCTGGCAATGCTGCAGGAATGCATAATAGGCACAGACACCTGCTGTCAACTCTTCACAGCCACTTTGTGTCTGGCCAGCCCCATGTGAGACTTCACTGCATTAACAGCCATATTGCGCTGCACGTGTGACTTCACTGCATTAACAGCCATATTGCGCTGCACCTGTGACTTCACTGCATTAACAGCCATCTTGTCTACCTTAAACCACTTCTTGCAGACAATCTTAAGGGCTTGAATAGAAAGCAACTAGAATTCTTTTTTTCCATTTCTTGAAGACATTTCACCTCTCATCCAAAAGGCTTCTTCAGGGCTCCCCAAAAATCTGATGGGGAGTTCCAGGTATTTATCCTCTAGTGGGGTTGTCACCTTGAAAGTGATCGTTGACACGATCGTTGGGATGTTAGGGTTACTTGGGGCAGGGTGTGTATCAAGGGTTGAACCATTTGCAGGTAGTTGCCCTTCACATTTAAATTGCCTGGGGAGGACCTCAAGACTGCGATATAGGTGGATGATAATTGGCGTCTTAAGCCTCCACCTCTGTTCAGTGATGGTCGTACCAACTGGATGTAGACGGCCTCTTTTACTCCTCTCTCAAACCACCTGTTGTCTCTGTCCAAAACGTGCATATATGTATCCTTAAAGGACAGTCCTTCCTCCTTTAGGTACAGATGTATAGCTGAGTCTTGTCCTGATGTGCTAGCTGTGCTATGTATTGCCATACGTCTGTGAAGCAGTTGCTTGGCCTCTCCTGTGTGTGTGTGTCTGTGTTTCTCAGTCATTTGGTTACTGGTTGCAGTCATGTCTGGAAATATTGGTTTTCAGGGCATTTCATACAGAACCTCCATTTCTCCATCTCTCTCTCGCCTACCACTTTTGTGAAGCTACCTTGCATGTCACATTAATTTGTTTCCAAAACTATCTATCATTAAAAGGATAAAGCAGCATGTTAGGACACATGCAATCAGAAAAAAATTTAACAATAATCAATACTACCAATCTCGTCTCAGAATTTTCCTACTAATCAAGTAGGTAAATACAAGTACTTTGATTAAATAGAAAAAATGATAAAGAAAATATTTCATACCTATGGGAATCATATTTTAGTGCCCTTTTAAGGCTGTAATTTTCTCTAAATTGGTTTAATGCTTCCTACTTCTTTCTGATGAGCCATGGAAAGTCTGTATCAGCAGATCTGGATCAGTTGACGGCAGCACAGTCAGGCGCCGTATGTCAGCTGAGGTCTCCTCCCCATCAACCTCTACCTCACGTGGTGCACATACCCCGGGGGCCATTACACTGACTAACAGCTCATTATGGTATGTATACTGGTTAGGAATGTCCACCTTCATACCGAAAATTCTAGAGCTTCATCAAAAGCAAAGTTTCCAACTTTAACCCAATAAGAAGAATAGTAGCTTTTTGTTTTATTGCAAAAAAAACACGTCAGTCAATCACAATCATAAATTAAGAAACTAAATTCCTTTAAATGATCCCCAAATCAGGGGTAGGCAACCCTGATGCTGGTGTGCTGGTATCTGGCAGATTTCTGCCCTACCTGATGAGTTACGATCTGCCTGAGATCAGGTGTGCGTCATCAGAGACCCGGTAGGATGGAGAATTTGCTGGATACCGGCACTCCAGGGTCAGGATTGCCTACCCCTGCTTTAAATCAATCCATCCATCTTCTAACCTCTAATCCTGCTGTGGTTCAAAAGGGCCCTGAAGTGTATTCCAGGCACCACAGGGAACAAGGCTGGGGCACACCCTGGGCAGGGTGCAATCCCTTAAAAAATAAGACAATATTAAAATACCAAAGTGAAGAACTCTGCAGCTTCTCTGGATGGACGGGTTGGACAGACCGCGATGAAGCCTGGCTCCCTTCACTGATATTATTTATATATATGTCTGGGCTTTTCCTTACAAAAAGGGGACGGACCATAATCCGCATGGGGAACAACCAAAATCCTATCTGACCACAGAGCACAAAAACATTAAAGTAGGTCAACAGTTTCACCTTATCCCATCTTAATGAATGTATTTGCTAGAATGGAGTTGAGCTCTGATATTGGAAGGCGGATCGGAGACTTTGGCACACGTGTAGGGTGCCGTCAAGACACAGGATCTCATAGCCAGTCAGAGATCGATAGGGCCGCCAGTGTCAGGTTTGTACCCATGCGGGAGTCTTCGCAGCCCAAGAGCAGAATCACAGAGATATCACTACTTTACTACACGGCTCGGCAGTGAGCAGACACCTGATACTGAGGCCTGTTTCAGGGGTCTGACCTTCAAGAACGCTTCTGACTCTGAGGAACAGAACAGACTATTTTGGACAGACCATCTTTGAGCCCCGGCTAGTAAATGAGGAAGAGCCACTATGGAGTGTCCCAAGGTAGCAGCTATGCTTCTGGCATTTCATCATCCACAGTCTGCAAAAAGCAACTATCCTAAGCCAGCGGAGGAGCTGAGCCTCGCTTTCTGTCCCTTAAAACAGAGATTCGATTATAAATAACATTAGCTCTGGGTGGCAGGGTGCCATGGTTGGTAGTACTGCTGTCTCTCTGATTGTGTGCATGTGCCATATAGACAGGCAGGTGTACCCCAGCTTTGTGCCCTATGCTGTCAGGGAAAGGCTCTAGGGTGCCCTGTGACCCCGACTAGGAAGAACAGCTAGATGTTGGATGGGTTGCACCCTGTCTCAGTGTAAAACCAAATTGCAGTGTCACTGAGCCGAGCCACTTCTGACCCCGTACTTCTGCCAAGATGCAGCCCACAATTTTCTGATGAGGCTGAATACGTTTCAATTGTGACGTGCCGCACCAGCTGTGTGGAGGGCACTCTAACCTCAGCCTTCTTTCGCGTCACGGCACGCGTAACACCCCCAGAAAACGGCAAACTGCCACTCTGTCACATCCTATTAGTGAGCAGCTTGGCTGTCCAAATTCCTCTCACCCGCCTCTCTGAAGTCCTAGTCAGTAAGGCCACACAGCATTTTTTAAAAACGCTTAACGGCCACCACAGGGCCTGGCAAAGCCACAAGGTCCACTCTATGGGTTATCACCTCCTACAATCTCATAGGTGTCACTACAGAGGTCGTCTCTTAGACTCTGTCCTTCATGAGAGGTGCAGGCCGATCATTCCAAAGCTGAGACCTGAGGGAGCTGCATATGTGCACAATGACAGGTGCTGCCGGGACACATGATTTCATTCACACAGATCATAACATAAATATGTTGTTTTTAGCAGTAAGGCAGGGGTGCCCATCTCCAGTCCTGGAGGACCGGAGCCCTGTATAGCTTAGATCTTTCTCTGTTCCACCATAAATGATTCCGCTCAAGAGCTGTGTAGTAATTGGCACAAGGAGTTGAATCAGGTGTATTAAATGAGGGAAAACCCAAAAATGTGCAGGGCTCTGGCCCTCCAAACCCATGAAAGGACAACATGCTTGTCAGTTGATGGCACTAACGGGTATCAGAGTTTCCTTGACAAAAAACGAGAGTGTTTTGGAGAACATCACACCCCCATATTCTCCTTATACCTCTGCATCACTCACAGTAAGAATGCTGATAGTAAGATGAAGCTCTGTATGTTATATGCATCTCCATCAGGTCCCATTCTTCCTCAAGGCTCCTCATACTTCTACACAGATGAGACATGCCATGTGCTACTGAGCCAGTGTGTGAGACACATCGTATACGAGGACGCACATCACAATAATCGACTTCATTAATTAGAGGTGCTGTTGCTATGGAGATACTGCTGGGTTGGAGATGTCACTAAGATGCCGTTGGGTTGGAGATGTCATTGAACTGAGTTGTAAATATTATTGGAGACATCGTGGGGTTGGAGACGCCTAGTCCCATGGATCTGAGTGTTGTACGGAACAGCATATATCATTTCAGCAGTACTTTTCCATCAGGATGCTGGTCCAGCTGATACCCTACTTGAGCTTCCCCATATGCTCTGACTCAAACCGGACCTGATTTCAAGCTCATTTCATGCCCACCACATCTCTTCTCAAGGTCTGGTTTCTGCCTGGTCCGCATTCCATAAGAAAATGAACAAATCAAAGGTAGGACCTGCCGTGGTTATTTCAGACCAACATGAGGAAATGACGCACTGAGATCATGGATAAACATGGTTCTGACTCAGTTTATATTCCACAGATCCAAAAAGTCAAAAACACCATCATATATTTTCATCATAAATAGAGATTAAAGGAGAATCTGGTGGTGGCATGATGGTCCATGTATTGGCTTAACTGCTGCATTCATCCACAGCTCTGCCCTGCAGCCCTTCATACGATGGGGCTGGTTAGAGTGGACGTCCTTCTTCTTCCTCACTGAATTCTTGCAGCACAAGCATTTGGTCACTCCACAAGTGGTGCACATTCCCTCAGCGCAATATCGATCTCTCACACAGCCTCCCAAAGCAATTTCCTGCTCATTTGTTCAGATGCCAACAAATGAAATTTGGAGTCTGAAGAACTTTCTTCATCTCTTAGACAGAGTCAGAGTACGCAGCACAATGACATAACTGAGTAAAAAATTGCAACATTTGCTAATATTAAAAAAACAGACTTTGGTATTTGTCTAGACATTTATTTTAGGTGGATTTACCTGTTTAAATAACTTTCCATTGCTGAGATAAGTATTCTTTGTTCCAAAGACGTACGTCATCTTCTGCCAGTCAAAGCTTTATTATTAGTGAGCCAAAGCTCAGCTGAAACTGGCCCAGATGAACAAAGCAGGGTTTGTATAACCCCATCCAAGGAATCCTGCCAATTGGGCCTCAGTAAACAGCCTCATGTTCCCTAAATAATTCCTCGCATTTCGGTGCCCTTTGGGCCTGGCTCTGTGTGAACAGTGTCCGCCAAACCAACAGCATCAGACCCCAGACCCTGTCAGCCGGTGAGCCAGTTACTCCAAGACAGATGATTCTGTCAGAGTCACTTACAAAGTCAAACCCCTGTATGACAGTCACATCAAGCTTCTGGGTCCCATCCATGCCAGCGTCAGCTAGAAGCAGCAGTAGCCTTCCCTGTGTCAGCCACACCAATGCAGTCTGGCAGGTAGTGGACAGTAAGAGTCACACACTGTGTGACAGAGCTCAGTTGGATACACAGCAGAGCCGACGTGTTCCCCTTCAGGTACAGATCAAATTAGGCCTTCAGCACTAACAGCCCCGTAAATCCACTACTCGTCGCCTCCAGAATAAGACCTGGAGCAGTGGGAAGTAGGATACTCCTGTCAGGAACTCTCATCTGAGGAGGGGACTTGTCTGCTTGAAATTCTCTTTGCTCAGAGGACAAAAAAAAAAAACAACTGAACGATTTGTCAGAGATCCAACATTACGTTACGAATATCTGCTGATCTGTCTTTCCTTTCCTGGTCTTAAAGCAGACAGGCAGAACCACATTTCGAACTTTAAGGGGCACCTTTCACGTTCTCTATCCAGAGCAATCGATCCTACGTTGGACGTAGAGCAGATTAATGGCAGAAAAAGCGGTTTGCCAGACAAGCAGATACCCCCACCCTGACAGCTGGTACTATCGGAATAGATCGAGAAACTTTGGGTTTCAGCTTTTACTGTCATGGAGGGCTATGGTCGTAATCATTCACTGTATTCATTGTTAACAGTGGGAGCCAAAAGCAGTCTATTTTCACCACATTTTGAGCTGCAAAGTACTGAAATGCTTCTAAGGAGGCAAGCGGCCAGTTCTTTACTTACAGGCCCAAAGGAGGTGGGGTCCGGTCAATTCTGCAATTTCCTTCCAGTAAACATGTCAGCTTCCCAGTAAGGAAATGCAGGAGACGCCCACGCGCCATTAGCAGGGAGGGCCAGCGAGAGAGCGAGCTGCCGAACAAAGGTTGCTGGATTTTTAAACCCAAGCTTGAGCAAAGTGAGGATTTGATAAATAAAGGTATTGTGTTTTCCCCTAACAGCACTGTAAATTATTTATGAGTTTCTCTAGAAAAAAAGCTGTTGTCTAGTGAGTGCAATTTAACTAAAGACCCAGACAGGACCCAAATATGCAGCCTGTCCCTGTACCGCACAGAGAAATGAGCCAAAGTTAAACTTTGCATGTAGTTTACATGAGTCTGTATGGTTCTTTATCAGTGATGAATGGATAGAGAGGAGCATTCAGAGGTGTTGACTGAAGGGTCACTCTGGACATCACGGCAAAAATCACATGCTCTGCCATCCACCCTGGGCATCACTGATCAGGCAAATACAATGATGGAGGGCAAAACCATACTCAAGGAGATGAAGATAAAGACAAAACCCACAGAGATGGAGGTAAAGACCACACCCACAGAGATGCAGGTAAAGATCACACCCATTGAGATGGAGGTAATGACCATGCCCAGAGAGATAGAGGTAAAGACCATGCCCACCGAGATGGAGGCCAACACCCTGCCCAGAGAGAAGGAGGTAAAGATCACGCCCACGGAGATGGAGGTAAAGACCACACCTAGAGAGATGGAGGTAAAGACCACACCCACAGAGATGGAGGTAAAGACCACACCTAGAGAGATGGAGGTAAAGACCACACCAAGAGAGATGGAGGTAAAAATCATGCCCACGGAGATTGAGGTAGAGACCATGCCCAGAGAGAGCTAGTGGCATGGTGAATACACACCAAGTACTGTATTCTTGGATGTGCCGAGTCTGCGACACAATCTTCAATCAGACCACGGCAAAATATTCTAACCTGTCAACAGCAATGCCCATATTGCACCAAGCATCCATCTGTAGCTCTGCTGGATTAAATAACTTAGATTATACTGCCTGGTCTCCTTTAACTGTGGTGTACTGAGTGCTGCACCATACAGAGTGTTTGTGTGACACCCGCTTTACATGTACAACCCCTGCGGTTCTGGCTCTTTTGTCTCGTGACTTGGATTTCATAATATGCCTCCATATTTCTGTTATCGGCTTTGCCGTTTCCTGCCTATGTTTTGACTACGGATTAGGATCGTGACCAGGATCTGTTTGTCTGGGCTTGCTTCCACCTGGTTCTCGACCCACTGCCCGTCTAAGGATCATGATTCTGTATATAAACGGCATGAACACTTGACTCCGGCTCCAGGTGTCCAGTCATAACACTGGAATGCAGCTGCACAACTGGTCCAACGACAGACTGAAAATTAGGGTGAAAGCTTCATTGTAGACAGTGAACTGAAATGAAACCATCCTACTAGATTTACTAGTTCTCATGTGCTCATGAGACAGGCGCTGACACTGAGGACTCAGCTTTCCCAGCCAAATTCGACTTCCAGTCCCGTGATTCTGAGACCATCCTGCAGAGAAGTAAACTATATCTTGTGAGGGCTTCCCTGTTCTGAGCTGCTGACGTCTCATAACTGAAGGATTTCATGGTATGCCTGCCACATATGCAGCAGCCATTCAAATCTGCCACCTCGAACCAACTGTATCCACGGTAACTCCTCAGGGTTACCTCTAAAACAGTAACCATGGTGACTGCACGGCTTTCTGGAGTAAATGGCTGGGGTGTACCTGACACCCCTGAGCAGACGTCATGAGCCCCTCCTGGCCACTGCCCAAAACTCCTTCTCAGTAATGTGAAGGCGTTTCCAGCATACTTCACATTTTACTTTATGCCACTATTATGTCCTTCCCATTTCTTACTTCATAGTTATGTATTCAACTGACTTTGAAATGTGACGTCGCGTAGCGCCAAGGCATCGGGAAACGGAAGACAAACTAGGCACTACATTTACTACGAATCGCCAAGTTTCCCTTTTGAAATCTAGAGAAACTTCCATGGAGCTCGGGAGGTGGATTTCCCTCGTGGGGGGGGGGGGGGGGTCAGTATATCTGAATCATCCCGATTTTGCGATGACTGCTGTCATCACACATAAAAAAATAGTTATGCATGTGCCGGACCAAAATGGGCGGGAATAACATACAAAATTAGTCAGATAAATCAAGACTGAATACAACCAGGAAGATTTCAAACAGCTCAATATAAAAAGCGGATTAATTAAATATTAATGAAATAATTCCGTATTAAAACCATGTAAATGTAACATACTGAATTAACACCGTGCAGACGTCGGTATATATGTGTCACTACCGCCGTGGGTGCTAAGGTGCGGATGCGGTTAAGTTTCAAAGCGGCTCGGGGTGTATTTACAGCAAAACTTGGTACAACACAAAACACGAAACGGAGAATCACTTTTTCCAGTTTATCGCAGAGATGACCTTCCATTTTCACAACTAAAGCGCTTTACTTTATACTTTAAATGTTTTACGGACTGTTGTAAGCAAGCCAGAGCTCTCAGGTTGACTAATCACTAACACCATCTACGCAACGCCTGGTATTATTGTTGAAAACAAATTATTGTCTTTGTTATTCCTACTGTCAATAATATAAATAAGGTAGCGCAAAACGTTTCTCAAACAGTTAACAATAGTACAATGTAGCTCATACGTTTCTCGGATTGTTAATAATATAATGTAGCACGTACTTTGCCGTTACAAGTCGTAAAGTTGAACGTTGAGTTCAGAAAATATGTCAAAATATGTTCGTGAGAAAACCGACAAAACCACCGAGACAAATTCAAGCAAACAAGAAACCCTCTTTCCGTGAATATATTTATGTTGTAGACACTGTATTTGATGAAAGATCACTGTTTCCCAGTTAAAACTTGAAGCTGACACCCCGAAGTCCCCGTCCGTGATCGCGGTGGAGGGTTTACAAACACAGCACCGTACGCGGGGCTTAACGGCTGCAGGCGCCTCACCTGCAGGACACCGTCACCTCCACCTTGGTGGCGGGGATGGAGGCGCTGAGCGGCTCGAAGTCCCCCACGGAGGCCATGGCGGGGAAGCCGCCGTTCATCGCTGACACGCTGCTGCTGCTCCTCCCGACTGCCGTGCGAAGCCACACTGCGCCCCGTGCGCGCCGGGCTCCGGAACTCGGAAGCGGGCGGGTGATGTCACTCCGGCGCCTGGGCGCAGAGCCTGGAGCGGCGGGACGGGATCCCGCGGAGAAAGAGAGCGAGAGAAAAAAGGGGGAAACGTGAAATAAAACGAGCGATCGTGGGAGCAGCCAGCAATACTAAGCATTTACATATTTCTCCTTTTTTGTGGAGAAGGGCAGGGCGTTGGGTTTGATAATCAGGTCGTGGACTTCATCACATGAGAAAGAAAAACTCTAGTTTGCAGGTCGAAATATTAAGGAAATTGAAGCATCGCATGAGCAGTTAAAGCACATTATAGTTACGCATATGTAATGGTTATTATAGGAAATTAAACAGGGTCGGCGTGGGGGGAGTGTGTGGCTCCCACCGCTCCGTAGCCGTCACCCCATGGCACTGTAACGGGGTTTCTCTAGTTTTATAGTAAACCTGTTTTGACATACCAGAACAGTCCGATAAAATGTCGGGGTTTTGAACATCCAAACTCATTCATACAAATATGACATTGGTAACCTAAAGTATAAAAGAAAATAATAATACTGTCGGTCGGCAGGACAGCGCTAGTTCAGCGCCAGGGACTCCGCGAATTATGAAACAGCACTAGGAGTAATAGGAGTGCGCCCCTATCTGCATTTATCTCCATTCACCTCAGCCCACACGACTCTGTAAATATAAGATAAGACCAAGTCTGCTACGACTTCTCAAGCGAAGAAGTTAGCCGTCCAGGGGTGCGTTACCCAAAAGCATACCGTTGCTAACTAGAACCATGCAACTTTATGAGTTAAACAATGTAAGTTTCTAACGGGAAGCATTACGCCATACCAGCCTAAACTAGACTCACACTGTATAAGCCACACAAAAAACCTTCAGTTTTACAGTGTAATGTTTTAGTAGTAAATAGTAAGTAATCGCATTCCATTTTTAAAGGAAACACTGGCCAGTCCTAATCCGTACAAATGGGGGATTCGAAATAAAGCAACCCCGCTTCTACGGACAATGTAATCAGCTACCACCTCACTAAGTATTTATCATTTTGATTGCACTCGAAATAAAACTGATTTGGATGTTAAACCCTAACCAGCTGCTAGCGACACCCTGTGCAATTGGGACCGAGCTGCTTAGTCTAGACCGATAGCGGGCCAGCGATCGTTCTCCAAATGTGTGGTGCACGCATAGACATAAAATTACTGTATCAGATCCTTCACGGGAAAACGGTGACATTTTTTCTCTTACACGTGAATTACACGTGACAAGTTATTTCTAAAAATCTTAACATGGTGCGCAATCAGTTGCCAATATACAGTAGAAAGTTTTTTTTAATTTAAATAATAACAACATATAACTCACGCATTTTACTCAAATCATATAAGCCCTTTATATATCACTCAAAATATACAGTCCATATTAAATTAGCGTGTCATTAGACATATATGCATATATTGGTGAAAAATACATATGAAATTAATGTACTGTCAAAATATAAATCCTACATTCATGTACAATCGATATTAACTGGATGTGTCATTAAGCATATAGGCTATGTCCTTTATTCATGCAAAATACATATTAAATTGATGTTTTGTCAAACATAAGCTCTACATTGATGTATAATATACATTAAATTAAAGTTTTGTCACTATTACTTTTTTCATGATGCTTTGAATGAACTCAGTTGAATCTTGGACTTTGGTTCCACACAACTAGAATGAATATTTTGAAAAGAAAACCTTTTTCATTTGATGCACTCACTTGGTGTTCTGAGAACATATAGCATAAATTTTCTCATTTCTAACTAAGCCAAAGGATTGTGGAGAGATCATGCATGTCTTTCAAAAGAATAATATAAAAGCAATATATATTTTTAAAAAGATAACAAGTAATAAATGTATTTCCTACTAAAGCTATATGTTCTTGTATATGGTAAAATGTAAAATTTATGTAAAAATGCAATGGTTTAGTCTTCACCAGGTTTTTTAACTAGGCGCATTTAATTATCGGTCATTCTGCTGAAATAGCTGAATCTATTGTGAGGTGATGTTAAAGAAAACTAAATCTGGTTTTCAAAAGAGAAAAGAGAGGCAGGAAAGAAACAAAAAAGAAAGAAATGAGGGAAAGCAACTGTTTACAAACTTTTTTCCTAAGAAAGGTGAGCTCAAAAGTGAAAGCAAATAGCCTACATTATTAAATACCACCGCGAAATTACACATAGCTTAACATGATGTAGTCTAGATAAGTCAGAGGTATTTAAAGTTTTAAAAATTAGGTTAAATCGGCAAAAAGTAAACCGCGTCACCTTTATTTTACTTGCTGGGGGGGCGTGTAGTATCGCCTTCGAGTGAAGATCGCTATTCACATTCTAAACAGCCGCACTTCCGCGTATTGAAAGCGCATTCGCATGGTAATATGATGAACAACGCAGCGGTAAAATAGTTTCACCGTTTCAAGTGTTCAATTTTCATGCAGCTAGGCTACCTTTGGTGACATTTTCTGTTACAGCTTTTAATCATTCTACAAATAAAACCAAATTCCAATGATGTCTTGTGTGATTAGGCTGTTTTTTTGTTTTATTATTTATTTATTTTTTGGGGGGGCATGGGCACTGTTCGTGCGTAGGGCCCAGAATTTGAGGAGGATCGGAAGAGCCGGGTGTGACAAAAATTATATATTTTATAAACTTTAGATTTTTCTTATACGTTTTCCTTTGAGTGTCTTACATGTTAAGTGTGTGATTTGCAGTAATAGGAATAACGGCGTTACTAACGGCGATACTTTTTCAGTAACGAGTAATCTAACGAATTACTGTTTCCCCGTTACAACGCCGTTACCGTTACTTACAATAAAATACGCGTTACTATAACTGAGAAAACTGAAGCGGTTTACATGCGAGCAGCGTCTCTCTCAGCCATAGGACCTCTCTTTCTCTGGGGTGTGTGTGTGTGTTTGGGCGGGACACATAACCAGTGATGATGACTGGTGTCAGGCCCGGACATAGGCATGTTCAAGGTGGGGCAATGTCCCCCTAAATGCTGTGACTGCCCCCCCCCCAAACGTGAAGGCATGCAAAATTCCGAGTTTCATAAAAACTTTAAGTGAAATGGTCAGAGCGCTCTCTGCTCGCTGTCAAACTAGCTACTGATTGGTAGATGTAGGGAGGGTGTGGCTACTCACTTCATTTGCTTGCTCGTCTCACTTGCTCA
>JAODUD010000001.1:8730420-8750557 GCA_026784285.1 Stomatorhinus walkeri | reverse complement strand
ACTATCCAGGGTGTCAATGTGTCCCTGTGTATTACAATCAGACACAAGCACTATCCAGGGTATCAGTGTGTCCCTGTGTATCACAATCAGACACAAGCACTATCCAGGGTATCAGTGTGTCCCTGTGTATCACCATCAGACACCAGTACTATTCAGGGTGTCAATGTGTCCCTGTGTATTACAATCAGACACAAGCACTATCCAGGGTGTCAATGTGTCCCTGTGTATTACAATCAGACACAAGCACTATCCAGGGTATCAGTGTGTCCCTGTGTATCACAATCAGACACAAGCACTATCCAGGGTATCAGGGTGTCCCTGCGTATCACAATCAGACACCAGTACTATCCAAGGTATCAATGTGTCCCTGTGTATTACAATCAGACACCAGTACTATCCAGGGTATCAGTGTATCCCTGTGTATCACAATCAGACACAAGCACTATCCAGGGTATCAGTGTATCCCTGCGTATCACAATCAGACACCAGTACTATCCAGGGTATCAGTGTGTCCCTGCGTATCACAATCAGACACCAGTACTATCCAGAGTGCCACTGTGTCCCTGTGTATCACCATCAGACACCAGTACTATCCAGGGTATCAGTATGTTCCTCTGTATCAGAATCAGACACCAGAACAACCCAGAGTATTAATGTGTCCCTGTGAATCACAATCAGACACCAGTACTATCCAGACTGTCAATGTGTCCCTGTGTATTACAATCAGACACCAGTACTATCCAGGGTATCACTGTGTCACTGTGTATCACCATCAGACACCAGTACAATCCACGGTATTAGTGTGTCCCTGTGTATCACAATCAGACACCAGTATTATCCAGAGTATCAGTGTGTCCCTGTGTACCACTGTGAGATACCTGTATTATCCAGAGTAATCGGCTGTTTTGCTGACAGATCTCAAAACTGAAGAGCTCAAAACTGGAGTCTGGAAACTGACTAATGCCCTAGTTTCATGCTATTTTACACAGTTTACAGAGACATTAGACAGTTCAAGCCTCTCCAAAATATGAGGTAATGTCTCGGATTTTCAGATCCACAATTCCTTAGCAGGGTGGTGTCCTCGGTAAGCTGTCACTGATTCAGAGCATAGCCACGTTCCTGTTTACATACACTGGGTACCCCCGTCTCTGCATCGTGTGAAAACTCACAAAGGCTCAAGTATGAAGCTGATCTGCATAGAACGTGCTCTGCCCTGTCCATGAGAGTGTAATCGGCTGTGTGTGTTAATGCTGCATGCTGAGCAGGTTCTGCGCACCTGCACCCCGGTACTCTCACTGCCAAACAGCAGTGCCACGTCCTGTCAAACCACTTTCTGTCACTAGACGCTCCTAAATCTGCTCTGCTTGCATGCTGAGACTTAGTCCAGGTCTGTTTGGCCAAATACCGCTCCATAGGGTGGGAAATTGCCCAGGGCATTCAGAGGGAGGGGGGGGACAGAGGAGGCGGGAGTGCACATCACACTAAAGCTCACACGCACATTCCTACTGCAAAGCCGCCCAGAACAGCCATACAAACACACGCCTACACACACCAATGAACCGGCGCATTTGATGGGCGTCAAATCTACTAATTATACACTTTACCATACCCACATTACTGAAAGCATATATTCTTGAATCGCATCCAAAAGCACATTAGGTAATTCGCAGCAGGCTGGGGCTTTAGATGAGCCAGGGGTAATGACCCTGAATGTACCTGCTTCACTCACTTGCTCAGACCCCCTCTGGCCCACATCAAAGCTCATAAGCAGCAGCCAGTGCAGATGCAGATGCCAGGACCAAACCTACTTCTTCTTCTTCCGGCGCTCCCTCCTCTTCAGTTTCTCCAGGTCCTTCTTGGCGATTTCGATGATGTCAGACGTCTCCTTCTCAGGAGCCAGGAGGGCGGGGGAGAAGGAGCCTGGCCCGCCATAGAAGGAGGACCGCGTGGAGGCGCGAGACAGGTTCTTCCTCAGGTTCTCGTTCACCGCTTCACTCTCCAGCAACTTGGCCCTGCAGAGCGTTAAAGCAGCAGCTCTCTAAAGCCACGCCCTGCACCGCACACTGGATCTGTTCTAACAGAGTGATACGAGATGACCAAATACCTGAGGTCTTCGATTTCCTTGATGTAGTTCTCTATCATGTTCCCAATCTCCTCATTCCCTTCCCCTGTAAAGTGAATCAAATTTCAGTGTGTAAATTGCAGTGACGTCATTTTCGCATGCAGCCAGCAGGGGGAGCCCACAGCACAGACCTGCCCTGGCCAGCGCCTGATTGGCCTGGTCGCTGAGCAGCTGCGTCAAACGGGCCCTCTGTGCATCGATGGTCTCCTGCATGGCCTTGACGCGCACGCGCAGATTATTGTTCTCGGTCTGCAGCATGGAGTTCTCGTGGAACATGTCATTGATGCTCTCGATGCCATCCTCGCCCACGATGCGCTTGCCCTATGCAGAAAGGGAATGTACACCTGCTTTCAGTCTCTGTTATCACAAGGTCATTATATTTACAGAACGCAGGGATACGAGACACTCAGCCTGTTTAATAAATTGCCTCTTTGTGATCCACATTCTTACTGCTATAACCATCCAAGCATTTTAAATGAGCGAAGCCTTCAGGGATCCAGAGCCTCACCACGCCCCCGACCCCCCCAACCTCCTGGATCCCACCTCTGCCCCCCGACATGCCGATTCTCCTTACACTCCACTCCTGAATATATTATACAGGAGGGAGGGACTTATCTTTAATCGGCCCCTCCTTCTCTATTGTCCCAATCAACCAGGCTCCGCCCCCCCCTTTGTCTGTGTGCCTGGCCCCTCCCTCCCCGAGGCCCGGCCCCCACCGTCTTGTATTCCATGAGCTCCATCTGCAGGCGGGCGATCTCGGTCCGCAGGGCACTGATCTGCTGACTGGCCTTGTCCTGGTTCACCATGACGCGGTTCTTGATGTTGCGGGCCCGGTTGGCGTATTTCAGCGTGTTCAGGGTCTCCATGAAGTCGCGGTCCGAGGGGCTGATGCATGCGATCATCACCGTTTGGCTGTTTGCCAGCATTACAGAAAGAACATTTATTTTTTTTAAACACAGACAGGGTAAAAACCCATTAAAAACCAGCATAGTCCAGTCGGGCAGTTCTGTTAAGGCACCTGTTCCCTCCCAGGGAGTCCTGAAGAAGGCGGGTCAGCTTGGAGTCGCGGTAAGGCACGTGTGTCGATCGCTTGCTTTTGTCCCCAAGAGCGCTGATGACATTGCCCAGAGCCAGCTAGAGGACAGGAACATACAGAGAATAGAGTCACCTCCAAATGTGTTCATTTGTTATCTTTACAAAGGTAATCATGTTTTATTATTTATAATCTCTATTTCCTAAGTGTAATACATCGGAAAAGATTTTTTAAAAAAAGCTTGTTGAGAAACCCATGCACTTCTGTAAATGACCACTAGGTGACACTGTAGACGGGTGCCTGTAGCAGGTGGGTATTTTATTGGTATGACGAATGATGGCCTTTATAGGGGATGACATGCCATCATTGCTGCTGAGATTCTTTTAGGCGTGGTGGGGGGGGGGTCATAAATGCTTTAGTAAAATGCTTTTAACATACGTAGCTCGGCCATTTTGCATTAACCATGACGGAACGTCGAAGTGCCGTCCCAGCGAGAAGCTTGACTCACCAGCCCGCAATTGATGGAGATGCCCTCCCTGGCACGGTCCCCTGTCGCTCCGGTTCTTTTCAGTCTCTCGGAACCAGCCAGGTCCACAAAGTGAAACTTGGCTGTCAGTGTCTCAAACTCGTTCATCTCAGAGGAACCATTGGCCATCCTGTTGTCCACCTCCTGCTGGAGCACCAGTGATTCAGGAGACTCTGCATCATGCTCACCACACTACACAGCTAATCCCATTTCACAGCACAGGACAGTGATTTCATGCCACTCTCTTGCCTAATTGTGCTCTGTACATGTCTTAATTTATATTAACTGAACGTGGCCTTAAAAAACCCCCAGAAGCCTTTGCAGTAAATGGACGGCAACACGTACATTGTCCGGCGTGCAGACGCGCACTTGGCACAGGTGTATGGTGAAGATGGCATGAGAGCGGGAACTCTGGACATTCATCTGGGTGCTGGCCGTGGTGCGGGAGAGGGCACCAAGCTTCAGGCACTGAATCATCTGAGCAGAAGAGAGAGATTCAGCCACAGAGACAGAGAGGGAACCAGCTTCAGCCACAGAAACATAGAGGGAAGCAGTTTTGGATACATTGACAGAGAGGGAACCAGCTTCAGACACATAGACATAGAAGGACCAGCTTCAGACATATCTTAGGTGCGAGTTCAGACTGACCTCGGTCTCCGAGGTGACCATTCGAGTGGTCACCCCAACTGTGTATATTCCTCCATTCGCGTCCTCGTGAATCTTAATGTTGGATTTCTGCTTCCTGGCCTCAAGGTCACGTGTGGAGTCAAAGAGGTCCAGCACCTCCTCATTGTATAGCTGTAGAGAAACACAAAGACTCACAGCTGTAACTCAGCTGAACCTTGACCACACTGACTTGACAGATTTTAATGAGGTGCATCATTAATATTTTCTGACGTTTCGGGAAGGGAAAGCTGAGCGGTGAACAGAGAGGGCTTTGTGATCGTTTGCCCACGGCGATGGCTGACTCTCGCTCCCTTCCCGTCTCCAGCTAACTATAAACCCTGGGTTATTTCAAAATGCAACAACTGTCAGCTGAGGATGATCCCGCCCTGCTGACAGCTGCTGTCACACTTGTCAGAGGTCACGCTTGTGGGGGAACCAATAATACAGTGCAACTCTTTACTCAGTCCCACCAAGAATATTTTGGATTCTTGCTCCCCAGGGCACCCCTCCATACCTCCAGAAACTGAGCGCTGATCTTGAACTCGGGAACAGGGCGGCCCTGCTCGATGGCAGCCTGGCGCCGCTCTTCGATGCCCTTGAAGAGGTGTGCCACAGCACGCGGGATGATGCCCAGCTCCTCGTCGGCGATGCTCACGTCGAACCCCGTGCCCATAGTGTAGGTCTTCCCCGAGCCCGTCTAGGAGGAGGGGCAAACATGAATACAGTCAGCCTCCGGGCTGCAGGGATACCCGCGCGCAAGCACAGAGTATCCTGTGCAGAGCTTGGCCGGAGCAGACCAGTCTGTTAAATAAACCAAACTTCAAGGCGACTGGAAGACAGAGAACGGGTTATGCTAACAGGCTAACAGGCTCAGTGGTAATGTATGTAAAACGCTCCTGAATGCCTGTCCATTCATTGCTCTGCCAGGAAAATAATAGCATGGAGAGCGCAGCTGGGGGTCGGGCTCATTCACCATGGCGACCAGCCGGGAAACATGATGCCTTTTCATATTTGAAACTGTAAATGCACTGGGATGGAGAACCGTGCAAAGGAGAGACCTGCAGTGCTGGCAGAAAGTACCGACAGCCAAAGCCCCCCCCCACCACAAACTGTCTGGGATCACACGTGGCAGAAACTTCCAGAAGACACTGAGGGTTATGCGCAGCACTACCTGTCCGTAGGCAAAGATGGTAGCGTTGTAGCCCTCAAAACAGCCCTCGATCAGTTTCTCTGTGCAGTTGGCGTAGATGGCGTCCTGCTGTGTGTCCATGTCGAACACATAGTCGTACGTAAACGCCTTGTCCTTGCCCAGGATGACCTGGGGCTCGCCTGGCGTCACGAACGTGCAGATGTGGCAACCCTCGATCTTCTCCCGGGGCAGCTGAGGCCGGATCCTGGAGGGGGGGGGGGGGTACAGAGGCAAGCCATCATCCAATCATTATGATATCATGAAACGTGAGTGCACCCCCACCCCCCCGTTAGCTAGAGCCACTGTGAATACCCATGGTAGGTGTGGCGCATCCTCTGGTAACCTCAGAAATACAATGGCAGTGGGTCGCTGAGCCCTCCACCCCCAGCGTGTGCCGTACGGCGAGGAGGTGCAGCACACATTCTGGGAGAAGGAGCCACCTTCCACTCTGCCGGCTCAGCAGTTGGTCACATTTTCTGTTTATCCAGTGAAATCCAGTGGTAAACCAGGCTTATCGCGGCCTGATTATCACTTGCCTTTGCAGAGCAGCCCGGGGTCGGTGTCAATTTAAACTACGGATATGAAAACCCTTGATATTACTGACCTCCTAGGGTTAACGGCTGCCCTAGGGCCGTGTGTGTGTGTGTGTGTGGTCCCCCCGCCTCCCAAGGCAGACAGAGCTCTCGCTGTGCCCCCCCCAACCCCCCCTGGAGGGGCACCACTGAGATCTGTGCAAAATGCCAGGTGAACAGAGGCAGCGTCTGTCTCCCCGGTGGAGCCCCATGCCGGAGCAGGAACGGCAGCCGCTGGCAGCGTGCCCCAGAAAGCCCCGCCCCCGAGCACTTCCAGCCCATCACAAGCGCGCGCTCTGTCTTCCTGGGTCACCACCGCCGGTCCGGGAGAGGCCCATTTAACGGTCCAAACGGCAGAGCAGGCGCCGGACGGGGAGGCGCCGACAGCAGGGGGATAAAGGCCGCTTTGTGAACGATAACAGAAGGACGCGGCACAAGGCTGGTGTCACGCCTGCACTACCGGGGAGGGGGCAGGAGGTAGGCACCCGGTAAGGGGGGAGAGAAGGAGCCCGTCATGGTGTCTGAAGCTTCGCCCACGCGATGGGGCGCAGCAGAGTCAGCATTCTGCAGTTTGAACGACCCGGCAACCGTTAGCTCAGCGGGACATCTGACAGCTCTCATTTAGGGGTGACCCGCTTGGTTAAGGAGCCGCACGGTTACAAACACACACACACACACACACGGAGTAAGCCTGACTCTGACCTGCTGGGCATTCTGAGTAATATTACTACTATTTGTAATATTAGTATTACATTGCTGTTACTCAGTCCAGTCCTAAGCCTTCCTCACACAGCTGCCAGAGGTGGAAGATGTCACGTTTACAAACACACAGTGCACTGAGTTAGCGGAAAAAGCCAGAACGCAGCAGGGAAGAAGGGGGCAAAGGAAGCCTCTAGCTGCCTGCAACCCCCCAGGCCAGTCATGCCCCGATACCAGCATGTCGGAAGGTAATTAAAATATTTTCCATTTTCCTTTATTATGAGAAAACAGTCACCCTCAGCCATATGCCTTAACACTGTCAGGTGCACATGATTATCTACCCCTCCCTGTTACCAGAACACACAGAAGTGCCCCCCATTGACTGATATCCAACTGCAGGATAAAAGCCACAGTGATTCCCGACTCCTTACTGCAGATGGTAGGTGACACACCATCGTGGTGACCGCGCTCCCGTGCTGGAATCGCCACGTCAGCGCCGGTGTACAAAGGCTGACGTGGTGCAGACTGAGTGGTGACACCGTTCCATGACATCACCAGGGAGACAGCACGTGGTGCAGACTGAGTGGTGACACCGTTCCAAGACATCACCAGGGAGACAGCACGTGGTGCAGACTGAGTGGTGACATCGTTCCATGATATCACCAGGGAGACAGCACGTGGTGCAGACTGAGTGGTGACACCGTTCCATGACATCACCAGGGAGACAGCACGTGGTGCAGACTGAGTGGTGACACCATTCCATGACATCACCAGGGAAACAGCACGTGGTGCAGACTGACTGGTGACACCGTTCCATGACATCACCAGGGAGACAGCACGTGCAAGACACAGCGTCTGTCTGAGAGAGACAACGTAGCCAGTGTGTCGCCACACCAAGGGAGAGGAGACTCATTCATCTAACCATCCATCTATCTATCCATCCATCTACCCATTCATTCAACCATACATCCAGACTGGGTCTACCTTACTATATACACTGGTACCTCAGAACTCAAACTTAATCCGTTCAGAACTCTGGATCCAATCCTAAAAAGTTTGGGTTCTGATCGAATTTTCCCTATAAGGAATTATGGAAAACCAATTAATTGGTTCCCGGCTCCCAAAAATTATACCTAAATATGTTTTTTTTTTAGCATTTAAACAAAACATTTATCAAAACAGTAATTTGTAAAGTGAAAAAATAAATGTATCCAAACAATGTGTAAAGTTAAAAAAAACAATGTGTCCTGCCCCGATCGTCCGCTCCTTCCGTGTGCCACGCCCCCTCGTTAACCCAGTGTGGAACCCCCTGTGATCAGCTGTTTCTGGTTGTTGTCATTAATCCTCTGTATTTAGAAAGCATTTCAGTTTGTTTCCGCAGTCCGGTTCGTCTGCGTTTTCCCTGCCTTACCTGTAATTAAACCCTGTATTTCCCGATACCCTGACGTTTGCGCCTGTGTCTCCGTTCCGTCCCCGCTTGGCACAACAATATTATTATAATTAAATGTATTAATGGTTTATTATTAATATTTACTATGCTGTACCCTGGTGAAATCCCCTCGCGTACTATGCTTTACCCTGGTGAAATCGCCTCGCATACTATGCTGTACCCTGGTGACATCTCTTTCATGAAGGCCCTGCACAGTACTGTAGGAGTTCACCCTGGTATTATTTGAAAGCAGGAGCCCAACCTCTCGGAGGCCTACATACTGTATGCTCCTCCCCCAGCACAGACCAACACTTCCTACAGACTTGGGACTCCGAAGCACAACAATATCCCAGATGTTCCTTGTTCACAGCCATTTAAACACTAATCTTCCATTTAATCCAACTGTTTCCAACCCCCTAGACCTGCAGGCTGTCCCAAAATTGAGGATTAGCTAGCCCAATCCCAAGAATAAGTACTTCTGTCTGTTTGGGGGGAAAACGCAGGTGAAACTGTTTGAAAGCGTCTGGTAACTCATTAATCTGCATGAGTCTGTATGTTTGTAAGGGACGTGCATTTGCAAACATCGCTGGAAGCAGCACTGAACTGTGGAGGGGCTCTATTCTTGATGCCCCAAGAGTCACTCACGCACCCTTCCCGCCCCCCTGCAACACAGACCAATGGAGGCCGATGGACTTTCTCATCCAGCCTGTCTGCAGAAGCTTTCAGCACATCATCGTTTATCCCGCTAAACCCGAAGAGCCGTACCAATCCAGCCCAGTGAGCACCTGCATGCTCCAGACATCAGACAAGATCACACAAGATCACAGATGAGTAACACTGTGAGATTATCAGAACTAACAGTAATGCCACAAAACCAGGAGAAACCCCGGCGGGCCGGATCTCTCCCTACATTCACCCCCGTAGTCTAACCCCTCCCCTCCTTTACTGAACGTTCCTGTTTTAACTCCAGAAGCTTCATAATTTCCCCCAGGTATAAAGTGTTCACGTGAACCTGCCTGAACCTGTGGGCCAGCTCTTCAAGAGGAAACTCGTTAAGTGCCGAATCCAGAGTCCCTACTGCACATGGTGCTTAATGGTTTTTATTAAAAAAATAAACATTTCTTTTGGTGATCAGAGACCCGGTGCAGGGGTGACCTGCAGCACAGACAGGGACACTGACCGTGATCAGCCTGCAGGCTGGTGGTCATGTGACGGAGCCAGTTACTCCTCAGCTCTCGGCCTCATTACTCCGGTTACCGTTACCGAAATGCAGAAAGAGCCTACCCCCTCCCTGCCAGGCTGGGGGCTATGAACCGTGTGACCAGCAGAAGGTGCCCATAACCCTGCCCCCTAGTCCACCCCCCTGCACCCCTGCCCTTGGCATCAATATCAGCTTACACCCTTGGCTTGGCCAGTGATCCGTTGCCCATTTGGTGCCACTTTTACACACCGTCAGGAACTTAGACACCCCATGCTGTGTGTGTGTGTGTGGGGGGGGGGGGGGGGTAGCAGAATGTCAGATTAAATCACTCATTTTCAGTCTGTCAGCACTTATACTGAGATTGATATTCTGTCGTTACCTCAAACCCTGACGTGGGTTACAGGTATCAGACCCCCATTTCCCAGCCTCCTCCACCTTCCTTGCCTTCCGCTGTAGCCGTGGCAACAGACTCCTAGGCAACAGGCACGCCTCACTGCTTCTGAAGGCCAGCCTGGGTTCAGGTGCCTCGGGCAGAGAAAGGCTGTCTTTCTTTTAGCGGAACGAGAACCCGGACGGCGCCAAACAAAAGACCAAGCTGAGGACGGCCGGCGCTGCTGATGGATCCAGCGCTGGATCGCAGGACAGCTTCCTGTCATGATGGGCTCAGCAGCGCCCCCACAGGAAGAACACCAGCCTGGACATGCATCAAATAAAACAACCCTTGGCCTGCGTTAAAACTTGTTTCCACTTACTAACACTACGAGGCCATTTTCTGACTTTATAGGCCTTTAGCACCTGGTCTGGCAGATGTGAAACCAGCAGGTTAACGTTTGACCAGCAGGGGGGGGGGAATGCAAATATTTGTCCTGCAAAGATCATGCCGCTGCCCCCCAAGACAGAATATAACACAGAAATAGCAGATAAAGTCTGCCCTCCGTGTTAATCACAGCCACGCCACATTTCCCATGATGCAATGCGAGCAAATCCATGGCAATTATTAGATCACGTTTTTATCCAGACCAGAATGTGTGGCAGGTATCAGGTATGCATGGAATCTGCAGCTCCACATGGACACAGAAAGACAAGACACCCCCTCCAAACCCGCGCTCCCACCCACAATGCAGGGCGGGGGTCACCATGCAGACTTCATACAGGAAAGAACCACTCTCCCAGTGCGGAGATCACTGTACTCAATCACACCGAATGGGGGCCTGGGGGGAACAGGAAGGAGCTCACCAGCCCCCGCAGCACACAGACTGATAATGATGCGACAGCAGTAATACTCAGGATACAAGATAAGCTGCTGCCAATCCCGCACAGGCCACACAGCGCCATCTGCAGGAGGCTGACAGACCAGCGCTGCAATGGAAACATTAAAAAAACAAAAACAACTAAGTGAAGCCGCACCCAGACACACCAGCGAGGGGAAACGACTCCTGACGGGAGAGGAGATCTGCGAAACAGGCCCTGGCTGATACATACGACCAGCATGTGAAATCTCACTCCCCCCACCAGCAAAGTTGAGGGGCTTATTGTTCAGACAGGGCTTGTAGACAAAGGTCCCAGGATGATGAGATCACCTTTATCAGCACAATGAGCCCCAGCTGGGCCATGGAAGACCATGAAGATGCTGGAAGCTCATCTGCAATGACCGAGGACCTGGGATGACGTCATGTTATTCAGGCTCACCGAGTGTGCATGACTATTATCTGCCTATCGGAGATGACCGGGCGCTGGACCTCCCTTGGGCTATGCAGGGGGGGCTCTCGGCTTTAGCTGGGCTGGGGAGGTGGAGACAGGCTGGGCTGAGGTCCAGCCAGCAGATGGCGAGCTCAGGGAAGCAGGACAGCCCCCTTATTCAGGGCGGAGCCCAAACGGGCAGACGGAGCAGCTCTGTCACTGACGGCGATGGCTGACAGAGCACATCCCCCCCGCCGGGTGAGGCCATCTTCGTTTGGCACCGACACGCTCAACATAAGACAAAGAGCCACATCTGTACACGTCCGGAATAAACAAATGGAATTTGGGAATGCAACCTCATTTTCCTTTGAGGACGGACCGTGACGCAGACTGCTCACCCATTGTGGTCACTTCTCGGGCACAGAATGAATATAAATAGGTATTTCTGGATCCCTGCGTTTATCATTTTCAGGGTAATCAATTCAAACAACCCCCCAGGTGGATCCGAGTCCTTATCCTGAGTTCACCAAAAGCCATCAGATGTCATTTCATAATAATAATAGTAAAGTTCCACATGTACAATAAACAGCTCGCTAACCTACATGGCTGTAGGGGTTAAACAGCTGTCTGGCATGAAGAGTGATTTCTGCTCTGGTGTGAAGTTCATGCTGCGGACAGTTTGAACATTAAGCTCTGGGGCGTCTGACAGACAGAAACAAATCGCTGAAAGGACTGGCCAGCGAGAGACAGAAGATCCAGCCCAGGGTGACAGACAGGCCAAAGCTGCCTGCTTCTCCCGCTGATCCCGAGGCCACGTGAACGCACAGACACACACACAGACACACACACACGCACACTCCATGCTACAAGGTCCTGTTGTAAACACAGCTCCATGACTGGGAAGCAGGCGAGCAGATCCGGAGGGTGCAGCCTTTCCCAGAGACAGGAAAGGGAGACACTAAGGCGGTGAATCCTGCCACGGTGCAGGTCTCTACAGCTGGACTCACAAAGAACAGTCACTCCAGCTTAATGTGTGCTCACAACATGGAACCACACAGATATCTGCGCAGGAGGCTCTGTACGCAGGAGAAGGTGGTAGCCTGGGCCAGACCAACCCCGTCAAAATCCTTAAAGACCTCATGTATTACGGTTAGGGTTAACTCAGTTTGAAGACCTCATGCAGCAGTGTTCTCATCAGTAATGGGATCCACCTTCCAGACTCTGAAGAATGCAATGATATTAAGTGTTAATTAAAACATGTTAAAGGAACAGATTTGTTACCTGCTGAGCCTATCAGTAGTGGGAAAGTTCTTTGCATTAATCAAAGATGACATGCTGTTTCAATGGCGTGGCTGCTTTCCCAAACCCCCCCCCCCAAGGCTTCTGAGAACTGCTCACGGTGAAAGTGATTTAAACCGCCTACTTAGACGAGAATGAACCATTAAGAGACACTAAAAGCTGGCGTTAGGCAGACAAGTATAGACAAGCTCCGCACGACAGCGGAGATTCGACGCTAATTACCGCAGCACAGCGAAATATCCGGGGGGCGGCGTGCAGATCGAACGCACTCACGCTGCCAGCACTCGCCCAGCACGGTTCTACAACTCTCCGTATTTACAGAGTCAACAAAAACGAAAATCCAGTGGATGTAAGAGGACACGTCAGGTCTGACGAATCCTGAACCTGAGAAGATGGGATTCATGACCTCTGGTTACAGATTCATTTGGAGAAAAATAAAGAGTACAGCATAAAAAATTTACGAAAAAAACATTTGCCCTCCCTATACAATGGGGCCAAGCTGACAACTGGAATGACAAAGGCCACAGTTCCAAGTGGCTAGATAAGGGGCTTAAACACACACTGCTATCTCTGTGCCTGGCCTGGGGCGTCTGCTCGAGGCCCTGACACGCGTGCGAGCGCCTGACCCCGCCACAGTGCCACAGGGGCTCAGCACCTCGGCCATGCACGAGCACAGTGACCCAAAAGGACCCAGGAGGCACTGTCTGCAGCGACCGCAGACTGAGCCAAACGGTCGGCCCACTATAGGGGTGCATGCACAACCGCCCCATCCACGAGGACGCCTGGCAGCGAGCTTGCATTTTCCCGGTACGGAATGCCGAGACGCCAGACCCAAATATAGACCCGTCACCACTTCCTGTGTTCAAAGGGATGGGAAAGGACAGGGTGACGATGGACAGGGGGTGGGGCTAGGGGCACGGCAAAGGGGCGTGGCAAAGGGGCGGGGCACAGTTTACTCTCCACAGTGTAATTACCTACAATGTGCTCTGCACACCCCACTCTGTAGAGACTCAGACCACAGGAGGAAGCTTCGGGAACAGCTCCAGAATCCAGAAGAGATGGGCCTTCACATGAAGGGCGCCTCTGCTCGCGGAGAGACATGGCGTGCTTGTGACTGGAGCACCTCGACAACGCATACTCCTGCTACATGCTGAGACACACCGAAAGAATGAACAGATGACCTGAAAGCGGTGTTACGAAAGATGGCAGCTTTATTTGAGGTTTACTCTCTCCTTGGAGCCTTGCAGTGTTTTCCTGGCACTGACAGGCAGTCGGTACACAGCCAGCAACGCAGGTCAAAGTCTGCCTGCAGACGCAGGGTCACTCAGCACTGGGCCAGGCCGCAGTAACCTGAGCGCGATGGGCTTTTGTTTGGCAGCTTCCATTGTTCCCCGCTGCGGCGTCTCACATGAACGGCCGGATCCACCTGCCTGTCTCCCCCCGAAAGCGCCTTTGTCCTCATCCCTGGGCGGAATACGGCCTCCCCGGAAGCCTCCGTTTGAAAGCTTTCTAGAAATGATCTGATCAGCAGGCCTTTGTAGTACAGCAGAAAGGGGTCGTGCTTAGCAAAATAATAAGCACAAGTTGCGTAAAATACATCCGCAGTGGGAATTCCTATAATCCATAGCAGGCTTTGTGCAAAACAGAAAATGTTAAGAACACAGCAATTTGTCATCAGCAGTTTTGTAACAGCGCGACCTCGAATGCCACGGCAGCTATAAACTTTGACATACATTCCTATCCGGCTCTTTCTACCCTGTTTTTAACTTCAGCTCCCTATGCTGCATTAACCCATAAGACTCTCCCCCATTCCTGATTACAGGTAGGAGTACAGCAAGGTCAGAACAAGACCCTCAGATAAAGGCACACCACACCTCACAAGCGGGCCCTTATCAGCTGGAGAGACGGAAAGACACGGACCTCAGGCTTCAGGAACAAGGTTCAAGCTGGAAGATGTGCAACATAGCCGGGCTGCATGTGATCGACCATCAAAGCAAAAACGAATTAGAGAGACGGAGTGAGAGCACCCGCCTGATGATCTCAGTCACCCAGCGCCCTTGAAGAGCCACTATGAAATGAGGGACCCAGCATCCGCCACCAAGGCCAGCCCCCACTGATACCTGTATTATGGTCTGTCATGTCGCCGGTATGGAAACCGAGCTACGTAAGCCTCTCCGTGGCGAATAAACCAGCCTCACATTTCCGGTCAATGTCCACAACGGACATAAAACGGTGCGCAGGGCAGCCATGTTTGCTTATATTTAATGCTGCGTGATGAGACTGTAGATTCCTGACACTGTCTTTATAATCTACCACTAGAGCAGGATTCCTCGCAGAAAGCAGCAGGATCTCCCCGCCGGGCAGCACTGACCCCAGGGAGCAGGTACAGCACGGCGGCCCTGGCCCACGGCTGCATTTAGATTTCCACTTGCACTTTTAAGGGTCCTGCTAGAAGCTCTCGTAGGATTTACGCCCCGATAGAGTTACCCCACGTCTGCCAGGCCGCCGGCAAGAAACAGCCCCCATTTTAACCCTGACACATCTGCGTGTGACAGGCGCCCCCAACAAAGACACGCATTCATTTATTTCAGGATAGATGCGGTGGGGGAGGGGGGTAAAATAACAGAAAATGAATGGACACGGCACGGGCTCGTTATCTGGCCGCCTAGGGCGTGAAAGCGGACTTCACGGCACATTTGCAAGTCGGTACCGGTTTTGGGCACCGGGCCGCAGCCGCCATGGCCGGCGAACAAAGAATCGACCGGCGGGTGGCGATTGAGCGACTGGCCGTCAGGGAAACCGCTCTTACATCGATCAGCGCTCCTTCAGGCGGCCAGTGAGCCGGCACCCCCGGGAAAAGCTGCCAGGTCCGTCAGAAAGCCCATCCGAGGAGATGGGGGCTGCTTATTATACGCTTTTATTATAGCACGCACAGTTTATGTATGCATGCGTATGATATGAATGCATGTACAAATTTATATATATGCATGTATGTGCGTATGTGATAACAGGTTTTTACACTTACGCGAGCCTAATCTCCACCCCCGAGCGCGCCCCCCCCCATCGTGTCGCACCTCATCTATTCGGACATTAAAACGTAGCCGCAATCTAAATAATTGCACACGATCGGAGATCAATCAGTGAGAGGTGAAATGACAGAGCCGCCGGATTTGTTTCCCCTGGTAAAGATAGACGGCGAGAGAGGCAGGCCTCCGGTAAGAGGCGGTGCTCTGCAGAGAGGGAGCCGGCGCGGCCAGCAGCAGCAGGTACACCCGGGATCGCCATCACCTACCTCAGAGCCACCCGCACGGAGCTCTCATCCTGCCCCTGCGACATCCTGCTGTCCGCGATTCAAGGGCCGAGGAAGAAGTGGAGGAAAAATCCAACAGTGAGCGGAGGCTGTGTTATAATGAGCTGGTAGCCACGGCGCAGGCTCACGGCCGCTCCTCGGCCATCTTTAAAGAAAGACGAAGCGCTTCACTGATCGCAGCTGCACGACTCTAGCAAACCCGTCGTTCGGCCGGTTCCCGGACCGGACTACGCTCGGAGTAGGACCTGCACGGACGGGGATCCCGATCCCCAGCTTGCGAAGCCGCAATGCGTCAGCAAGCCACGCCCCCAGCGGCGCCCTCCCCACTGCACCGCCGCGCGCCTGGGAACGCCTTCGCGACGCTGTAACGGCACTGCGACTGCAGGGGTCCAAAATAAAAGCGAATATGCGGAAAGCATCTTCATTAAGTTAGATCTAACCTGCCCGCGCAAATAATATATTGATGAATGCTGTAATGCTATTTATGAGCCTTTTGTTAATGGCCTACCTGTTTCAGTACATCGCCACATCGTGGTATGCTCGGTGTGATGCTGATTCGGGTAGCTAAAGATGCCGCTGATCTGCACATCCACGAACACAAAACAGAGAAGGAGCTACTGAAATTTTGAGATATTCATGGCATTCGTAGCGGTAGTCGTGTTTTGTAAATATATTCCTACTTTAAAGAAGGGGAGGGGGGAGCAGATGAATAATTTACATAAATCTCAAGCATATGTGATAATTAAGCCAACAGTCATTGACACGTTATACAGATAGGCGACATCTGCATTTTCCTCAGATATCAAGCTATTATTTAGGGCAAAATATCACGGGTGAGCGCCCCCTTGCGATCACAAGGAGTACTTCAGTACACATCCTGGCTAGGTTGCTGTTTACGGTGCATGGAACTGAGAATTTATAGTTATTATGTAGAGCTAGGTTTAATTTACATATGAGTATCATATGGGCTCAAATACAGAATATAAGCATGTCTTAAAAACTGGACAAATTTTATTGTTTAAGAAGCGGGTAGACTAAAGGAAAAGCATCACATTTGAGTGAGTAACCGAAGTTAGTAAACGTTAAATAAAATCACACAACTTAAAATCTTCACAGCAATTTAGTGATGCGATCAGAACATCCACGATTGTCATTAATCATAAATTAGACAGGTTTCACCACTAGATGGCAGTAAGTTGGAATGAAACGAAGTACTTTTGTAATCTTGATAGCTCACTTGGTAGTAGGCACGTGTAAAGAGGTCTGCCTGAAATAGGACTATTTTATGAGTCGAAAGAGGAAGGAGACAACTTTTTAAATGATCAAATGTCAATAATCAGTTCTGTTTTTCAGATGCAGCACCCCTGATTAACGAGGTGGGGCATCTTATTTTGCCGGTGCCATTGACTATAACCTAGCATAGTCTGTGCATTAATCCACTGTAATGCCTGTATTTAATTCAGCAGTGATTTACTTTTGTTTAAAGTAGTAGTTCCTAAGATACTATCTGTATGATTTCTCATTCTTTTGAAGTGGCACGTCAGCTGGCCCTGCTTCGCACTCAGTCACCAGGATCTTGTATTCCAAAGCAGCCTTAACGACGGTTCTCTGTGGGACATCCGTAGCTGTGTGACCCAAACTGAACCGGCACAAGGCCTGCTTTCTATCTTCGTCAGACCCGGATCTGACTTTATCCCCTCTGGTTCTGGACCAGAACTCCTGTGTGGCATGTCACTTGACAATAAGCTTCTGCACTGCACCAAACACAGATAACTAGGTTGGGTCCGTGTGAAGGCAGGCCTCCCACCAGCATAACTTGGGATGGTCTGCGTGAAGGCAGGTCTCCCACCAGCGCAACTAGGGAGGGTCCATGTGAAGGCAGGCCTCCCACCAGCATAAATGGGGAGTGTGTGTGAATGAAGACCTCCCACCTGCATAAATGGGGAGGGTCCACGTGAAAGCAAGCCTCCCACCATCATAACTGGGGAGGGTCCATGTGAAGGCAGGCCTCCCATCGGCATAACTAGGGAGGGGGACTGTGTGAAGGCAGGCCTCACACCGGTATAACTGTGGTATAACTGAGGCCATATATAACCAAGAGCAACAGTAAACAAGTAAGTAGGAAAGTGCATTACTTTCAGAGCCTCATCGATGTTCTCACAGACCCAGTATGCTCTGCCTGTGTGGTGCTACATCTGTGAGCTACGTAACATAACGCCTGAGATTCAGCGACCACAGCTGGTCTGTATGACAAGCTGGCTGTTTATACCCACAGATGATGTTTGCACACAGGTGCTAACTGTGCGGGTTCAGCCACTGAACGTGTTAGCAGCAGGGGAATGCTGACTTCAAGTCACATACAGCTGCACTGCCAAGAGCAGGCTGGCCCTTACACACTCTCATATCACACAGAATATCACCACTAAATAGCAGCATAGGAACGCAACACCTAACATTCATACTTGAAAGTGTACCTCCTTTTAGTAAATAAATGCCATGCCTTTCCAGAATATTCTGACCTTTTCTACAGTGTTCCATTTTCACATAACAGTATGTACTGACCATTTGCAAGGCTGAAAAACACAAATGAAATAAACTGTTTGGATAAATGGATTCCATAAATCTGCATCAATGGCAGTGCCTTTGGCAGAAGATACAGTATGAATCTAATTTGGTGAAATACTTGTCTGTACAATCAGGAGATCTGCTCAAACTATTGGACAGAACTGCTCTACATTTTTACAAGGATTCAGGTCTGGGCTTTGACCAGGAAGCTGTCATTTATTTCCAACCCACATTTGTTCTTTTGTGTTTTTCTGAAAAATGATTTTCCCCCCAGTTGTAGCAGATTGATTATTTTTCTCTATCACTCGACTTCAGACATGCATCCAGTTCCTGTTGAGTAGATGCCCCCTGACAGTAAATTGTGTCTCAACCATGCATGATTGCAGGGATAATGTTGGCATGGTGACAAGCTGTGTTGGCATTCACAGCAATGTGTTCCTGAGCCAATTATCTTCCAGTGTGGCCTCGCCTGAGCACAGTGGCTCCTGCTGCAAACTGCATACAACAAACATGACTGGGCACCACAGCTAATTTACATTAAATTAGATATTAAAATGCAAATGCCAGTCATGCCCATTAGGATGTTGGATTCAGTCAACTTTCCATCTCCCAGCCACTTATCCTGGACGGGAAAGGGGATATGAAGGACTTTCAGCTTCAGGAATAATCTGTTTTATAAATGCAAAGGTCTACATTTTCAGCAGAGCAGTAAAACCAGCAAATGGCATGAAAAATGGAGAGTGTGATTTTAACAGCATCCCATAAACATGCTACATACTGGGGTCAGCTTATGCAAACTTACAAACCGAGCGACATTTCAGTGTAAACAGTGCAGCATACATGCTGCATATCGCTGGTTACATCCCAGTTGGTGTTATTTACCAATAGCCCATTTTCTACTACATAACTCTAATCTCCGATCTGTCTTGAAATGAAAACCGAATTGTCATACCTACTTCTATACGCAAACAGTTCAGTGACATCTATGTTTTGTTGACATTGTTGCATTAGTTTAAAGATTGTTTCATGTTTCAAACAGAAGATAAATATATGAAAAACACATACCTGCAAGATTTTCTTGGATGGGACATTTTTTCCTGGCTACAGTGGAAACTGTCAGGACAGTTTTATTTGATTTTAAAAGACAAGATTTCTTTAACATCCACCAAGAGTTTAATGACATTTATCAGCATTACCAGGCTTTCCATGCCCCCCAAGCCAGAGCACCCCCCAAGACAGAATTCCCCCCGAAGATTTTCAGAAATAACCGTGTTGTCTCTTGCATTTATTCAAAAATCATGACAAAGCAATATTTACACATATCTCAATCCCCTGATGCAGTTTCACATTCAGGCTAAACCTTAATAAATGATTTGATGTGTCTGTATCAAGGTAAAACATGAAGAAATGACGGCTGTGTCTGAGATTGTTCATGGCGGCTGACAGCGGCTACTTTTCCTATAGTGAGAAGCAGCGAGACTCTTTCATATACAGTGCAGACCATAAGCATGACTCTGTCAGTCAGCGTGCGAAAAAGCCAATCTCCCGCTTGGCGTCACCCTGACAGCAATCTGCTAAACTAATATGCTGGGGCTAGGGGCCCATACTGAGCAAAACTGGCGAGTAATAGTAGACAGAGAACTGTTTCCAGTGTTTCTCTGCTGTCACAATAATTCAGCACCTTTTAGCTAGTAAAAGTTGGTCCAGGATTGTAGATGACCTCAATGAACAGCCTGCGGGGTGGCACAAGAAGCTAAATAACCTCACTGAACACCCTACAGTGCGGAACGGGAGGCCAACTGACCTCACTGAACACCCAACGGTGCGGGACAGGAGGCAAACTGAC
>JAODUD010000001.1:8701705-8729529 GCA_026784285.1 Stomatorhinus walkeri | reverse complement strand
CACACTTCAGTGCGGAACGGGAGGCCACCTGACCTCACTGAACACCCTTCGGTGCGGGACAGGAGGCAAACTGACCTCACTGAACACCCTACGGTGCGGGACAGGAGGCAAACTGACCTCACTGAACACCCTACGGTGCGGGACGGGAGGCAAACTGACCTCACTGAACACCCTACGGTGCGGGACGGGACGCCAACTGACCTCACTGAACACCCTACGGTGCGGGACGGGAGGCCAAATGACCTCACTGAACACCCTACGGTGCAGGACAGGAGGCCAAATGACCTCACTGAACACCCAACGGTGCAGGACAGGTGGCAAACTGACCTCACAGAACACCCTACGGTGCGGGACAGGAGGCAAACTGACCTCACTGAACACCCTACGGTGCGGGACAGGAGGCCAACTGACCTCATTGAACACCCAACGGTGCAGGACAGGTGGCAAACTGACCTCACTGAACACCCTACAGTGCGGGACAGGAGGCAAACTGACCTCACTGCACACCCTACGGTGCGGGACGGGAGGCCAAATGACCTCACTGAACACCCTACGGTGTGGGACGGGAGGCCAAATGACCTCACTGAACACCCTAAGGTGCAGGACAGGAGGGTAGCCGGTCTTTCTAAACATTCACATTGCCTCATTCAAGCAAACTATTCCAAAATATTTTGTTACTTGAACAAAAATGTTTTTTTTTCCAGTAATAAGAATTCTCATTCAACAGTAACATTAAGATGATCACATTTTCAGTCTCACAGTCTGAGATGATGTAAATGCTTAAACATTACATAACAGACAAAAAACAACAGGGGTTGATTCTAGATATTATATGATAAACAGCTATCATGATTAAAATGCACAAAACTGCGTATTCGAAACAGGAAGAAAATGGTTTGGCAGTATCTTAAAAACTAGTTTCTAATTCAAAAGAGGAACTATACAAGACTTGCAACAGTGAACCACAAAGATAGCTAACATGCTAAAAATCAACAGTGAGTTTCATGTTGTGCGACATGGAGACTATGATCTATTGTGGGACAATTCTGAATTCGTAGGAGGGCATGAGGGATAAGCATCAAATGGGCAAAGTCCCCCGCTGACCGCGTCACAGAAAAGGGTCTGCTTTCCTTATTCTCAAGAACACAGGCCTGTAAACATGATGTCAGGTGAAGCAGCTGAAACAGAGATTAGCACCTGCTTACTTTCGCTAATTAAGGGGCTTGGGGGTGTGGCGTTGTACCATGTGACCCATACCGTGGCGCTTCATCAGGGACACCTAGCTGGTATCAGGTACAATGCCCCTTTTCTCCAGAACCGCTTCAAGTCTTGGCGGATCATGTGATCACAGATGCCTTTCCGTTTGTCACTGTCTTACTCAGTTGTTTATTTTTGCCCTTGTGGTTTTCTAGTTGGCTTTTAAGGAGTCTGGCCATTCCCCTCTGGCCTCATGCGCCTGATTAGGAGTTTTTTGTTTATTGCACCATCCTTTGTAAACTCTGAACAATGTGGTGTGTGAAAATCCCAGGAAGGTTGCTGTTTCTGGGACAACCACGATTGTTCATCAACAGTCACGCCATGAGCACGATCGCATAGGTCAGGCGTCTTAGCTGTTGTGATGCTTAGCCAGACAGACCCTGTCTGTGTGCTGTATGTATTCAGCTGCGGCCATATGATTGGCTGTTTGGAGGAGCAGACTGTTCGCATTAAGAAGCAGGTGTACCTAATCAACTTATTCTCATTATTTGAATTTATAGTGAATGTGTCCTGGACATGTGACCTATTAAACGAGACTGTATGGTCGATAGATCATCATTGTGACCTATCAAACAGGACTGTATTATGGAAGTGACCTATGAGATGGGAGCTTTCAGGGAGCAGGCTATCAGCCAAATGTTTCTGTACATGTGACATCTAAAGGGACAGCAGCTCTTCAGGTGAAGTGACCTTCTGGCCCTCACCGTGTCACTAGTGAATGCTCCTGACTGCGTTTGTTCCATGCTCCTTCTACCACTGATCTATCTTCACTTGTAATGGGTTTGTTGTCACACTGACACTCCAAGCGGGTCACTACTCAGAGAGGACACAGTGTTTCAGGATCACAGAACCCAGACGATGGAGTCAGCATCTGAAACAATATTACCAAGCAGTATAAAGGAAACATAAATTAAAGGAGCGAGTAAACGAGGCTCATACCACAACCTCCGGTCCAAATAACAACCATGAAGAGGACATGTTTGATGGGTAAGGGACAAACAGGCCAGTCACTCTCAGCACGTCCAACCATCACATTCACAATTTAAAATCCTAAGAGTGGTTTTCCTGAAATCCCTGATTCCACTTCCCTAAAAGCGTTAGGATGGAGCATGCTGGGCCTTCGTGCCGTACTCATCCGCCCGTCACTCAGCAGACGGCGCCGTCTTCAGCACCGAATCCTCTCCCAGGATCTTGCAGAGCTCGTTCAGTCTGTGTTGCATTTTAGGAATTCCGGCCAGCTGTGATTCCAGCCGCTGCTTCTCTTCGGTCAGCGATAACCGGGTGGCCGTGTCCAGCTGCTCGAAACGCCAGCCCCCCTCGCCGTCAAACTGCAGCAGGTGCGTGTGGTACCTCCTGGGGACGTGGAAGAGAGGACGCAGAGAGCTGTCAATTTACCCCAATCTCTCTCTCCGACAGTGGAGATATACACAATGGCTGCCTCATCAGGGGGATAGGGAGGGTCCATTTTCATTTTTATTTGTTTAGAAGACACATTGATCTGAAAGGATTTATAGTTTTTTTAGAAGACAGGGACAGCCGGTCCCTGGAACAATTGGGGGTTAGTTTGCTTGCTCAAGGGCCAAATGATTAAATCATTATGTAGACCCTAGGATTCAAACCAGGATTCTGATCACAGGCACAGCATCCTAATGCACTGAACCACACATTACCCCTGTTTCAGGTGTTAGGTCTGGCACCTAACACAGCTGAGATGCTTGCGAGTCTCCCACTGATAAAGGTGCCTGGTCCACCTGATACTGGGGAGCATGCCTAAGGAAGGATTCTGAAACTGCTGCAGTTTACTCACCAGAGAGAGGGCCTATGGGTAATCGACAGCAGCGAGATCCCAGCATCCTTTGCAGCCTGGAAAATCTTCCCTTCCACGTCGATGCTGATAGCGCTCGTGCATTCATCCAGCAGGGCATACTTTGGCCTGTGGGATTCGACAGGGTCAGCGCGCACCGTCCACGCAAAACATCTGTTATCTTCTGACGGAATACGCCGCTATATGACGTGGCTAGAAGCCGCCGGACGCTCCTCTTACTTGTGGTAGAACATGCGAGCCATCCCCATCCTCTGTTTCTCTCCCCCGGAGAGAACGTCCTTCCAGTCCATCTCTGCATCCCAGCCTGGAGGCCGCAGAAGATCAGATATGTCACCAACACCTCCACCCATCCAGAAAATGATGCTTCCTTAAGCGAGATGCCCTATGTAGGCACATATTTATAGCTGAGCCCCCAACACCAAGGCCACCAACGGCTCCCACATCTCCTCAGTTCGGCCCTCAGGATCTTTAGATCTATATAAATACTCCAGGTTTAGACACCGATGAACGTCATCCAGGATCATCACCTCGGTTACACTCGGTGATGCTGCAGGGTGACAGACTCTGAACGCAATTTACAAGACCTGCAGTCTGAGTCCAAGTCCAGAGGTTTCAAATCCAGACCAAGATTTTGTTTCTAGCAACCAGCTGAATATTCTGTGATTGTGACTCTTTATACTCAACATGTTGCTGGAAACAAAATCTTGGTCTGGATTTGTAGTTTCTGGACCTGAAATGGCCAACAATGTATGTAGGTCAGTGAACTGGGTGAAAACGTAAATTAAACAGCTGCTCATTCCCTGAACAGCCAACGTCTGACATTTTATCAGTGCTTCTTTCTCAACATTACTCAAATTACTGATGCAGAGCTATGAAGCCCTACTGGTTTGAATGTACCTCCTTCGCGGGTGACAATGTGGTTGAGGTTGACTATGTCCAGGATGAGCTCTAGGTCCGAGTCGCTGTACCCCTTGGTGTGCATGTCCTCCACCGTGTCGGGGTAGATGACTTGGTCTCGTAGGGTTCCAAGGGACATATAAGGTCTGTATAGCAAGAACGAGTGAACAAATGAAATGTCTCTCAGTGTACCCATGTAAATACTCTGCCAGGACTCTCTGAAGATGATCTAGGACAGGGGTGTCCAATCTTATCCGCAAAAGGGCTGGTGTGTAGGCAGCTTTTTGGGATAACCTGTAGGTCAGCTGTTCAAACCCAGATGTGAGGACTCTTCAGCCAATCAGTCCTCTAATCAGTAATCCAGTTAGGAAGCTGCAGCAAAAACCCACACACACACCAGCCCTTTGAGGATAAGATTGGCCACCCCTGATCTAGGAGCTTCTTTAGCAGTGTTGGAGAGTTTCATGGGAACTTGAAGACTGAAATATCTCAAGTGCCCAGAGTTTATTGGTGGCTATTAGGATCAGTCTATAATTTAGATATTATACAGATCTATTATTTAGGTGCTTTGTCATGTAATATTTTTCCTCAGTCCATTTCCATTCAGTTCTTTTCCCTTCTGTATGTGGCACTAATGGCGTTAAAGCCTCCGACTGGCACTGCATGTATTTCACAGGGTCTGGCATCTGGCTGCAGAGCTGTCCTATATCTAACAGGAATAACCAAGCCGTATGAATCTGCTGACAACCCTTCTATCAAATGAGCTCATAGACCAAGGCCTCATCCTCGGCCTCCTATTGGTCAGAAATGCACCAGCGCAGCATGGCTCAGGTTCCTATTCGCTGGGAACAGGCAGCCACCTCAGCGATCTGCTTTCGGCTGACCCACATGTATTTGTATATTAAATATTTACTACTCAGCTCGAGCTTTTGCTGCCCAGGCCTCTGCAGCCCGTTATTTCACTACCCGGGGCTCCGGTTTCCTCTGGGCTTCGCCTGTCAGGATACTGGCTCCAGTTACTCCAGAGGCTGTTTAGCTCCAGGAGTAGCTAGCACAGTCTGATCCTGGTTGGGTGCAAATGGGAGTGCAAGATGGACGCCCTGGATACGGAGAGGAAGAACCGGAGGAGGCTCTGGCACAGGGGCGATATGGCGGCTGGGGTGGGGCGATGCCTTCCTACCTCTGAGGGATGTAGAACATGTGCTCGGGGGATGGCTTGTACAGGAGGCCACTGTACACTGGCCACAGCCCACTGAGGATGCGGAAGAGAGAGCTCTTTCCACAGCCATTAGGGCCTGTGATCAGCAGGTGCATCCCTTCCTCTACCTGCAGGGGGAGCCACAGACAGACAGAGATACAGACAGACAGGTAGACAGACAGAGAGCAATACAGACAGGCAAAGACACAGATAGACAGATACACCAAAAAACAGACAAGAATAAAAACATACAGACAGACAGTCAGAAACACATACAGGCCGACAGAGACATATACAGATAGACAGAGACACAGACAGATGGAGAGACAGACAGATAGACAGAGACACAGGGAGACAGACAGAGAGACCGAGTGACAGACAGAGACATAGACGAAGGCACAGACAGACAGATGGAGACATAGACAGAGACACAAAGAGAAAGAGACACAGACAGACAGACAGGCAGACAGAGAAACAGGCATATAGAGAGAGCCAGAGACATATACAGACAGACACAGACAGACAGGTAGAGACACAGACAGACAGACAAACAGAGACACAAAGAGACAGAGACACAGACAACCAGTGAAATAGGCAGATGGAGAGAGACATAGACACAGACAGAAAGACAGAGACAGGCAGACAGAGGGACAGATAGAGAGAGACAAAGACAGGCAAGTTGGTTCATCTAGAGGTTGACACTGAGTATAACTGAAGTCCCTGGATTCATGCTGTTGCCACTCCCAGTCCATACCTTGAAGTTCAGGCTGGACACCACAACATCCCCGTTGGGAGTAATTATGGGGACACTTTCACATGTTATACCTTTCTCCACGTCGACAACTCTCCCTGTTGGAACATCAACACGTTTTGTTATAGAAGCAAGGAAAAAATTATTCTAATTGTTGTTCTTCCACTTCTTGTGTGAAGAAAAATGTCTATAATAAATGTTCAAACAAAAAGAATGAAACTTGCACGCAAAAAGATCATGTCTCTGATACAGTAATGGTACAAAGTGAACAAAGAAACAGTGTGCAGGCCACTAAAGGGAAGACCTTTAAGGTACGAGTTTTTTGTTTTTGGCTTGTGGGACTTTACTTACACAAGAATGTTCTGAGGGCAGAATTAGAAATTACTCATTCAGAGAGATAACCAATCAGATTGTGGAGGAGGTGGGTCCAAGCAACTAGAAGAGGCAAGACCAAGACATCACTTTTCCTTCTGCCCCCAGAACATTTCTGTGTAAGCTAAACTCCCATGTGTGCTGGTTTTTGGATGGGCCACATAACCACAGTGTCTACAGTGATAGCAGTGATAGCACCCTTCATTAAAAACCAAGACCATCATCATTCAGCTGCCTAGTATAATAACCGAATTGTCAGCAGCTGGAATAGGTGGGACATGGCCTGGTGCTCTGGGATCTTCTCTGTGTATTTTGCTATCTCTCTCTTTACATTCAGCATCCCCTCAGGAGGTGGACAAGTCAACGAACAGTCTGACGCCATTATACCTGTTGGGCCGTTTCACTCTGTCTGCATTTGCTGCTGTGTTCCAACCCCGACAGGTGTTTGTTTATGTGATAGTAATTCTGTCTGCTGTCTCCACCTTCCTCAAATCTCCTTGCACGTTTCTTGCCCGTACCTGTAATCTCCAGGGGGCCGTCGATGTGCATGGGCACGGGGCTCTTCTCGCCCTCCCCCGCCTGGGACACCGCTGCCCGCTTGTAGATGCCTTGCTGCACCTCGTCAAACACAGCAAACATGTTGTGCACACGGGCCGTGTAGCCGGCTAGCTCTGTCACCTGTTAGGGGGGAGGAACGTGTGGTCAGGCAATCCAGAGGCAAGTAGCTTTTCGGTCATTTGGGGAAGCGAGGTCACTGTGACAGAGCAGGTCATTTCTGAGTACGGTCATATGACCTGCAATGTGTACACATTCTCAACACGGGAAAACATTCATGGAATAGCGTGATGATGGGATGAGATACATCAGTTCCAAGCATTGGCACCCAGTAACCTCTATTAACATTTATTGGAAATTTGGAACAGCGTGGAAATGCACAGAATCACAATGTGAATGTTGGTGTTCACATACAAAGGTGAGAAACTGGCAGAACCGCCAGCCAGTCAGAGACAGGAGGCCGATACAGGGATTAACATTCACACAAGGGCCAAAGGGTTTCCTCCTCATCAACGTCCTTTTCAAAAAGTGCCAGCCGACATGAGGAAGTGAAGCCAATGTTTCCAGGTGACGAAACAGAAGGATCCCATTTCATGCTTTTTCTGCCTGGGAGTTTTTCCCCATTTAAGAAGCTTCAGCCAGGAGACAAGGGACTCCATGCTGCAAGGCATGTGGCCATGTGACACTTTAGCAACCAATCCACAGGCCTTTACATGAGCCTATGTGGCTCTTATAATGTTCCTCAAAAGCTTCCCAAAAAATGGACCTGGAAATGTGGGAATTAGCACCCCCCCCCCCGCCAAAACTCCGCCCATCTTCAGCACTGAAAGCCGGGAGGTCATCACTCGGATTACACGGCACTGCCCGTACATTCACCCTGAAATCCATTTTCTATGCCACAAAGCTTAAAGATTTCAGTCATTTTCTAACTCCTCTTAAAAATGAGAATCGCCAGTCCCCAATAAAAGCTTTACAGTCACTTTTTCCTTTTGTCCATGTGAGTAACGAGGTGCTGTGCGGCGAGAGAGGCATGCTTCTTTGGGACGGAGGCATCTGCTCCCGCTCCTGTCACCACGGCGATCCCAATCTACCAATGAGATCCGTTCTCTGGTCACTTGTTATGCGCTGGGAGTACAGGCCTGGACCGCGCAGTAGGACGTGGGCTGGCCTCCAGGGGCCTCTCGCCTCTGCTGCATGTTAAGCAGACAGGGGCTTATTCAGGACAGGCCAGAATCTCGTTCTGATAGTGGCACCAATTTGTGGTGATGGACAGACAAACAGGCCGAGTGCAGCTTTCAGTGCTGATCTCTCAGAGCACAGTGTGCAAAAGGGGGTGCCGTCCCCATCAAACCAGCACACACACGCACACAGACACACACTTTTGTATCTTTGTTATATCTTTGTGGGAACCATCCATTCATTTCTAGTGGAAAACCTTAATCCCAACAATGACGACCTTAACCCCTACCCAGCTCTAACCTTAATCATCAGTAACGAAACAAAATACAAGACTTCAGGAATTTTTTGTTTTTTGATCGCAGTCACGGATTTTTATAAAACTGAATATTTAGTTTGTTTCTGTTTTTTATAAAACAGAATAACATTTTTGGGGACATCTGGTCCCCACAATGTAATACATACACGACCACATACTCATTCTCACACACACGCTGCAATTGCAATTAATAATCCTTTAAGCTGCTCTTGAAAGGAAATGTTCTGGACTTTCATTTTCACCCTGCTGTATTTGAGGATTTACTTTTTAAAATGGGACTTCCCCAAAACGTTAGACCTCTAGACACACAGATATGCATGCATACACTGACACACACACACAGACAGACACACATGGGCACACACTAACAGACAGATGCACTGACAGACGCACACAGCCACGACCGCAGAGCCCACAGGGCCGAAACAGGAACTCTCCCTTGCAGAGCGTGTGATTTGCCTTCCCCTAGAGCCCCAAACCTCTGCTTCAACACTTAGCTTGCTGCCGTTTAGCACGTTAGCATTTAGCGCACTAACATTTAGAACTGCAGGTCACGTGAAAGCCACACGGGTATAACTTGGGCCCTTTCTCCGATTCGGAGGCAATCCCAAAAATAGCCGGCAGCACATTTCACAGCACTGACCCACATCCTAAAAATAGGCCCTAAATAAGGTGCTTTCTCTGGGCCATGAACACAGACCGTGCTGTGTGTAGGAGCCTTAATGTCGTATTTAAGGACAAAGCCGATGGCAAATGCTCACCCCTAACTCTTGTTTAGGGAGACACTGGATCTATTCGCAGTGCTTCTGGGGGGGGGGGGTGCTTTTACCACAAAACTGATTTCATTCAACATGATGACATTGCAATCTGAGCATCAAGTGAACTGCTCTTCAAAGAGCATCAGGGGACACTGCGGCCTTTCCAGCTGCAGGCACCAAAGAGCATTTAACACTGACAAAATTAGACATCAAATGAAATGGTGATCTCTATAGAGTTTTGTTGTGGAAGATGGCAGGAAGAGAATGGGGTATCACCAAAGAAACATATGAAACCACTGGAAAGTTCTTGGGTTAAATTCACTCTCTATCCCTCATAAAAGTCTAATTTTTGATGACCTCATAAAGTGACGTGTCATATTCTGTTTTTCAGAGATACACCCCTCTGCCTGGGGGGGTGGGGGTGCTGGGATGCCCTCGCTATTTGCACACACACATACCTCCCCCCCCCCATCAGATCACGAGGGAAGCCAAGTACGAAAAACATGGAAGCACCTCCTTGTAGGAAGACATGATCCTCTCGATAGCGTCGGCGCCAGACGCCAGCAGGTTACGCGCTGTGGTGAAGGCCTCTGTCCGCTCGCTCACCAGCACTTGGGTCTGGCCGTCAGCAAGCTCTGCAACAGAAGACGTCCCTGAGGTGAACCTTTGCTAATGCACAAGACCCCTGCATGGCTCTTTCTTCCATCCAACCACAGGAGTAATGACGAATCACAGCCAAACACTTTGAGATGCATGATATATTGGTTATCATACAAGTATCAGCTGATGTTCATCAAAAATAAAGATGATTTTTAGACCTTAGTAGATATTCATACTTAGCAGTGTAGGCGCTAAGAGACAAATATTAAAATAATGTAGAGGATTCCATTGGACGATCAGCCATTTTCTGTACTGGAGGATAAAAGGTTTTGTTGGCTCATTTGCCACTTAGAACCTCGTCACAGTCTCCCAAGGTACCAAACCCATTCAGGAGATCTTATGAAGTAACATCACCATCATCAATATCACTACAGATATGTGGAGCTCACAGGTCACCAGGTTATATATTGGTTACTGGTATCAGCCAAACTTTCCACATCAGTGCAGCACTAGTAAAAGTGTATCACCCTCGATGCCTGCTTGGTGACACCAGTCAGGGGATCATTTGCGGCTGAATGATGAATGACGAGGAATGACAAGCTGTCTACGCATGTGGAAAAACCGTCCTTGTTAACACGTCACAACAAAACGTGCCCTCTACATTTAACACATATGTGACATAGCAATGGACAGCTATTATTTAGGTGCCAGGGGAGCAGTACATTGGGAGGGGTACCTTGCTGAATGGAGATTTAAACCAGCACCGTTTTGATCACAAGTGCACTTCCGTAACCATTAGGTAAACACTGCCCGGTTGTTTACCCCATGACCTTTTGACACCCAAGTGCGCCAGTCCTATAGGGCCCTCGGAGCTCCGCTGTGGGCCCCATCTATAAGCTACATTATCACAGTAAGACTTTGACCCTCCGTTTAAAATGTTAAATATTTTCTTTGTCTGCAAATATCCACATATTTAATAAACCTGTGGGCTTTGAAACCTGATATAATTTTCCGTACATAATCCATGAATTACAATTACAGGGGAAAGGTCACTTTATGACTAAAAAATCTTTACTTAAATAAATACTTAGTTTCGTTATAATCTTAGAAGGTGGGCGAGGTTTCAGTCAGGCCAGATGTGCATCCCGTGCGTCACACCCTCACTCCCAGTAAATCAAAGCACATTATGAGTTATGCGGCGTCGAGGATAATAGACGCGTCATTTCGCTAAAATATACATCGAAATTTCCACCGCAGTCGTTTTACCGGTGGGGGGGCTGCCAGGAACTTCTTAAAGCGCCGCAGCGGGCGGACTCACCGCTATCGGCGAAGCCTGTGGCTGTGATGATGGGCACGGCTACCATGACCAATCCACTGCCACTCCATACGTACTTCATGAGGAACTGCTCCACCATGATGTACCACAGGCGCTTGGACAGGATGAGTTTCATCTGCTCCTCCAGGGCTTTGTAACACTTCTGAAGCTGCTTCATCTCCACCTGGGTGGAGAGGAGAGATACGGTGCTGCATAGGTGGAGGAGATGCAGCAGGCGGACGCAGCCAGGCTCCGGGGCGCCGCTCGTTAACGCACCGGCCGTGACTCACCACGTGGCCCCGGTAGAAGGCGATCTCCTCGGCGTTGGCGATGATGCGCGAATGCACGTAACGCAGGTGTCCCCGTCGGTGTGCCTCCTCCGCCACCAGCCTCCCGAACCTCGGCGAGCAAGCCCGCAGTACCTTGGCGGTAACGAATACCACCAGTCCGGCCAGCAGGGTGGGTCCGCTGGCGTTGGCGCCCCGGGACCGGGCCGTCTGGATCAGCGTGTAGGAGGTGAGCAGTACGTCCAGGATGGGCTTGGTCAGATTAGAATAGAGATGCGCCACCGATTGCGAGAACACCATGATGTCCTCGGTGAGAGACTGGTCCGGGTTCGCCAGCCGGCTGTCCATGTTACTGACCCGGTAGTAGGTCTGGTCCGTGAAGTAGGTCCGGTAGGCATGGTCCACCAGGCGGGTTCGGAACGCCAACGCCAGTCTGCATTCCAGGTAACGGATGGCGCTGTTCACGAAGGTGGCCGGGATGGCGACCAGCAGCCAGCGCATCAGCTTCAGCGCGAAGCTGCGCGGCCGCTTCTCCACGATGGTTTTCACAATCTGACCGTCCAGGCCGGCCACGTAGATGGAGAGAAAGGTCCGAGAGACCAGGGCCACCGAATGCAGACAGAGCAGCCCGACCTCCTTGGCGAGCAGCCGGGGGAAGAGGATCCGCGCCAGTTCGGCGATCTGCCGGAAGAATTCTGCATTCACGGCTGGGGACCGGGCGCAAGGGGTGGCAGAGGGCGGCAGCAGCGAGCCGTTTTCCTCTACCGTTGCAGCGACGGGGCTCCGGGGGTCTTTCCTCCCGCGGATCCGTCTGCAGATGATGGGGTATAGAGCCTTCGCCCCGTACGCAGCGACCACCAAGAGGACAGCCCGCTTCGCAGCGGCCGACCGGTTCCATTTTGCTTTGGACGTTGCGTGCAAAATGCTGGACATTTTTCCACGATAGTCACCGGGGACACAAAAACGCGGTGGTTAATCCCCCCCACTTTTCCGCGTCCTGTCCATCTGGAGCATCCACAGCAGTTCCGCAGCGGACTGCACCGGGAGCTAGCAGAACGCCGGCGCACGGTGCGGCGCAAAGCTCTGCCTCCCAGGGTCGTTGATTGGCTAATTCCGCTCGGTGCTCCTCGAAGCCTCGCCCCCCGGGACCGCCGATTGGCTGGGACCGTGACAAACCCACCCCTCCAGTGTGACAGCCACGCTCTTACCCGGCCACTCTAATAAAGGGATGCTCAACGCATAAACCCGTAAGTCACAGAGCTGGAAAGGTCTGATCTAAAATCACCCCGCTGATCTCAGATGCAAACAAAGTGGCCAGAAGATGTCACTATATCTCAGAACACACTAAATGTATGCGAGTTTTGTACCACGGCCGATGAACCATGTGGCCTACAGACAAAACTGGTTTCAGGTGAAAATATGGTCCAGCCATTGGCATCCTACTGGGCAAAACTTTCAGAAACAACTCCAAACTGCTGACCACAAAAAACACAATTCAATTTAATTAACTTCAATTTTATTGATATGGCTCATTTTTCTGACATTGTTCGGTAATAGCTCTGTACAGCCAGCAGATTGGTCAGGTTGTCATCTTCCCATCTATTTCAGCCGGCATGACATTTCTGAAGTAGCCTAGTAGATGCTTTCTTTCCAGCCATGGGTTATTGGTGGCACTGTAATGTTTTGAAAAGTGGATTTGTTAAACCGTGCCTTTATGGCCCTAACAAGCTAATTCATTATTGGAAAGATTTTATTTTTTGAGGGGGGGGGGGGCATCTTTGGACAGCACTTAAAAATTTTGCGAAAGTTGGCTCTGCTGGGGAACTGAAATAAACCTTGACATTTTACAATACATTCAGTATGAACTCAGTATAAATAAAAAAAAGTTCACGACCATTTCACTGATGAAGCTGAAACTGTAACATTGCTTTAAATTTAGTATAAATAGCACAATCCTAGCTTGACTACAAATGTGTCTATATATCTTCAGGCCTTTTGACAAGAGAATATTTGCTATGTAAATATATGCTGCTTGTACTCCCTATTTCCTGCTTGTAGCTATATATATATATATATATATATATATATATATATCACCATCCATCCATTTTCCAACTGCTCGTCTATTGGGGTAAGTTAGTGGCGGCACTAGAACGTTTCCCAGACAGCACAGGGCAGTGGTACATCTGCCTGTGTCACATAGCGCATACACTCACACTATGGGTGATATAGAGACGCAATCTCACCTAGATACATGTATTGAGAAACCTCTGTAACACAGAGAGAACAAACTCCATACAAATACAGCAGGGTTGGGATGCAAACCTTCAACCATGGAGTTGTAATGGGAGCTACCCACCGTGCCACCATTAACTTCCATAGACAGTGACTGGCTCAAGTCCCAGCCTGAGTCACATGCTAGCAAAAACAAACTGAGTCTGAATGAGGCATATTATATTCAATCTGAGTTAATTTAGTTGTAAAAGGCATTTTAAAATCACATGGATTATATGAAACAGTTATGAATGTGTATTTTATTTAATGATCTTTAATGCTTAGAATGTGCATTTTAAATTTACAAACTATAAATATTGTTTCCCAATATCAAATTCCTTATTTACTTGACTACAGAACAGTATTACTATAAAACACTGCATTTTACCATTAGCCCATACACGAGTCAAGGTGACATGCTAATTTCATACTGAAACTGTTTCTGTTGGCATCACTTTTAAAGCGAAACCCTGGAGGACAGTCTGTCTTCTGTATTTACAAAGGATGTGTATGTTTAAATATGCCAGCAGGAAACCTTTAAGAATCACAGAGATATTTCTATACAGTTTCAAGACCAGTGTCTACATGCGCTGCTTTTTATGATTGTATATTTTGTGTTTTAGCAATTAGTATTGTGTGGCTGTGCTCTATGTGTGCTGTCTTCCCCTTATCTATTGTGTCGTTGGGTTCTTGAAAAGCGCTATATAAATCAAATGTATTATTAATATCTAATACAGACTGCAAAGTGCCTGGTGGCTGGACTACTGTCCACAAACCAGGGACATTTTAGATGAGATGGTATATGTCATGGATCAAGAACAGTTCACAATGTTATCAAATTAAAAACAGATTGGTCTACATGTCTTGTATCCACACATATTGTGTTATTTTTAGAAGGTATGTATTGAGCTATTGATTAAATAGATAAATCCATCCAGGGTCATGGTAAAAGCTTTTTTTTAATTATTCAAAATCAAGATTTAGAACTTTCACAATTGATTTTCTTTGTGTTTGTATAAAGGCAGGAACACTAGCTGTTTTAGCTTAATATTTAGTGATGTTATGACAGCTATAATATAGTTTCTCAATACTACTCTTAGTGCAGCAATGCCTTAACAGCCAACTATGGATGTTGCTTAAACGTGAAATATAAAACCACCTTTACCGTGGTTGACATTTACAAGCATCTCAATTATTACTGCTTACCTGGGGAAGGGGGTGGGGGTGTTTACCACGTTACCTTGTTCATAAAACAGAACGGTTCCCTTTTTAGGATCTCAGTTAAAAATTTAAAGATGTTCCTTTTATTATTAGGTAGCAATATGTCGTTAAGTTTAGGGTATGCTTTGGTATGTGACAGCGAAATAAACCTTTTGAACGATTACTTTATGATGATGATGACGATAGAGGGGCGTGATGCTGGCACTACTGCTTTTGGTTCGGATTCATCATTATGATTATTAATAGCAGCGATATCTCGCAGTCAGGCAGTCTCATCACGCGCAATACAGTGATGTACGGAGACGCACGAGCCGGTGCAGCTCGAGGAGTCATTTCGCCGTGACTCCGCCGGCTTCACATTCGCCGACATTACTGTTCACAACTTCGCCGAAACACGCCGACATTTGTTTATACTTAATGTAAACGTAACAAATGAGCAAATTAGCTGCTAGCTACCGAGGCGCAAAACGCAGCTAACCGGGCTGTTTAAGCTAGCGGAGCCGCCAAGCTATCGGAACCATATCAACCGGCCCGACTACGTGACATGAACTGGGTGGGCGGCTCACGGTACAAGACTTAAATAATCTATACTTCACACCTACTGGATATGAACAGCCACGAATTACTGTATTAAAAATACGTATTAAGATAAGTTATTGTCTTCTAGGGATCGATGTCTGGTGAAAAGTGACGTGAGGAAGCAGAGGGTCGGTGATGACCGCGCTTCCGGCAGCCGCCGAGATGCCGTTTTTTTTTTTTTTTAATGTAGTACTCTCTCAACCCCCTTCATTGTAATGCACTTCGACGTGTCTCCTAGGAGTTCTTCCAAAGGAGGAAGATGGAGCGGAGGACAAAGCATGCGGGACAGCCTGCAGCTCCGCAGGGCGCGGGGAGTTTGGATCTTGTCACCATGTTGGTAGTGAATGAGATCGCGACCAAGAAGGAAAATCACTGTAAGAAAATGCCAAAGATCTGAGTTCAAGCAGAACATATTCCACAATTTATCACAAGAACTTTTAAACAAAAACATACATTTCCACATTAATAATACTTATCGATGTCAATTGTTAGTATCGTTTCTGTCATTCTGCTGTCATTAAAGACGTACTGGAGCTTTTAACTTGTGAATTTCAGGTGAGCCTAAAATAACCTACTTCAAGAACGTAAAGGCACCTAAAAACCCAATAGAATTACCCATGAGCCCCTGCTCCCCATCTGCGTTGTGCCTTGAAGGAAATTCCCCTCAGCAGAGGTACCTCAGCGCTGGGCTGCTCCTAAACCGGCCCAGCGAAATGCTTAGCTTACCTTTGAAGCTTAAAGCATTATTAGGCTTCATAACACAGACCTCCTACTTCGTATATTCTTATAACATGGTTTAGTTGACGTTTTGATTTACAGTGTTAAGGTGACATTTGTCTTTTTACCATTTTAGGGCCCAGTGCTTAGGTTTGAGAAGGAGAACACGTCACACATCCCTGTCACAGAATCACGGACGTGTAAGGAGTCCTGAACACAAAAAAACACTCTGGTGCAATATAACGTGTATTTCTAATATTTTTTCAGAAAAGCCGTCAAACCTGTAAAATAACTACCTACAAGGCATAGAAGTATAATTTCAAGTTATTTTATACTAATTGTTGTTTTTTTCCTAAATTAATGTAACCCAATCTATGCTCGCTTGTAACTGCCAGCTATCACCTGTGTGGGAATCCGGCTTTTCCGATAGCAGCGTTCCCGAATACCAGCATGGCGTCACGGACACGTTGAGCCTGTTCTCATCATGTAAACCTGAGTCCTTGTCCGAAAAGTTTGGCATTCAACCTAGGCCAGAGGTGGGTGGTCCTTTCCAGGGAAGTTAATACCCAAGCCAACTTATGTGTATGGTCAGCTGAGGGACAATCAACCTGAGTAAGTTAGCGATAGCATAATTCCTCAAGCATTATGCACTGTATGGGCAAAATATTGGGACATTGGGCCATTGCACCTACAGGAACTTCTATAATATCCCATTCTAAATCCATAAGCATCAATATGGAATTGGTGCACCCTTTGCAGCTATAACAGCTGCAACTCTACTGGGAAGGCTCTCCACAAGATTTTGGAGTGTGTCTGTGGGAATTTTTACCCATTCATCCAGTAGAGCATTTGTGAGGTCAGGGACTGAAGTTGGGTGTAAAAGCTTGGCTTGCAATCTTGCAAGTTCTAGTTCATCCTGAAGGTGTTCAATGGAACCTCCGTATGGGCCAGTTAAGATCTTCCACACCAAACTCACCCAACTGTCTTTATGAACCATGCTCTGTGCACATGGACAGTCATGCTGGAACAGAAAAGGCCCTTCCACAAATTGTTCCCAACCTGTCTGTTGTTTGAAACCACTGAAAAACAACCCCATACCATTATCTCTTCCACCAAACTCTACAGTTGGCACAATGCAGTCAGGCAGGTAATGTTCTCCTGGCATCTGCCAAACCCTGACTTGTCCATCAGACTGCCAGACACAAGCATGATTTGTTAGTCCACAGAACACAATTCCACTGCTCCAGAGTCCAGTGGTGGCATTCTTTACACCATTCCATCCGATGCTTGGCATTGCACTTTGTAATGTGAAGCTCGCCTGCAGCTGCTTGGCCATGGATATCCATTCCATGAAGGTCCCAGCACACGATTTTTGTGCTGGGGTTAATGTCAAAGGAAGTTTGAATCTGCAGTTATTGAGCAACTTTTACACACTCAATACTCAACGATCCCGCTGTTACTTTGCATAGTATGTCACTTTATGGTGAATTTCTGTTCTTCCTAAACCCTTCCAATAGTACCACTTCCAATAATTCTTGGCCACCAGTAATTTATAAATTTTGCCACAACCAAAAAGACAAATTTTATAAATTGTTTAAATAAAAGAAGTAGTCATGCAGTGTTCACATCCTCTAACTTTTTTACTCCTTGGTAGTTTGTACCTTTCTACCAGCCAAGAATCGCCAAAGAGCAGAGTCCCTGGATCAAATCATCAAGTTGGGCACAACAGACACTGAGCAGCCCGGAGTGCAGAGTACAGTTTGGAAATGTGGAGCCATGGTGAATGAGAAAACAGTACTTGTTTGTGGACATTTATTCCTGTTTGTGTAGGCCATTAAACATTTATGTGACTTCACACAGCTGTTCAGAAGAAAGCGGGTCAGTGAGGCAGAAGGTCAGTGACCATTTTGGCTTCGCCCTGGAGAAAGAGGAAGATCACAAACAGTTGTCCGACCTGAAGTTTCACCAGAGTAGGCCAGGCTGCTATGGTATGAACTGCTTATTCCATTACTAGACAGCATGATTTGTTTTCATTCTTAATAATGACATATATAAGCCCACATGATTTCACAGCTGCTGAGTCTGAAGAGGAGGAAACACAGCTTAATTCTGCAGAGATTCAGTGAGTAGTGTGGTTCTGTTCTATGTTAAGGAAAGAGCAGTGTCTATCTTTACATTCACGGCTTTCTTCTTTGCACAGGAGTTTCAACAAACCACAAAGCAGATGCTTTGATTATAGTTTTTGGTCTCAGGTAAGAGTTAAACATTTATGCATCATCAGAACCAAAATTATTCAGAAAATCCAGAGGCTAGACTACAGTTCAGTCCTCATCATGTTAATCCGTGTATCAAATAGAATTTCTTTTCTTTATTCCATGCACCAGTAATTAATATGCAATTCTTGAATTGATACCAAAGCAGGTTTCTGAAAACAACAGACAGCTGGCAGGACGTGAGTTTTATGCCTAATTTTTTTTTCTATGGAGTGCTTGGTTATTATAAAAACATCACTACATGACAGGAAACCAGCTTAACAGCTGCGGAACTCCAAGCTGTTCATCCAGAGACGGTTTCCTCAGCACAGACACTGATGATGTAAGTCTGCCACTGAAGCCCACTTTCCCCGTTGCATATCTGCACCTGTACTTTTGGTCCTTTTGAATGCATGCTGTGAGAGGTGTGATTGCTGAGCTCTATGTGACCATGCCCCTAAGCTCAACACCCTCCACATGCTGCTCTTTGTTGTATCAGGAGGAAGATTCCTGGTGGCATCAGAGCAGCCCCTCACAGAGCTCTATATGTGTACAGACACCTACTGCTTTGAGACTTACAGCTCACTTGCACAGGGGTGGAAACGACCATAAAGGTGCCACTGACAGCCAGTGTGAGCAGCCAAGTCAGCTCAGGGTAGGAGCACATCCAAGGAAGAGTACTAGCGAGGGTCAGCTTGTGCTGACACCGCACTCACGAAGAACACACCCCATTGAGACAAAGGAAGCAGGAACACAAACAGACATCAGCCATGGACCTTGCAGGTCTGATGTTTCTATACAGTGCAGCCTGGGGCAAGAACATGGCACACACAATCTAATCCAGTCTGAAACTGACCGACTTCCTGTTCAGCCTGAAGTAGTAATCTTGGCCAGCAGAGGGCAGCCTTCTCAAGCTGAGCAGCACCTGCAATCAGTCTGGAATTCAGACAGCCACAGAGAGCACTTGAGGTCTGGTATAGGAAGACATTCATCTCTCTCCAGAGGGACAGAATATTTCTGCAAATCTGAGGAGCTTCCAGAACCACCTTCCAGCAGGATCCATGTCATCAGTACTGCAGGTAAATGTTACATGTAGCCCATGGAGGTACCTTGGGGAGCTGCTGGTCTGTCCATTTTCAGACAAATTAGTACAGTTATGCTTAAATAATAATTTAAAGGGTGCTTCAAATCAAAACTGTTTAGTGCACAATGGGCTGTAGCTGGAACTCATTCTGTGTGATGTTCACCTTCCATGATGGGCAGAGGAGTCAAACCCTGAACAGCATGAGGGAGCAGAGACCTCGCAGAGCTCAGTTGAGATCAGTCACCACCTGCCCTGGGAGCCAGCAGGAGGCAGCAGCACAGCCGAGAGCAAACACCTCAGCGAGGGCTGCAGAGCATTCTGGGAGTCGGAAGAGACTGCCACGCTGCACGAGATTGCGGATATACTGGTAAAGATGAAGCAGAATGAAGGAAGGCATGCATCTGACACATAAAATGAGAGATCTGCCATGATGCAAGTTCACTTTTTTATTAAAGCAGGAACAGATACAGCGAAAGAATTAATGTTTACCTTCTCATGTACAATTTCAAGTGATCTCATTTCATGAACTTATGCAATTGTATACAAAGTTAAAATCTAATAAAACATACAGCAACGAATCAATTTACAGCACTGATATGTCATCTCTTTTCCTCTAATTCATAAACTGTACAAACACATTATTTAGACATTTGTTTTACATATGAAAAGTGCAGCTATCCACCATGAACAAACATAGGAAATACTTCATTACATAGTTCTATGTCATTTCAACAACACTGTCCCGCATTTCTAAAAATGATCTTAAATATTCAGAAATAAAAGCAACCTGAAGGCATCATTTCCTCAGTAAGACTGATGATCCCTGTCTGCATAAGGAGGTTCAGGACACTAAGTTGATACCAGTGAAAAAGAGAAAGTGGCAGTTCATCACCAGTATCACCAGTACTCTAATACCCCCACCAGTCTGTCCTGCTGTTACTGGCTCTGTGCTTTTACATCACGCTTAAGTTCACTCTGCCAAAAGCCTTGTATTTCCCTGCTTTTAGCAGTAATTCCTCTGACAGTGACTATGAGACCCCAGAACCCAAGCCTACATCTTATAGGCCAAAAAAAAAACAGCACATTGTCTTGAGCAGGTGAATAAATTTTCCACGATTTATTTGGCAAAAGCTAATCTCCAGTCACAGATAAAGCATATCATTTAATCTAACTCAACAATATAGTGAGATAGGCACTGAACCATGAATACCTGACAGTGTAAGAGGGACAGTAAACACCACCTAGGACTGAATCTCCTAACTGTAATATATGTTAAATGTATCATTACAGGACTCTAAACATTTAACACACAAATATTAAACTATGCCATTTAAAGAATAAATATACGATTTGGTTTGTACACACGGCCACAGAGGAAGACAGAAAATTAAAACGGGCAAAGAACTTCCTGCCAAAAACAGTGCAAGTGTACGAATGCGTGTGAAGCGACTGATAGATGAGTTGTAAACATTGAATTAGAATTATAGTGTGTGCTGCATACAAAAATATCTTCTGCATCCTCTCTGGAACACACATCTTCTGGCTTTCTGAAAAACGTAACGACTATTGCAGCTGCAAAACAAACAAGGACAGCTGCTGATGAGAGGGACTCTCCAGCCGGACACGTTTAACGGCAGTTTTACCCCAGGGGGAGGCGCAGCTGGTCACATCGCTTTACTTACGTGTATATATGCGATTCCACTGTCTGCCTCCAGGACTCTGTGGTGTAAGTAGGCCAGCTCCAAACGAGACTAGAAAATCAACACTGCTTAAATCCATGATCCCCTAGTGTTTCCTCCTCCTCACTGTGTGTCTATGCTTGGTCATAGTTATAGAGATATACAATGAACAGGAGACCCAGAGCCACCAAGTCTAACTATGGCAAACTACTCCATAGCACCATCAACCAAAGATCAGCCATGAGACCACACACTGTTCCCAAGTGATGTGTGTGACTGGCAGAGAGCGGCTCCTGGGAATCAACGGCATGTTCTGTGGTCCACAAACTCATCATTAGCAGTCTATGTAAAATACTGATAAATATACAGTATAGTGAGTTAATACACAAATACTCCAGTGATCTGCTTCAGAGGAGCACTAGACACCAACACAAAACACTTTGTGTTATGAGCTGCTATTGGTAATGATTTAATTTCATTGGGCACAAAGGCCTCGATCCCTGTGTTTTGATATTTGTCTGGGTCCTCAATTTCTCTGTCAGAGGCCATGTTCCGTATGGCCATCGATCCCAACTGAGCCGCTCCACTGATTTATACTGGACAATAAGCACATTTTGGCAGATGCTGGAGTCCAGCCAGCCCTATGAAATATGAATCATGGGACACCAACTGTAAGGCAGACTAGAAACAGGCTTAAGTTAGACCCCAAACCCATCATGTGTCGTACCAAGAAAGCCTCGGGTTGGAAAGAAGGAGAGAGTGAAGGTGATGACCGGACTACTCCACGTCAGAGGCGTCGTTATCTGATAGGTGGTAGTTGCTTCCTTTTACCCTGATGTACTCGATCTGCCGTCCCTCATCCGAATCAGATGCGCCGCACGTGCACAGCCGATTCTCAAACAGCAGCTCAATCTCCTCCAGCCGGTGGCCCTTGGTCTCGGGCAGGCAGCCGTAGATGAAGAGGAAACCCAGCAGAGTAAGGCCGGCATATAGGAAGAATGCACCTAGGGTAGGGTAAAGGACAGTCACCAGGGGAGCAGGACAGGAGTTCCTCAGTAAGTTACCAACATCAAGCACAAGGGATATCAGCAAGTGCCTGCAAATGGATACCTGCATCCTCATCAAAACACAACATTACTCTGGATGGAAATACCATTATTTAGCTCAATCTACTCATGCAAGATGTGAATCAGTTCAGTCACGGTGCGGTACCATAGTAGGTGAGGTACTGAGCAACATGGAGGAAAGTCAGTGAGACCAGGACGTTGAAGGCCCAGTTGATACCAGCAGAGCAGGCATTTCCTGTACTCCGAGCCCACAGGGGATAGATCTCAGAGTTCACCGTCCAAGGCATAGGACCCATTCCTATCAGAGGGTTGAATAACAAGGAATTATTAGGACCCTTCCAGAATGATCTGAAATCAGGCCTTCCCAGAGCAGAATCAAAGCGTCTTACCTGGGGCGAAGAAGGCCAGGTAGGAGATGAGGCCTAGGAGGACCATCCATGAGTAGGCGGTGGGACAGTAGTTATAGGCCCAGTAGACGCTGTCTTTCTGGGTCATGTTGCTACACCTGTGTGTGGTCACAGCGCATTAGAACAGATGTCCAGCAAACCAATATACCCATTTCTCTGCTATAAAGGCGGCTCAGGAGAGCGGCGTTAAGCAGAAAAAGATGTTTGGTGAGAATCGGCCTTGTGTGGCGTCTGTGTGCCTTTTAAGTGCGTTTGCCGCCCTTCTGAAGCACACAACACGTGTTCCGTGACAGCAGAGGAAGCTCTAGTGCAGGAACAAAGACAGGATTAAAACTGCAGAGTGTGGAGAAGGTCACCAAGCCCAGATCCCAGGGAGTGCAGAAAAAGCCACTTGGAGGTACGGCAGATCCCACACCTACCCACCAAGCCAGGCCACCTCCCCCTCACCTGCCCCACGCCGCTTCCTCAGTGGAGGACACGCTGATGGGTACGCAGGAGGTGGTGGAGACGGTGGTGCCGTTCTCCTGATAACAGAAGCCACAGCGTGGGTCCAGCATGCAGGGCTCGCACAGCCTGGGGTGGGATAAGACATGCGTTTTATAGTCTGTGGAAGGGGTCACAAACCCCCCACCACGAGATGCATTTGCAGTTTCGATTGTGAACTCAAGAGCTCAAGCTGCCCTGTGTGTGTGTGCACGCGTGCCGTGTGGCTGAGAGAGACTTAAACCTTTCCTGATTAAACACAGTAAACAAGCAGCTTGCCTTGCTATTCCAGCACCTTCTGCTTAGATCAAAGATCACAGGATCACCTGGGCCCCTCTGTGCCATTATATACTGCTGTCTAAAAACTCTCCCAACGCACTTAATGCCATAAACTTCAGGTGAGCCTACAGTGATGCCCAGTCTTTCCACAAGGGGGCACTGCATTCATTATTTCATAACATCATGGAGATGGAAACAATTCCAAACCCTACCATGGTAACGCTGTGAAAATCTCACCATCCATTGCTGCTCTTTAGGCAACACAAATTGCTCTGCTTGATGATCTGATCCGACCCACAGGCCCTTAAGTAAGGGTGTGGGAGGGGCTTAGCAGCCATTTTTAACAGGACCAAAAACTCTGAATGAATCTTCCTCCTCCCTGGCACAAACGTTTGGTGTATCCTCTTAATTTCCCATGCACATACTCTTAATTTATACCCACTGGGAACACCTGTTGTGTTCTCAACTCAATCCGGTGAGGTCAATCCTGACTCGGCCAGAGGTCACTTCTCCTCCTGCCTTTTTTTGTGTGGGGTAGTGTTAAGTTCTGCTACTTGCTGGTAACACACTTGCTCTTTTTGTTAAATCCTTTATAGATAGGTGCTACATAAAAATAAAGCTCGCTGAAGATGAATCTGATCATCTTACATGCATCCTTCACTCTGCGTGTGCCTGTGTGTGTGTGTATGTATGTGGTTGGGTGCTTGATGTGTCCCCATGCTGTCCTGTGAGCGCTCCCTGCAGAGGCAGTCTGGTACAGGCCTCACCCGTACTGTGCGCAGGTGGAGTTTTGCAGGGAGGGGTCAGTGGGGTGAAGGGTGATGGGGGGCGAGTTCTGGGCGGACAGGAGAAATCCGGCCGCCAGGAGGATCAGGCTCAGAAAGGTTCCTGAAAGAGGATGATAGCTGTGGCCAAAACAACATCACCCTAATTACTTTAAACGTGAAGATGAATTTAGCAGGTTCTGTACCAACGACGCTGCCCAGGGTCAGCCGCCGGCGGCCCACCCTCTCCACCAGCCACACCCCCAGCAGTGTGAATAGGAAGTTGGTGAAGGCTGTGACGGCAGCCAGCCAGATGGCCATCCTGTCATCTCGCACTCCTGACATCTGCAGGATGGTGGCGCTGTAGTACCTGGGGGGGGGGCAAAAAAGAAATTTTTGCTTTAGACAAAGTAAATAACCACAAGCTCATCAACTTCAGCTGAAAAAAGTACAAGGCCCTGATACTGATAGGAACCTAGAGGTGAACAGCATCATCCTGAGGCAGCGCAGTCCCAAATAAAACCAAACAGCGTCGTCCTGAGGCACCGCAGTCCCAAATAAAACCAAACAACGTCATCCTGAGGCACCGCAGCCCCAATGAAACCAAACAGCGTAGTCCTGAGGCACCGCAGCCCCAATGAAACCAAACAGCGTAGTCCTGAGGCACCGCAGCCCCAATGAAACCAAACAGCGTAGTCCTGAGGCACCGCAGTCCCAATGAAACCAAACAGCACCATTCTCAGGACCAACGGCTCCAGTGAAGCAGGATGGATCCATTTATCTATTATTTGGGAGCCATAGAGCAGACTGACAGTACGAGAGATGAGAAGTCCATGGGGCAGGCAGGCAGCGAAAAGCTAAGGCAGATTGCCTCAATCTGGTCTTCAGGAACCTGCAGAGCTAGCTGGGAGGTAGCAAAAATGTGGACTGTCTGCAGGTCCCCGAGGGCCATATTGTGAAACACACAGACCTAAAGAAATCGGCATCCAAACAGAGAAATATGCCAGATACAGATGCATCAGGTTGCTTTAACTGTCCGGGCTTTTCTGAAAAAAATATTTCACTAATTATACTCCACACCTAAGCACAGATTTGTGGTAGATACAAGGTTCCACTCACTGTCAAGATTAAACCAGTCCTCATTATTTAAGAGTGCCATTTTACTTTTACAGTTTTAACTGAAAGTTACTATGGCAAAGAGTCAATTCACAAGAACTTTGTGACCGCGACGGCAGCCCCTGGGGTCAGCCTCCCCCTCCACAGATTGCCCCCTGCTGGTCAGTCTAACGATTCTGCATTCACTTATGATCTGAAGAGAGGCCGCTCATAAACCCATAAAACCTCCATAAAAGCAAACCACAAAGGAATGACAGAGCAAAAAAACGGTGAAAAAGAGGGCTTTGGGTTCTGACCGATGGTCTTATACGCTTCATCATCACCTTTCCAAACAGAGTGTAAAACAAGCAGGACAAATGCAAAACCACAAGTATTTCATTTTTGCACACTATTCATAAATCTAGCCAGTTATCAGCAGGACAATCCAATATTCACACGAAGGTTTCAGGGAAGCATCAGCAAACGTGCTGCATGTCTGGAGATGCTCTTAGACTCTCACTTGACAGGTGATGATGTGTCACTGCACACTGCTGTACTTCATCTGGACTGTATACATCAGCACGCACACACAGAAGAGCCTTTAAAGTGCACTGAAGCCTCTACGCACTGCAAGTAGGGGGAGCATGTGTGTCCTCTACCTCCTTCTCGCTCGCTCTCTCTCTCTAAGCTTCTTTGGCTCTATGAGTCATGGCAGGGGCCTTAGATCTTGCTGCAGGCTGGCGAGGAAACCCTCCCCCTGAGGTGGAGAGGATAATTGGAGATAACGACTATCTCGCCAGGCCCAGCTTATGCCAGCATGGTGCCCCGGCCCACGTGGTCATTACCCCCCTGCTGGGGCACACGGGGGCGGGGGGGATTCAGGGAGCCCTTCATTCTGCTACCTGCTGGCATGGAGGAACAGAGAGCTGGCAGAGGCGTGACAGGCCCAGCGGCATCTGGCCCATCTCCCAAAACAGCAATACTAGTCCGCTGCAAACACGCTCCAAAGAGGTGAAGGGTTCAAACCCTGGCGACAAAGAAAAACCTAATAAAATGTGCTGAAGGCCCACAATGGCTATTCAGTCACAGAGTTCAGACACGGTGCAATCTGAGTATGTATCCGGTCTAGAAGAGCTGTTGCCCCACTGAGTTCATCTTCACACGCTTAAGGTGGGAGCTTTACCCGCTTCTCACCAGGCAGCTCCTGGTGGCCCAGCAGAGGGAGGGAGGGAGGACCCCCCCACAGTTCTGATGCAAAGCAAGACTTCAGACTTCAAAGCTTCAGAGATGGTTAGCAGTGGCACACAGAGCAGCGGTCAGCTGGGAACCCCATGGGCAGCCCTCACGTTCACCAACAGAGCAGCGGTCAGCTGGGAACCCCATGGGCAGCCCTCACGTTCACCAACAGAGCAGCGGTCTTCCAGGACATGCTGATTCGATACTGGCTTTGAGTGTCACACAAGTACTGCTGGTATGGAACCCAACATTGAGCGCAAAGCCAAGCCGGCGTAAAAAAGTGCTTGGGGACCGCACCGTCATGGCAACAGAATCAGCGACCCATACGCTGATCCGGAAGGGGGTGGGGGTCACCATGGTAACCACTTCCCAAAACACACCAAATGGCAGGTCAGAACGCCCTGCCTGCCCTCCTGCTGTACCGGGGGAGGGTCAGTTGCTATGAGCTTCTCATCACCTAAAATCAGTGTTTCCAAGAAGGAAAATAGGAGGTTACACCCAGCAGACAGACAGACAGGTCATCTATCCGCTAACATGCCGAATCAGACGAAACCAGGCCTGCAAACATCCCGTGGGTGATTGCTGGCCCTCCCAAGATGGCACGTGGCCCCCCTGCTCCTCCTCGAGATCTCAGCTGCTGAGCAGCCTTTTCTGTCCATGGGTGGAGGGCGTGAGCTTTTCCAATCTGAAAACATGATGTCTCTGAGGACGCCGCTTCTATTTAAAGAGCGCTCACTCGGGGCATGACGGCTAATCCTGACTCACCGTCAATAGTGATCCGCACAAAAAACAGACAAGGGCAGTAAGTCAGTGGCTTGCGGCTTTAATTACCGGGGGGGGGAATCGGGCACCGCCCTTAATTGGTCCACCTCCTACCCAAACGATCTGCACCAGTATGTTCAGATATCTAATAACAGCATTGCGTCACTTCGTGATCATTATCTGCCTCTAAACTGCGACTAAACAGAAATCCCATTACTAGAAGGTAATAACAGCGCTCCCCATGTTCTGCTATCAGAATTTAATACTGTAGCCCAGTGCAGCGTGACAAAGGTTGGTGGTGGTGTTGCTGCTGGTCAGAAATCAGCATCAATACTCAGCCACTGAGTCTCCACCCTCTCCACGCAGATTCAGGGCTGTAGCGTTCCTGTATTGAAACAGTTTTGCTGCGTTGTCATGGGCATGTATTCGCAGTGCATGTAGACTGTTGTATGTCAGTAAGCTGCCATTTTGGGGAAGAATTATATCAATGCACACACACACACACACACACACACACACACACACACACACACACATGGATGTAGGGTAAACATATCCTTATGGGGACCGCTCATTCATTTCTATAGGGAAAATGCTAATGCTAACTATGACAAC
>JAODUD010000001.1:8654409-8676467 GCA_026784285.1 Stomatorhinus walkeri | reverse complement strand
TAAAGTAAAGTGTTCTTAAATAATGCAATTATTAAGTAGCAGCCAAGTCAACTCTATATGTGTGAGAGTGCAATATGTATACAGAGTTCTACACAGCCGTAGTTATTGTAGCATTGGAAAGGTCGGCCTGTTCTTATTTTGTACAGAGAAGGTGAGCGTACACTTTCATTTGCAGTAGTTTGAGGTGACCTTCGGCACCTGTGATGTAACAAGTTTAAATGTAATGATGCATGAAAACCCTTGGAGACTACAAGAAAAAAAAGTTGAGTACAGTGGTACCTCAGAACTTAATCCGTTCAGATCTTTGGATCGAATCCTAAAAAGTTTGAGTTCTGATTGAATTTTCCCCATAAGAAATAATGGAAAACCAATTAATTGGTTCTCGCTCCCTCAAAAATTACACCTAAATGTTTTTTTTTTTTTTTTTTTAGCATTTAAACAGAATGAATCGGATAAAACAAGTAGAGCATATACTGTATTAAACACATCTAAGCACATTTATCAAAACAGTAATTTGTAAAGTGAGAAAATAAATGTATCCAAACAATGTGTCCTGCCCCGATCTTCTGCTCCTTTCGTGTGCCACGCCCCCTCATTAACCCCTTGTGGAATCCCCATGTGATCAGCTGGTTCTGGTTGTCGTCATTAGATCTCTGTATTTAATCTGCGTTTCAGTTTGTTTCCCCAGTCCGGTCATTGTATTGTCCGTCTGTGTCTTGCCTGCCTTACCTGTAATTAAACCTCGTATTTCCTGAATACCTGACGTCTGCGCTTTTGTCTCCATTCCGTCCCTGCTCGGCAAGACAATATTATTATAATTAAACGTATTGATGGTTTATTATTAATGATAAAATAATGAATAAGAAATCTTTATTTTAAAATGTTTTTTATTATATAATAATAATTACTGTTACTGTCTAAATATAGGTATTCAGTTAGTGTAAACATGCAGGGTGCTATCACAGCGAATGCGAGGCTGAGACTGAAGCGTTACCCTTTGTTTCCGCTGAGAGACGTGCCGCATGACTAATTTCCCCACGCATACAAGTTATCTTAGGTCGATGTTCACGGTTTGACTTCTGAGATTCAGATTGAGCTTTATGTAATTTTTTTAAAACTGGTTGGTTCGACTTTTAATGATTTTGAGTTCTAATGAGTTTGAGAACTGAGGTACCACTGTAATTGCTTTGTTTACTCTTAGCTACATGGTTCAGAATGGATTTAAGCAGGATATAGGGGAGTTGAGGGCTTGGCTGTAATTCCCCTTCTCTCGGTGTCTGTGCTGGTGGTTACAGACAGATTCTCAAGGTCCTCTCTGTGCATCACGAGCACAGTCAGCTGATGGCCCTGGGGCTCCAAGTACTGGTGTACATCCTTGCATCAGGTGAGATGGTTTTTATGGATATCTGCTAGATTGTTTTATGGCAGCAGGTATGGTCTTCTAGTCCTTAGAGATTCCAGATGTGGGATTGTTTTTATTCACTTGGATCTTAAAAAGAATATTTCTTATCTTGATTGGTGTCTGAAAGATGCCATAATGCTTATGGTCCTGGAGGATGACATGGATGTCTTTGACCTGGTGGTCAGTGCGATGACACATTTCCAGACCAATGGAGAAATCCAGTTTTATGGCTGCAAGTCCCTGCAGCTGCTTCTGGAGCATGGTAAGGGTTCAGGTCAGGTACTCTTGGTGCTGAGGTATAACTGGTGGTGGCATCACCAGGCTCCGCACGCTTCCCAAGCTGTTAACGCAGCAAAGCAAATTAACTTTATCTTCTGTTGTCTTCTTGACTTTCTTATCTTCTGTCCATCCCAACATCCATCCTCAGTTCCAGAGGAGCACCTAGTGGAATTTATAGAGAAGGAGGACCACATCATTGTCCTGAAGGCCGCCCGCTTGTTCAGAGATCAAGAGAATGTGCTTCTGCAGGCCCTTAGGGTGTTGTACCCATTGGCTGGTCCAGGTGAGGCTTCATGTCAAATAAGCTAATTAAGAGCACCGCGCTACCCAGACTTAGCCTGATTTCTGGTTGTTCCTAGGCGCTACGCAGAGCTTACACATGACCTTCACCCTCGCAAGCATTTATAGTTGTGTGCTGGCATATCTGTGTCACTCTGCAACTTCACCGCCAAAACACAGCGGGTCACAGTGTGATATTACAAAGCGGTCCAATCACAGATGTTGCGGCGACGACATAATCAGAATCACCTTTATTTGGCAAGTGTGCTGGGGCACACAAGGAATTTGTTTCCAGCAGCTTGAGACTCTCTTGTACACAGACAATAAGCGACGCTATACAAACAATAAATTACACTATACAAGAAATATAAGTGTGAAAATGATAAATATTATAAATATACACACGTGGGTAACACTGTGCAATTTTAAGGTGCGAGGTAGAATGCAAACAGGGGGGAAACAGACATAAGGCAGGTGACAGCTTAGCTGTTTATGAGGGAGACGGCCTGAGGGAAGAAGCTGCTCCTGTGTCTGGTGGTTTTTGTGTACAGAATTCTGTAGAACCTGCCAGAGGGGAGGAGCTGGGAAAGATTGTGTCCAGGGTGTGACGGATCTGGGATGATTTTATCAGCCCGTTTTCTAGTCCTTGAGCAGTACAAGTCCTGGATGGAAGGCAGGGGGGCACCGATGATTTTTCCTGCTGTCTGAACAGCCCGCTGCAGCCTGTTCCTGTCCTGTGTAGTGGCTGCTCCATGCCAGTTGTTCAATGCAGCAATTCGATGAGAACCAAAACAAACTGATTTTGTTGCAACTACAGAAATTTCGTTAAAAATGTGCAATATTATATCTTATTTTAAACAGTATTTTTATCGAATAATATAGTGTTTGACCTAATTCCCTGTCAGATATGCTGAAACGCTATTTTGTTCTTGTTTCCATATGTTGTAGCTAGCAATGTGGAGATCTTGATGTCAGGAAATGAGAGGTGCTACAGTGTCATCAATCTGGCCATGGAGTCTTTCCAACACAATCAAGCATTGCAAGAGATCGGCTGCTGCCTTTTCCAGAAATTCACGTCAGGTGTGCGATCGTATTTCACTGTGTCCTGTCAGGCATTTTTGTTGCTTAGTTGAGATCTTGGAGAATCTGTCCTGTCAGGAATTTTTGCTGGTTAGTTGAAATTTTCTTAGGGAATCTGTCCTGTCATGCATCTATGATGGTTAGTTGCTGTCCTGACCTTGTGTCTGCAGAGAGTTACTACAGCATCCTGGTTCTGAATGGCGTGCACAGGGTCATTGTAAGAGCATGTATGATGTATCCAGAGAATGCTACACTTCAAGCATCTGGTCTCTCTTGCCTGGCTGCCCTCAGTGAGTATTCAGCCCTCATAAATGCACCATTCTAATGATGGAACAGATTTAAGACCATAAACACAGAAGTTTAATATTAGCACTTTTTTTGAAAGGTTACTCATGAAATATATTATGAGATATCAACTGATATTGAGGTCCGAGGTGTCTGTATCCTGTAATCTTTATGGGGTCATTCTTTCCAACATTTGTCTGCACAAATACTGCATGTATGTGCCTTTCATATTCACACACACACACACACACACATACCTGCTGCCTGCTGTGTTCCTTTAGCCAAAACAGTTTTCTTAAGTACGGAAATGGAGGGCGGAAAAGGGGAGGCAGAGCCGAGCTGGTTTGGGATCTGCTGCAGCGCCCTGGAGCTCCACACCTCCAGCGGCCTGGTGCAGGTGAGTCCTTCCGGAAGATTCCCGTCGGCGACGCCCGGGTCCTGCACCCTAGTCCGTTGTCGTTCTTCATATCAGGACTGCGCACACAGCAGGGCTTCTGACATATTCTAGAGAATGGCCCCACCCTTCTTCAAACAAAAGCTATCATTGTCCTCGCTCACATACTCATGATGCCCCTAGTGCCTTGGCCCCTGAAAGTCTACTCTATCTTCCCGCTTATGGGCGGCGTTGCATCTTCGCAGCTTTTTGGGAGACTCCAGACACAGATAAGCCGCACCTGCACCTGTTCGTCTCTCTCCTTATCATCGGGGCTATCTTTCTGTACTAAAAAATGTGTCTGTGCCTGACTTTCCCACCCAGGAGGCTGCATGCAGAGCAGTGCACAGTCTGCTGCTGCACGACCGCAGAATCCAGCAGACACTCAGGGATGTCGACGGGAGGTAAATGGACCTTCCGGGGCGGGGTGGGAGGTTGAGTCCATCGTGGGGTTGGGGTGGAAGCTGGGGCAGGCCTCGGGCAGCCTGCGGCTTTTGAGCCACGGCCAAAACTGTCCAGGTCCCGGCTTGTCATGTCTGCTTTGTATGGCCAATGATATATATCAGGCAAGACTGTAGGTTTGGTTTCAATATGGGTAGGCACCAAATCAGCTCCGAACCCCTCGCCCCATAAATGCAAATGGTACTCCCAAAAACACAGATCTACACCCTTGGTATCAAGTCTGGTCTGTTGCATAAAGGATCTTGTTCGAGTGAAGGTTTGATATTGAGATTTACTGGAGAAATCAATGGACATAATTGAGTTTACCTGCAAGATAGATGTGCTGATGACTCATGCTTATAAAAAGGGTTATTACTGTCAGTGTTAATTGGTTTAAGATTTTTAAAGGTGCAATCATGAGGGGTGACGCAGAGATGAGTGGTGTTTGAAGGCATCTCTTTCATTTGCAGGACTCCTATACACAGGCAGATTATGGCTGCCATTCTTCTGCATTCATCCTCCATGGATGTTTTCCAAGCAGCGACCAGTGCACTTGAGAGTCTCATAGACCATGACAGTAAGTCTGGTTCTCCTCGCTCCTTCAGCTTGCTTAAAATGCCTCTCTGACTTTTGCATGCTTTTCAAGGTGAGGATCCACCCTGCTGATCTCTGGCCAAAATTGTCTCTGTCCAGATGCAGGCCTCTTCCGTTTGTCCCAGCATTTGAAAACCTGACCTCAGGTGTCTGTAGGGATGGTAGAGATGCTGATGTCAGTCTTTGAGGTAGAGCGCTAACAGCACAAGTTGTTCTTTAGGTAAAGTTCGAGCTCTTTTGCTGTCCAGTGGGATCCACATCAACGTTGTGGAGATGATGAAAAAACACAGTTCCTCTCCTGAGGTAGCAGAAAGCGCATGTAAGTTACTACATCAACTGTTCCAGGGAAGGTAGGTTTGCATCCTTTTACAATTAATTTTTCTCTAGTTAAGTTGGCCGTTTGTTATTTTACATTTCATAGTCTACCTGATAGATATTCTGCTTGGTTTTTAACTGGGTTGTCAAATGTGTGTCACTGCAGGACGGCTGGTTTGGATGAGCTGATTATGGCCATGTGTGAGATCCTAAAGGCCATGAAGGTTCACAACCTCCTGCCCAGCATCCAGCTAGAAGCCATGAGAGCCAGCCTGACCTTTCTCAATCCCGGTACCTTGCTTTCCTTCCGGGATCAATAAAGTTAGTCTTAATCTTAATTGTACTCTTGGAGTTTGGCTGCATCTTCAGGGCACAATTTGGTGTGGGGGGGGGGGCTTCAGCAAAATGTCGTGAAAATTGCGTGGGTACTGCTTAATGGAAAAGCACAATGTTCTCAGCCTTCTGTAACTATAGAGGTTTTTCTCATGAACCCTTCAGTAATGGTCACATTTTGCCATGTTCCTTGTTACGCCAGTGCTGGGTGTCCTAGTGCTTTGTTTCACTTTTTCACTATTTCCCCAGATTGACGTTTAATTTGATACTCTTACTTGGATGTAGACAGGAGCCTGAAGGAGCACGGTATCTCGTTGAGGGACCCAGATGCTGTGGACATCTCACTAAAGGTGCTGAAGAACCAGTGTTTGGTGGAGGGTGCACATGCTGTGTACCTGGAAGCCTTGAATAGGGTAGGGGCCGATTCTCACTTCATCCTAGGTGGAATACCTACTTTTAATTTCTCCATGTTCACACTGACACTGAATGTTGGCTGTTTCTTTGCTCAGTTCATCGGCTTGCTAGATGTTCAGCTGTATGGTCTGAGAGTTCTGTCCTCTCTGGTTGACTCCTCTGGCGCATTGGATCTGATGTGTCAGCAGGGGGCGATAGATACTGTGTTGCACACGCTGCAGATGTACCGTGAGGACAGAGGTAAATGGGAGACTGATGTGAATAGGAGCGTCAGTGATCTGCTGTTAAATGATGTAGCACTTAAGCAAGATCGCAATGTTCCCAAAGATATTACACCTGCCGTTCATTTAACATTTATGCATATAATGACATTATTGGCCACTTTTATCACTTTTTATTATTGAATTCATTTTGTTTGGTGTAAGTTACTAAGTTTTGGAAGTCCTTAGTCCCTAATTCTGTTTTTCGTATTGCGTATGTCAGTTTCAGTACATGATTTTGGTGAACGTGAGGATTTTCAGGAACACATTAGTAGCATTGTTGTGGGACTCTGTATTCATTGACTATACTTTGCAGCTATGATATGTACAGTAACTGTATATTTGTTGGGATTGGGGGCCCTTTTCAGACTTTCTATGCTTTCATAGTTTTAAATCTAAATTTTATCTGCGCCTGTATGTGAGCGATGTTCTTGTGGCCTTTGTCATAAGCATTTCAGAGTATGGCTGAATCCGTTGATCATGCACATGATAAATAAAGGATTTTAACTTTTGAAAAAACTCTCAGAAATCCATTACTGGGGACTGAACCTGCTACATGAGCTCATTTCAAAGAAGAAGCTGTCCAGGATGATAGTGCCAGTCCTGGCTTCAGTTGTGGTCGACTCTGTGAGACGTCATAAGGGGGATGCAGAGGTGCATTTGAAGGTTGGTGCATGGTGCATGTAGTGCTTGCATATCGCATATTTTGTTGCATAAAATATTACTCACATTTGCATCTTCACCGGCGGTTTTGTGTTTTGCCTTTCAGGGGTTTCAGGTGGCTCTGAAGCTGCTGGACGTGTTCCCAGCAGCAGCCAGCGAGCTGGAGACGGAGGACTTTGACAGAGTGATCTTTCACCATCTCTCACGGCGTCCTTCCGAGCAGCGTGCGGATCCAGTGAGTCGGCCATAAACGTTCACTACGCTAAATATTAAATGAATGTGTTCCTTATTTAAGAGATGCTGAACCAGCATGTTCTGCTAACTAACTGGCTAGTTACAATCTTCTGTATTCGCCAGCTGTTTTTTTTTTTTTTTTTTTGAAACATCAGCAGGGGGCGGCTGGGAGCCAGATACAACAAGTCCGCCCGTGTGTATGTCTGCGGTGTAAAATATCATGGAACGGAGTGACACTCGCTTACTTCTCTCTCAGGTTCACAGACTGAGCTGTCTCTGCCTCTACAAGATGGCCGCCAACTGTGACATCACATACGTCATGCTGGAAAAGGCCTGCGTCGACGGTGATATCACAATGGCGGACTGTCTGATACGGCTGGGAGCCGATGTCAATAAGAAGACAAGGACAGAGTCTCTTATCTATCAGGTGAGCCTGTTGTGATTTTGGAAGGTCACTTTAAGTATCAGTACTTGTATATTTCTCCTGTTGTTATAGAGGATTGCGTTTCACAGGAGGAGTGCGTATGTCAGAGAGCCTCCCAGTGCCTTCTGTTTTTTGCAGGGGATGGGTTTTCGTCAGATGGCAGTAGTCTGTAGGGTACTACAGGCAATCCCTGGGTTAAGCATGTTCGACTTAGACACCTCGTACTCAAGAAGGACAGCCATAAAGCCTGTTGTAGTAAAAATTTAAAGTTAAACACATGCGCTACTTCGTCATACTCGTGAAAACATTGCACGGCTCCAGCAATCGATCAGTTTGATATACAGAACAGTACTGTACAGTATGTGGTTACTTTTATTATCACTGTATTATTAGTACTATGTATTGTATTTTTGTCATGACTAACCTACATATTGGACTTAGACTTAGGGAACAGATGTGGTTTCTCACCTCGGGACTGCCTGTAACTGGGGCAACGTGCAACTCAGTGGGTTACGGGGCCGCGCCTGTGATTTGAAGGTTGGCGGTTCGAATCCCAGGGTCAGCAGAGTGGCTTCATAGTTGAGCCCCTGACCAAGGCCCTTAAACCCCAAATGCTTCAGGGACTGGCTGACTATGCTTTCTTAAAAATGTACATCACTTTGGATAAAAGTGCCTGCTAAATAAATAAAATGTAAATGTAAAAGTAGTGGTAAGTAGTGGTAATTCTTAGTGCCTTGTGTGTTCCCAATGGGTAATGTCTATGCCCCTTCTGGTTGAGTGCCACTGAGTGATGCGGCTGTGCATCTGTGCTGCAGGTTTGCGAGCGGGGGGAGCACCTGCAGCTGCTGGAGCTCCTGCTGAACTGCGGCGTCCACGAACAGCACCTGCGCAGCGCCCTCAGCGCCGGCATCCGCAGATGGGCTGGTCCTGTCATCACTCTGCTCCTGGCCAAGCTGGGGCTCGACCTGAACAACAGCGCCCTCTGCCTGGGTGGCTTTCGCCTGGGCCGCATTGAGGCCGCCTGGCTGAGTCCACTGTTCGAGCGCAGAGCTCCAAGCTTTGGGAGAAGGACCAGTGAGTTTTACATTCTTTCTTACCAGATCATCTGGGATATTTAACTACTTGAACCTTCACCTCCGCACTACATCTGATCGTGTCATTCCTGAGCACACAGATCCGTGACGGACCAGTTTTTCACACACACCAAGAATGTTTCATGCACAGTAATTCGCTGTCCTCTCAATAAGCACTGTGTACAATTTAATTAATAAGATTACTAAGCTACTATTAAACTTCCCTGCTGAGAGCTGGTCTGGGGTGGGGGCCCTCCGGGGGCCGTTTTCCCACCTACTGATCTCTCCCACTCCAGACTGAACCAACCTGCATGGCCTGTTTCTTTTTATGACACCCGATCAGCATTTTCTCTTCCATTTATAGATTAAAGGGAAAAAATAAACAAAAAGTCCTAAACAAACACTCTCCTAGACAAGGGGCAGCATGACGTGTGGGGTCTGGTCTGCCTGGGGTAGGGGTATATGGGTGGGGGCTGCCATGCTTCTCCTTCTGGCCCGCTGATGGTGTATGGTGGGCAAGGCCTGCCTTGGTTGACCAAACAACAACCCCCCCCCCCCCAATCATTCTCCCTTTTGCTCTTGCCTCTCCTCTCGCCCATCTCTACTTCCTTATGTATCGATTTTATCTTCTCCAACGGACATAAAGACAGAAACACATACATGCTCACACACAGCGCATGCCAACCCTTAAGGGGAAAGTATGGTATGTAATGTCATAGTATTTTTTGTTGATTTTATTATTCATTTTTTCATTTGTTTCTTCAGAACTGTCTTTCCTTATATTTTTTCCCAGAAAAAGGCTTGTGAGACAAATCCAAATGTCAACATAGGGGCTATAGGTGTTTGTCTTGTGTTGCTGTGTAATCATTTGCTACTTTATTTGATACGTGACTTGACCCTTATTTATACATATAACTGTGTATATGCAAGGAACCAGCTTATTATCAATTATCATCATTATTAACAACAAAATAACAATAATAATATTTCTTTTTTTTCTTTTCCCCACAGTTCTTGTGTTGTCTGATGTTTGTCCTGTTCCTGTGATTATATTGTGTGTGTGTAAACTTCCCTGTTTGCATACACACAGAATATCTACATATAAATATTTTCTGCTGCACATACTTTGAAGTATATTTTTATATTAACAGGTCATCAATGCTTAAGCCTGTAGCGCACACACAGTTCTTTGGGGGATCTCTGTGAGCTGTTATGCTGTTACGGATGCCGTTTTGTTGGGTATATGTGAAGGTGACTGATGTATCTTGTCTGCATACAGGTAAAGGGATGTCACTGGCTAGAGTGATTCTGTCCTACCAGAGGAGAAAGGCCAAAGTCATTTCTTCCAGGGGGGTGAATGAAGTTTGTTCCTCAGGATACCTGTCTGATGAAAGTGAAGATCTCAGCCTCTTCTCTGCCATGGACAGCTGTGTCAATGCAAATTCCGACATGGACAGTGACGGCAAGTGTGCGCCACAATCGCCTGATTGTCTCCTCCGTGGCAGTGCCCAGTCTGTGTTGACAGGAAGTGTGCCGTTTTCTACAGGAAGTGATGGGACCTCTACCATAAAGAGTAAATTTCCATTTGACACCTCTGAAGAGAGTAATGGCCAGCATCGTATCTCCGAGGTGCATTCTCCTGGGGTGTGTTTGTTGGTTTTGAGCCCGTTTCCTGTAATCTGTCTCTGCGTTCGGTCTGTCACGTCTGTCTCTCTCCCTGAAGGCGAGCAGTGCTGACTCAGACCAAAGCGTGCTGAGTCATCGGAGATTCTCGAAGGCATCCCCGCGACAGAAAGGTCTGACTTCACTGTTTCCTGCTTTTCATGTCTTTCACATTGTCATGTCTAATTTCCAAAATACTAACATCTCATTCGGTTGCCAGGTAATTGTTCCCCTGTTTTTGGTGGCATTGACTGCACCTCCCCACTGGTGGGAGACAGAGAGCACATCAGGCTGCTGGACCTCTCAGGGAATGAGTTGGACAGCTTGTCCTGCCTGATGGGGGACAGTGTGACCTTGCAGCACCTGGAACATGTCGTCCGCCTGGAGCTAAGCCAGAACAACCTTGTGGAGTTCCCTGAACTTCTGTGTCAGGTGTCTTCAGCAGCCTCATACACAGTCTGCCCTGGCTTCCTATGGAGCTTCTGTACTTCACATACTTCAATACATGGTTTTCTTTAAACCCTGACTACCAATCATTCTACTGAATTTTATTCTACATGGCTTACTCTTTAGGATGTCTTCAGAACCCCTGTGATTGCGTCATTCATGACAGGTCCTGTTTTTTTTTGTTGTTGTTGTTCCTTCTGCTTGCACAGAGTCTGAGGAATTTGACCCGTTTGGATCTCCATGGTAACCATCTCAAGTCTTTACCGGCCGGCTTGCTAGGCTTGCCCTCACTGAGCGTGCTCAATGTGTCCCGGAACTGTGTTGGACCGCAGCTCTGCCTTCCGCCCGCTGCGCAATGCCCCTTGCTGAGGCAGTTCAACCTCTCCTTCAACCACATTGCCGTGTTCCCTGACCTGGGCCAGTCGCTGGAGATGCTGGAGGAGCTTTTACTTGAAGGGTTCGTAGGCCCTACGCTCTGTGATGGATCGTTCTGTTCGAGAGGAATTCTGCTTCGTTCCCTGTTTTGTTCCTAGGACAAGCTCTGGTCATAATGGCATTTTTCAAATATATAGGGATAAGGTGGGATTGCTCTTAAGCTTGAGCAATATCTCAATTTTTTCATACTGTCATACTTTCTAGATGTTTCACCCCGGGATTCTGTATGTGACAATATTCAAAGGAATAAAAAAAGCGTAAATCACGTAGGTTACAGTAAACTCCAGAATCCAGCCGAAACGGGCTCATCGGTGTGCAAGCTGAGCTGGAGGGAAACGAGGAGACAGCTCCTTGAGGAATTAAATAGCATTTATTGACAGCAGTGTCACTGCCTGATCTGTGGCCGCATGCACGCTCTTCTTCACATATTGCACGTTTGCTCCAACAGTTCACACCACATTCATAGCACATTCTGTTTTGTGGCATTAACCTATGCAGGTGCTTAATTCTTTGTCTTGTTTTTTTTTTTTAACTGAAGTGAGGCTCCAGTAAGCGATAATGCTGTGCACTGCGATACATCGCCCCAAAATAACTTCTTTGTATCAGCTTAACAGAAAGAGGGCCATCATGGTGGCCAAGCCTAATTGCAGTGTATCTGATAAGTGAGAGATACAGTGCTCTTGTGTGTTTGGGGAAAGATGCCATGTGTGGGCGTTCCCTTTCGTTTCAGGAACAGACTTACGGTACTGTCAGGCCATCTTCTCCTGCCGGAGATGAGGCTGCTGGACATCAGCAGAAACCGTATTGAGCGTATCGCTCTGGACGCCCTGACCAGCTGCCTGAAGCTGGAGACTCTCAATGCTTCCATGAATAAACTTAGTAAGTGCAAGAAATTGACTTTTACACGCCCGTTTGGGGGAATCCCGTGCATCAAAGCCCAGAACCGTGATGTCCGCTGCAGATGTGTGAATGTGTGATTTAATTGGTCGATTCCCTTCCTTTTGTACAGGTTGTCTTTCGTCACTTCCATCAAAATTAACAACACTGAAATTAGCTGACAATGATTTCACTTGTGTTCCAGAAGCAATTCTTCAGCTACCACAGTAAGAGTGACTTTATTTTTTAAGTGATGAACAAGCTTTATTAATGCCTATCCAATAATCTTGAATGAGATTGAATGGATTATACTGTATCGATGTAGTTTACGATCCCTGGACATGAGGAGCAGCAGCATAACTGTGCTGCCGGGGCCCATCGCCTGGACATCCGTTAACCTGAGTGAGCTCATCTTCAGTCACAACCGCATCGCTCTTCTGGACATCAGTGAACCTGTGTACAAGTGGGCTCGACTGGAGAAGTTGCACCTTGCCGACAACATGCTTACTGAGGTAGCCAGCACCCCCTGCTGATCACAGAGAGAACTTAAGCTAAGCTGGGCAGAAGTCTCCAGAATGCTAGTTTGGTCCCTGATAAAAGGAATACAGAAAAGGTCCTAAAATTAGAAAAACATATACAAAGAGGCCACTGGTTTTACAAAGGAAAAAGTCTTTAATTAAAGTTTGGCTTATTGTTTATTTATTGTGCTAAGATTTTATAGTGTTTTAAATGCTCTGTTTCAGATTCCAAGTGAGATAGGCTTGCTGGAAAACTTGACGTCTCTGGATGTGAGCAGGAATGAGGGGCTGCGCTCCTTTCCAGATGAAATGGGCAAACTCAGCAGGCTGTGGGACCTGCCACTGGATGGGCTCAGACTCAATATGAACCTGAAGCATATCGGCAACAAGACCAAAGACATTGTCAGGTTGCTGAGGTGGTGGTGGGAGCTGGGGCACATTTGAGTAAATTAATTTAAGAGATTATAGGGTATTTTATTCCATTAACTGGAATCAGAACAGAGGGAGATAAATTATCACTCATCAGACATGAAATAAGTTCGACATGTTGTTGAAGGTTAGCGCCTCTGATAGCTGCTGTTCCTCTAACACGTCAGGTTCCTGCAGCAGCGTCTGAAAAAGGCAGCTCCCTACTTCAGGATGAAGCTGATCATGGTGGGAAATTCTCGGAGTGGGAAAACCACACTGGTCCAGCAGCTCATGAAGCTCCGGAGGTCCCAGTCGTGTGCGGACCAGCTGAGCGAGGCCATCGATGTCAAAGACTGGTCCATCCGTGTCCGCGACAAGAGAAACATAGTACTGAATGTGTGGGACTTTTCAGGTAAACCTAAACACAGGTCCTACGAAGTATAAGAGCTAGCAAAGGAAAAAAGATGCTTCGTGAACCAAATGTTGTATCTTTTGATGCCTCTAGATGGTGCTCTGTTCAAAACAGGGACACAAAGCATGCCCCAAAGCAAACCAAGAGTGCCATCAAAAATTCAGCAAATGGTTCATGAAGTGCCATTTTGTCCATCACTACTAAGGGCACTAAGTGATGCCAAGTACAAACATTTCATCTAGTAATCGAAACTTGTGACTTTTGGTATGATGTCAAGTTCTGCTACTATACAATATTTCACGGTAACCTTACGGAGCCCACAACAGACCATGCAAAAAAATATTTGTGCCCAGGAGGAGAGAAATTCAGCAGCTCACAGTGTCATTTCATGAGCCAGCGAGCCATGTACATCGTGGTGTTCAACCTGAGCAAGGGCCTGGCTGAAGTGGAAGCCCTGAAGCCCTGGCTTTTCAACATCAAGGCGAGTGTGAGCCAATGCTGACAGAGATAAGGGCGCCTCCTTGTGGCTGATCGTGCTGCTGGTAACCTGCTGGTGGTGCCTGTGTTCTGTTTGGATTTCCACTCGGGACACTTGCTTCATTCTCTAAAAATGTTGCAGATTTGTTGGCTTCAAGACAAAAGTCCATTGCCAAACAATGTGTAATATTTGCTTCCACACAGACACTTTGTTTTTATTAAGTGTGGTGATGTTTTGACTGACTCATTCAATTCTTTTCTTGCCAATTTGCTATTAATTGCAATTGTAATGATTGGCTCCCAAAGGGATGCTAAACACAGAAGTCTGGTTTTTAATTACATAGGTATTACTAATTAAAAAGCATCCAATGAAACTGCTTGTCAATGAACGTTGTAACCCAGAACAGCTGTTTTAGAACTATACTTTTTGTTAAAAACCCAATAAGTTTGCAATATTTTTTTACTGAATTAAGCAAGCATCTAATAACTTTCTGTGATCACTGTATCTTTATTTAGCAGAGTCTTTTGTCCAAAGTTACTCACAAGTGAGGCAGGTCACACATCACAAGATTACAGATGGCAGATTGTTAGGATTTAATTTTCATGATGTGTTTATGCACCGCGACGGTGTCATTGATGGTAATGGTGTCATCTGCCTCCTGCAGGCCATCGCCCCCCTATCCCCAGTGGTTCTGGTGGGCACTCATGCCGATGTCTGCGAGGACCATCAACTGCTGGCATGTTTGGCAAAAATCAAGGGAGAGCTGCTTCACCAGGGCTTCCCCGTAATCAGGGATTATCACATGGTCAACGCGTGCGAGGACTCCGACCCAATGAGCCGACTGCGCAAGGCTGTCATAAGGGAGGCCACTGGTTTCAAGGTACAGGACACGGCTAGCTCACACAATGGCCAATTACTTAGAAGTCAGGACACACATGTAATAGATACATGCTGCATTTCAAGTCCATCTCCATCTGTAACAACTAATACTTGTGGAACTAAGTACTTCACGGGAACTGCAATATGAACATCTGTTGACCACCAGTGGAATATTCTTGCATTAGCTAATATAGACTGTATATTTCTAATGATGTCTGGACAAAACGAAATCAAATGTCGACACTAACAATTCTGTCACATAAAATGATGCTGCTACCTTGTTTGTTCTACCCAACAACCCAAAGTTTTCGATGCAGCGGAGCCACTTACAAACAGAAATACGTGTATCAATTTACAATATTTTGAGTGCATGCGGTGTGGTGCAAGGTATGCTAGTAGCTGCTTAATTAGTCTTTCTGACCAACCTCATGGTGTCACATGTATGTCAGCCAATGGAAGACATTGGATGGGATCAAAACTAACAAAATAGTTTCCCTCGGGGACCCTGCACAGTTGATCACCGCAGTAATTATGGTCCATACGATGTCGTATTCCAAAACGTCTTCGATTTTGTCTGAAGAATAGGCCACTGTTGGAATGCCCTGCAGAGGGGATGGTGTCCTTATGAGTGATGGTGTGCTGTCACACAGATCCAGGGTCAGTCGGTGATTGGGCAGCTTATCCCAGACAGCTACCTGGAGCTAGAGAGGAGACTTCTGCAGGAAAGGGCAAGAACAGCCCCTGACTTCCCTGTGCTACGTCACCAGCACTTGCTAGACATTGTGCAGGAGAACCAGCTGCAGCTGGATGAGAGCGAGCTGGCCCACGCGGTCCACTTTCTCAGCGAGGCTGGTATGGGCAAACAGAACTGCATTACTTCATGATAAATCAGTCCCACTAGTATTGGGCATAATCACATAGCAAATACCAGTGCTCAATGGTAAATCCAGGACTTCTTTGAAGTTCTCCCAGGTAGTTAGCTTAATAATTACTGATTCTGATTGGCCACAGAGGCTTCACAACTTAGTATATCCGTATCCTGTAGCCAGTCCTTTTTATTAAAATGGAAAAAGTTGTTCCTAACCCTGTCTCTGCCCAACCATCCTGCCTGCAGGTGACCACCTTTGCTTTTCAGGTGTGCTGCTGCACTTTGCTGACCCGGCCCTCCAGCTTGCCGATCTCTACTTCATCAAACCCCAGTGGCTCTGCAGCATCGTTTCCCAGGTTTCACACTAAATCTGCCCAACATGAGAATTTTGCCAACTTCTCTTGGCAAGATACCCTGCTGTACCTCTTACGGCATTCAAAGAAAACCTTGATGTTATTATAACAGACATAATTCAGATGGATCAGGAAAATAAGCTTATACGTTTGAGAACAGTAGTGTATAAAGCAGGGGTCTCCAAAGCCGGTCCTGGAGAGCTACTATCCAGTAGGTTTTCTGTCCCTCTTGGCTTCTGATGAGCCACGCCTGTTCCTGGTATTTACCTGAGAACAGGTGTGGCTCATCAGAAGCCAGGTAGGATAGAAAACTTACTGGATGGTAACTCTCCAGGACTGGAGTTGGAGACCCCTGGTATAAAGGTTAAATATTAACTGTAGATTCCTAGACTGATTGACTTTTGAAAAACTGGAAGAGAAACTTACAGCATGCTGCACTGTTCCTTCCTCAAAGACGTCGCTGTTGAAATGTGCCTGTCGCTTGGAACAGCCGAAGGGCATCGTGCGGCACTCGGTGGCTGAGAAGCTCCTCCTCGAGAGCCGGTGTTTTCCAAAACGTTACTTCGCCCAGTACCTGAAGCTTCTGGAGAAGTTCCAGATCGCACTGCCCTTTGGAGATGATCAGCTGCTCATACCAAGCAGGTGGGATTGAGATCCTCTCACTTCCACCGGCACAGGTTTTGCCTTAGATATGCTGTCATTTGGACAGAACTGCTGTTCGCATTATTTGTGTCTAGGTTATCTATTCCCTAACTTCTCATTGGTTGAGCAATGAACATCTGGAATGGATGGGGCTTCCAAAAGGGACCAGATGAGCCACATGACCCCTGTTTCCTTTGTAGCCTGCCACATCGCAGACCAATGATAGAGCTCCCCCACTGTGAGAACTCTGAAGTTGTTGTCCGGCTGTACGAGATGCCATACTTCCCAATGGACTTCTGGTCCAGGCATATCAATCGTCTGCTGGAGGTCTCTTCATCCTTGTTGAGTGCAAAAGGTGGAGAACAAATTGAAAAAGGAATAATCCTGTGTTTCTTTAGATTTATTTCCTGAAGGGGTAGTTCATGCCACAACTGATGTGTTTTAGAGAGGTTTTAGTGCTCATCTCCATCTAGGATGTTCTTCTATAAGTTGCCTAGTTTTGGAGATTTTGGCTTCTTTCAAATGTTGGGCTTCTCTCGAATATAATGGAACTGAAAGGCATTCTTTCTGTACAACAGCATCTTTTACCAGAAATGAAGATAATCCATAGACTTTGTACTTAGCAGTTTAATGTAGGAACTGTTTTCTAGTACCGAACTCCACACACCAATCATATCACTGCACAGAAGTTATGGGCACAAGCACCTGATATCATCTGTGCAGTGATATCAGTGAAAACATATCTCTTTTTGAGTTTTGGGGTGAAATGCCCCTTTAAACTTTAAACTTGTATGATGTGTTTGTATATTCGCATATGTTATGCATATTCATAATGTTTATTTTATTGCTTTTTGCATACTTATTTTTGCTGGCCCAGAAACAATGTCTCACTTCATTTTCATCAGAAAAAGCTCTAAGACCGAACCAAGTCTGCTGGAGGACAGGAATCTACCTGAACTGGTCTCCTGAAGCTTACTGTCTGGTGGAGTCCACATCCTGGGAGAATGCTCCTCAGAGCTTTGTCAAGATCACGGTTCCTTGCTGTCGCAAAGGTAGTCTGTAATAACATGAGCCATCCCTCCATCTAAGTCAAAGGGGGCTTTGTCTCCAAATACTAAAAAATGCATGAAATTAGTTTTTGTACAGAATTAGCTAAAATACTTAGGTGTGAAGCAATCTATTTTCAAGATGTGCATAAGTAGTTTCAGATTAACTTTTTAGAATGACATGATTTGAGTGTGATTAATGAGGGCAGGATTTATGATGATTATAATCAGCTTAATGATGTTTCTCCCTAGGTCATATCCTACTTGGTCAGGTCGTTGACCACATCGACTCCCTTTTGGAAGAGTGGTTTCCCGGCCTCCTTACCACTGATATCCATGGCAGTGGGGAGATGTTGCTGAAGAAATGGGTGCTTTTTAGTTTTGAAGATGGACAGGAATGGAGTAAGATGATTCTGGAGGACCTTCTCTCACACATCAAGGAAGGTCAGTGTCCATAACTAATATGCTAGTGAACCTTGAGCAAGACCGAAAATAACACTTATGGCGCTTTTCCACTGCCACCAGGAACCAAGCCGTACCTCTGCTGACAAAGCGGGGCCTAAAGCGTGAAAAGGCACCATTAGAGGAAGCACCCTTGCCTGTGATATCACCCTGAATACTTCATCCCTGAAAGTTTTGTCTGTGTTTTTTAGATTATCTACTGACGAATCCATCTGACCCCCGATCTACAGTTCCCATTTCCCAAATAGCACCAGATCTGATTCTTAGGGATTTGCCAGAAAGTATGATGCTGAACACTGAAGAGCTGGAGATAGACCTTTCTAAGGAGTATTTACTGGGTATGACTCCTTTCACTCGAAACTTCATTACAGTGTGACTAGAGACTTGGCATGAATGTTGTTTAATGGTCTGTCAACTGCTGAAATCAGTACTGAGACAAATGTTTTTATTAATCATGGATTAACTGCAGACTATAACTTTGCCGTGTTTCCTTTTGGGATTGAGGGGATGGAGCTTTTGGGTCCGTCTATCGAGCCGTCTACAAGAACGAAGAAGTCGCTGTTAAAATTTTCAACAAACATGCCTCAGCGATGCACATACTCAGGCAGCTCAGACAGGTAATCACCCTCTCTGCTCCATTACTGCCTGGGGACAGGCAACTTCTCAGTTACCTGTAGCCTGTGGTACTGACACCACACATGGCACCTTGCTGGTGTTCTATCTCCAGGAGCTAGCTGTGCTCGGGCGCCTGCACCATCCCAGCCTGGTATCTCTCCTGGCTGCTGGGACGTCTCCCCCCATGCTAGTCATGGAACTGGCCCCTTGCGGATCCCTGGACTCACTGTTTCAACATGAGAATGGCAACTTGAACCGCAAGCTGCAGCATAGGATTGCCTTGCAAGTGGCGGATGGACTTAGGTATGGAGGTGTGAGCAGGGGGAACTTTGCAGGGATGCAGGTCCTTATTCCCGCTCAGTCTAACGCAATTAATGCATCAGTCATTACTCTGGTGAATGTCCACACATAATGGAATACTAATCAGGATTTAATCCTGTATGTCAGATTTAATTAATACTACTTCATTCGAGCAGAATCAGTTTTTGTTGATTTGAATTGAATGATGAATTGTAAGTCCATCGCCTGTTTTATTGTGACAGATTCCTTCATGCTTCCATGATCATTTACCGAGACCTGAAGCCACACAACATTCTTTTGTTTAATCTGAAGACAGACTCTGAGATCATCGCCAAGATCACCGATTACGGCATAGCTCAGTACTGCTGCAGTATGGGGGTCAGAACCTCAGAAGGGACCCCTGGTACACCTATTCTCCTACGTTTTGGACATTAACAAGTGAAATGTTTCACTAGATCTCATAAACCATAGGCTGTTGAGGAACAAGGTGTGAATTGTGTATGATTGATCGCTGTATCACCATAGATTATGCTGTTCATGATGCATCCCAACAGGATTTCGAGCTCCGGAAGTTGCTAGAGGCAACGTCATATACAACCAACAGGCAGATGTGTTCTCTTTTGGCCTGTTGATGTATGACCTGCTCACTTGCGGGGAAAGGATGTTTGATGGCATGAAATTCCCCAGTGAGTTTGATGAAATTGCAGTCCAGGGAAAGCTGCCAGGTAGGGTTTCAGAAGGTGCCAATGCGCATCAAAGACATAAGACATGGGGTATGAATGATGCAGAAGCCACTCTATGTTCCCCTTAGATCCAGTCAAGCACTATGGCTGCAGCCCGTGGCCTTTGTTTGAAGATCTGATGAAGCACTGTATGAAGGCGAACCCTCAGGAAAGACCCTCAGCATCAGAGGTAGGAGTTTTCCTAGAAGAAACGCATTGAGAGCAACACATGTTGTCCTCCTTTTATGTGATAGACATGTATGGATGTTGAGATGAATACGTTACGTGTGTGTTTTCAGGTGTTTGACAAGCTCAACTCGGGCGAAATGCTCTGCCTGATGCAACGGGTGGATGTCTGCCGAGTGCCGAATGCTGAGTGCTTTGCAGTGGCCCGTGGGGGTGACGTGGGGCTGTGTGTCAGTGTCGGAGGAGGCAGCAGCAGCCAGAGAAGCGGCTGTATCACATCTGTGGTGCTGAGCTCTGGGAAACTGACCACCCAGGTGCGCAGCGAATGTCCCCTTCTCTCATCTGTGGCCCTCTTGTACAAAGAGAGATGTGGTTCACAGATTATTACAAATAAACAACAGTAGAGCATTTAAGTCATACTTACATGGATGTGTCATGGGTACAATGAATGATGAAGTCGTGTTAACCCTCCCAATACAGGAGATTGATAGCAGTCCCGTCCTGTGCCTTGTGACAGTGCGAGTCCCAGAGGAAAGCAGCGATTGGCTGGTGGCAGGAACACAGGCAGGATCTCTGATAGTAATAAACACGGAGGACATGTCTGTTCTACACAGTCTTCAGAGAGTCACCGATGCTGTGACTTCCCTCTTCTTTCACTGTGACTCAGAACACAGGTGAGCCAGTATTAAGCTGTGTGATTATAGGCATATAAAGTACAAGACAACAGTAATTCAACCATGGCTTATGTTCTTCCAAAGGCATGAGAGGAGCCATTTGTTAGTGGGAACAGCTGATGGGGTTCTGGCTATTTATGATGAATCGGAGATTCAGGTACTGAGGGATGCACGTCTGTCTCCTGTGTAATTATTCATCATGGACTTCAGTTATTTGCCATATATATTTGGCAACACTATGACACACAGCTGTTTCAGAATGGAATTGTTTCTGTTGGGAACCATATGAAGCTTAAATAATTTTGTGATTTAATATAAGTAGAATTACCTGCTTTCTCTGGTTTTAAACTACAGTATGACAATGGCCAGCCTCTGAAGACACTGCATATCGGGACCATTAACACTCCCATAGTGAGCCTGGGCCAATCTGGTTGCCCACTGGACGGAACCACCATCTGGGCCGGCTGTGGAACCCAAGTTTTGGGATTTAATGCAGACTATGATATCCTGAAGACCATTGAAACCAAACTGAATTGCTTTAATCAGTAAGCATTCTTTCTTCTTTGGGGAAATTGAACAAATCTGAGGTACAGAATACATTTCACATGTATTCAGTAAGGTGAGTGCAGATGCAAGAACAACAGCCTTAAGACTGCTTTGCATTAATAATGCAGGTGGGGCAGTGAAACCAATATTTCCCGCTTGGCGGTGGATAAGCACATCTATGTCAGCAAGGTGAGGACCAACACAGTTGAAGTTTGGGACAGGAAGAGCGAGAGAATGAGCAACCTCATTGACTGTGCTCAGATACTAAGGTGAGCTTTTCTCTACATGTAAACATAACACTAAATACAATGAAAATCCATACAAGCTGTTTACATGTTTCATCTATTTGTGTGTCTCATATGCCTCGTTTCCACCACTGTGGTGCTGGTTCCGATACCAAACTTTTTCCAAATCCAGAACTAGCTTTGCGTGTTTCCACAGCAAAAAAACTGGCCCTGGACCAGAAAAAAATGGCTCCAGTACAGCACCACAAAAAAGCCAGTCTCAGAATTTGGCAGCGAAAGCGGGTTGGGCTATCGCATCCAAACCTTTCGCATATTCGGAAAATTCAATCCATATTCTATATAGTTTAGTCTAATAACATCAGTGCTGGCAGTGAAACAACTAGACAACTTATTAGTGGAATAATGTCGCATCGTTGTTTTTATTTGCCAAAAAATGAAAGATCGATCTGCTGGCCAGGTTTGGTAATAAAGTATAAATATGTCGCAGATCAAGTAAATTAAATATTGGGGCATTTGAGATCATAAGGTGGGAGGCAAGGTTTAGTTTTTTGCAGATTTTTATTGTGTGATCCTCTAAAAGACAGTGATAAAACTACAATGAAGAATAAACTAACACACACTGATGGGGACAAAATGTCATAAAATAGCTTAAAACAGTATGGATTGTATTTGCTTAAAATAAGATATTTTATGGAAAATGTTGGGTTTCTCCTATTTTGCAAAAACCCTCTCGCTGATTCCAGCCTATCCCCACAACCTGTCCCCACACATAATA
>JAODUD010000001.1:8625191-8635734 GCA_026784285.1 Stomatorhinus walkeri | reverse complement strand
TGGGGATCACACAAGGAGAAGCGCAGGGTGTGGGGATCACACAAGGAGAAGCGCAGGATGTGGGGATCACACAAGGATTCACAGGATATTGCTAGGGGACGCGGCAGAATGAAAATATACTATTTTGGCTCAGAGGAAAATTGGGTTACCCGTAATAATGACTGCAGACTGAAAGCATTATACTTTCAAGAAACACCTCAAAACCCATACATTCAGGAACACCTATATAGCCTGATACAACTTTACATTTCCTGAATGTTATTAATGTTGCACTTTCTGCTCATTGAATAGTTGCCTCAATAGGCTCTTGCCTTGTTTGGAAGATGTTGTGTAGCTATTGTTCCAGTACTGCTTACACTTGTACCTGGCCATTCATTGGAAGCTCAGCCTAGCCACACTTGCACCTAGCAGACTCCTTGACAGCCATATGTTTGTAATATGCTATTTTACTCACTTGGATGTCACTTTAGATAAAAACGTATGCAAAATAAAATACATGTAAATCTGTACTGTTCAAACCTCACAAGAACACTGTCACAATGTTGCTTGATAGGGATGGTTCTGAATGACCTTCAAGGGCTACAGAAGTGTGTGGCTGTGAAGGACTGCCCGTGTACATATGCAGGAAAGTTATATGAGTCCAAGGCACAGAGAAAAAAGAAATGTCGAACATGGTAAGGAACCAAATGCTGGCATGTCTGCTGCTAATGTTAACCGGCTAACAAGGGTAAAGACATCTCATCTTTCATTCAGCACATGCGAGAGTGGAAAATGGAATTGCATGAAACAGCCCTGTTCTTCAACCTGCGCAATCACAGGAGAGTCTGTGAAGACTTTTGATGGTATTCAGTACAGGCTGCCTGGATGGTGCACTTATGAAGCCTTGGTAGGTGTGGAAGAGAAGTACAGGTGCAACTGCGATTGCCCCATTAAGAATGCACAGCCCCACAGAGAATACAGAAACTGTATTAGTATCATGTCATCTTTATTTTGAACAGGGGAGCACATGGACTTTATCCATTCAACTGGCAAAGAAAACCGCTTCCATTGAAGAAGTTTCCCTAAGTATTCAACAGGTGTGTATATTGGCTCTATAGCTGTGTTAAGAGATTAAATATTTACCATGTCTTACTTAACTCATCAATGTCAAATTGTAATTGCAGGAAACTTATACATTCAGCAAGATGAGTGTGAAAGTTGATGGGGAAGATATCAAGGATTTCCATCAGACTGGTCTGTACCACTCCCTGATGCACGGGGTTATTCTCTGGAGTAGTCTAGCTAGACTCATTCACAGTAATAAGGATATATATTAATATCACAGATACTTTTTTAATGTACATGTTACCTTTTTAAGCAATGAACAGTAAACATTACACTGCATTGCATCCCCCTTGGGGGGGGGGGTGTTCTTATGTGCACTGATACCTTCACATGCCACTAGAGGGAATCATAGGTATTTTACTTTTAGTTTGTCAACCACTGGTTTAAAGTAAATAAATTAATTTAACATTTACTTTATAGGTTCTGTTAAATTTTTACAAGCTCAAAAATGTGGGCTGAACTAAACACACAACACAAATCTTTGATATCTTGCTTTGTGTGTAGCCTAAGGGCTGGTTTATATTTGATCATCACGATGCATCCGCTTGTGCATTATGGTCACCACGCATATCTTGTGGTCACTGCATGTGTAGTTCAAGTATGTCTTGCTGCTACATGCCCATATCCAACCTGACCTTTCATGTGTCACCTTACTAGCCTGACAATAGTCAGACAATAGTTGATTCAAGAAGCATTTTGCGGCAGTAAAAATGCCAAAATTCTTTTACATTGTTTAGGTTCTTAGGGTTAAGGTTAGGGTTGAGTAGGGATTAGGTTAGGGTTAGGTTAGCCAAGCTCCCCTTAGCTCCACAATGTCAGGACAGATGCAGCCTCTGGAAAATCTAACTGTTGTAAATATTAAGTAGCATAAATCCTTGCTATTAGGCATATTTTGTCCTCAACGACTGAAACTATTGGTTGTAATTTGGCTGTTTATTTTCAGCTACAATTGCTTAACAGAAAAAATAGCCCTCACAAGACCATAAGGGATGCCAATCAAAATGCATCACGCTCTGAATCATTCACAAACATCCTTTCCACAAGAACATTATTTCAGTTAGCAGGTATTTACATGAGCTGTAGCCAGAGTGTAAACCTCTACATGGATGGTAACAAGCCTGGCAAGCCAGACCTACGCACGATGTTCCAAAAAACGCTCTTTCAATGTTTCAAACACTACCCCTTTAGACATATATCGAGTCACGCAGTAATGAAAGCTTGAAAGTTTAGATCGCCAGGATTCAAGACAACTGAGCTGTCGTTCTCAGTTTGCTACTTAGCTTTAGCTTGCTAAAATGCCTACATAGCTTCAAAGTGTTCCCTTTACCCACATATTCTTATCAGAAAGGATGTTTTGTACAGATCGCCAAGTGTCCACGCTTATGAAATATAATTTTCTCCGAAACGTCTAAAGCTAGCAGGCTAACATCTATTGCTAATAATAACATGTTAACCACAGTTTGCATGAGCTTTCTAAAATAGAAAGTAATGTTACGTTAATGCCGTTACTTACCTCAATGTCATTGTGTAATGCCTTGAGATGTCTTTTAAGGTTTTAAGGTTTGTGGTGTTTTTCCCGATATTTTGTGGCCGCATTTCTCCGCCATCTTTGCGCCCGAATGGGAGACACAGGAAACAGAAATACTGCATAATTATGAATAACGCGATTAAATGAGAGGAAATGTAGTCTAGTTTTTATTCGTCAACAATATTACATGATATATTTCGTTATAGTTATCGTCACATGACCAACATTTACGTTGCATCTCATCTCCCTCATGTCAAAAAGGTTCGTTGACAAAGCTATTTCGTCAAAAATTTCGTTGACGAAAACAACACTAGTTTCAACTGAAAACATCTATCACCAATCATCTGCTTGACACTGTCATGTAAGGCTCCTCAAAGGATCAAGCAAATCAGGCTGCAGACTGCGTGAGGCCTGCATACAGCAAGAAGCAGCTGCTACTAGTAAAGACTCAAGAATTGCCACTTTGAGATAGACTAAAGCAGAAACAAAGACTGGTGCCGAATATTGTTGATAGATTAGATAACTATAACTGAAATGTATCCAAATACTATTGTCCGTTTGGGGTTTTGTGGTTGAACTGTTCCTGCTATCCCATTTAAACCTGCGCTAACTCATTTCTGTTGGTGTTCTTCTCAGGAAATGTGACAGCATTCTGGCAGTCTTCTACATATGTTCAACTGCACACTTCATTTGGCATGAATGTTCAAGTCCAAGTATCGCCAACAATCAAAGTCTACATAACATCACCATTAACTGAGAATGGCCAAACTAAAGGTATGATTTGGCTTTTCACGAGAATTCATTATTTCCTTTTTTCCCCTCTTAAATATCTAGATTTACATGTGTACATGTATGTCCTTCAGGCATTTGTGGGAACTACAATGGCAACACAAATGATGAATTTATTTCATCCTCTGGAATAACGTTGAGCTCTGCAGAGGCGTTTGCCAAGTCCTGGTCGCATGGCGACTGCCTGGACATAGACAACAAAGACTGCTCTTCCTTAGACACAGGTAGCAAAACAATGTGTGGGCTTGGGGAAAAACACCATGTTAATATTTGTTATTTAACATAAAGTAGCAGACCATAAAATGCTATTTTGATTTTTGTTGAAGCCTGCCAGTATCTAAAGGATCCCACAGGAATATTTGCTAAGTGCCAAAGTGTGGTGCCATCTGACCAATATTTTCAGGTAAGAGCAAAACGAAGTTATGACAAGCCTAACTGTGTATAGGAGCTCTCACATCACAGGAACTTTTTTCCAACACCGGGAACTTTTGTCACATTCACACAACAGGATCTTGACCCCTTAAGTTTGATACTTTAACATGCATTTACTTTCGCAGCACAACAAACGGGATCTGGGTTTGCTTAGAATTATTCACTGGCCAATCACATCGCTTCAACGTAGCTGAGGGCGGAGTCCGGCATGATTTGGTTTGACTGCTTCATATACAGGGAGCTTCTATTTTGTTAATCATATCAGAAAAGGTTTCAGCTGTGTGTGTGTATGTGCAGAAGGAGTGGGAAGGGAAGGGGGGAACTCAAATGTCCCCTAAGTGTGATCAAACCTGAAAATCCTTACATTTGGGGACATTTTTCAGGTCCCCATTTGGATATCCTCCATTTTATAAAAAATCTATTAAAATGCAATCAAAAGAGTAAAAAATAAATTTTATTTAGCTACTTTTCATTAAGGTTAGGGCTGGATAGAGGTTAAGGGTTTTGTGATTGGGATTAGGGTTAGGGAGAGTGGTCCAGGTATACATTACATTGGAGAATATCCACGCAACGTGAAAAAACCTGTTATTTTGCTGTTGTGGGCGGCATTTTTTCAGTCACCACAAAGGGAAATTCAGTTTTATACAAATCAGTGAGTGCAATCGAAAAACTAAAAAGGCCAAAAGACTTGAATTTAAGGTTAAGGTTGTCATTGTTGGGATTAGGGTTCTGCCCACAGAAAGGAATGGATTCCCCACAAAGATATGTGTACAGGTCTATGTGTGTGTGTGTATGTGTGTGTACATAGTTGATTTTTGTTGTTAAGTTTGGACCCTCTTTGAGCTATGTTTGTAACTGATCACACTAATTAAAGTTTACCTATTCTGCTCAAGGGATGTCTTCGTCATAATGTTATTTTTGTATTAGTATTGTATTAGTTTTAAAGTCTACATTAGAAAAGTACTTAGGTTCTTGCAAAAATTGTATTACTTAATAGCCATTTGAAATAGTGATTATTTTAAAAATCCAAACAAGCCTAAAGATCTATTATAGATGTTTTTGAACTGTTAAAATGGTGATTCCAATTTAGGTGCATCAGTTACTAATAAAAAAAACAAATAAGTGTTTATATATATATATGTCAAACTGGAACAACAATGTAGACTTTATACTTGACTTCAGCTCTAATTTTGTGATTCGTGAACATCTCAGTGTTGTAGTTCCTTTGAGGCAGTTCCGGAACCCATTTTCTGTACCTACTCAAATCTCATTACTTTTCCTTTAAAAAGCAATATCTTTTTTAAGGAATATGTATAGTGATATCTTGCTGACAGGTTGACCACAAACACAGTCTCTCACTTGGAAGTTATGTGGAAGTGTGGGAAAAATAGATATGATTAGCGGAGCAAAAATTGCTACTCCATATTGTGTCTCCATATTTCTGCATCGGAATATTCTTTTAATATCCAATATACCTTTGTCTAATATCACTGGTCCTGGCATGCAACTTGCCAGCGCTATAACTTTAAAGTGAAATAACTTTAAACCTTAAACGAAAGATGGATCTGCCAGCCAGATTTTAGATGAATCATGAACATGTCATACAAATGAAATATATTTAAAAACTCCCATTTTGATAGGACCCCCCCCCCCCCAATAACTAACAAATAACTTGAGAAAACAACTTGTTAATTATCCTTTGCCTTGGGGTGATGGTGTGGTTTTGAATTATGTGCAAAGTTTAACCTAGAAGCTATTTGTGTCTCCCATGCTGATTGAGTATAAAGGTCCCAGTTCTGTTGTGCAGTGTGAAAGCGACACATGAAAGTGGTCATGAGCTTCATAAGTTCCAGGGACCAGGTTCCGGAACTCTGGTGTGAAAGTGCCTTATGTGACTTAGTTTAACTTAGTGAGTTTGTTGGGGGAAGCCGTCTGTTCAAGTCAGTCTGTTCAAAAACCACCAAAATGCATGTGAAGCCACCCATACAGTTTGATCAGTTGTTCTGTATTTTTGATGCCACAATAATCACTTGAAAGTAGGGATAGGTTACTCAACACCTATTCTCAACACTGATTCAAAGCAATGCTCAGCAGCCTGACTTGAAACCGTATCGTCCTGTGATCTTTGGAAACAAAGCTTTGTTTCTTGTGAACGTGTCAAACGTTTTAAAAAATGGGACACGTTTACCCTGTGGAATGCCATCGGGGAATAAGTCATAGTAATGGGATGGACAAGTCTCTTTTTAGATGTTTGCAATTCAATTATTACTAGTAACACTGTCTAAATTTAGATATCCAAAATGCAAAACAGTTTAAGATGTTTGTAATGTAGTTACATAAATCACTGTAAGCAGATATTCGCAATTCATTTGTAGATATCTGCAGTTTTACTAGAAATTATTTGAATTGTAGATATCCACAATTGAACTCTTACTAGTACAACTGGGCATTTGAGATATCTAAAATTGCATTCTTACTAGTAGCCTATTCATGTACTTTTAGTTATCTATAATTACATTACAGGTATCTTAATCCATTTTACATTTTGGATATCTAAAACAGACATGATACCTAGTAATAATTCGGAATTTAGATGTTGAGGAGACAAGCCAGAATTGTACTTCTGCACAATGCTATACCAGAATGACACACCACAGAGTACGTGATTTAATCGCAATATGGCCCTACTAAGAAACACTACTTGCACACTAAAACAGCTAACAGAACGATAGTGATGTCCCAATCGAGAATGAATTATTATTTGAACCAGTTTTTTTCAGTGTAATTGGTTAAACCGATTTTTAAATCTGAAAGAGCTTAACTTTTTGTACATTCACGCATTACACAGGTCAAGGTCTTAGATTCTAAAGAATATTTGACAAATTGTCATATTAAACACAGCAATGTTTTTAATTCACTTACGTTTGTTTTTCGTAGACAGTCTGTAGCTAGGCTATATATGTCGCCTTCTGTGCCCCGCCATCATAATCCGGTGTGTGTGCTGTGCGCATGTACGTCCGCAAGGTGGTTGTGTCTCACTGTGCCTCCCACGTGGATGTTTATGATTCATTATTATGACAATTCATTATTATTATTATTTCTCATTTTAAATTCATATAATTACAAAATTGGTCACTGGTATCACAATGTTATTTTGTTTGGCGTAAGTTTTGAAGTCACCACCTCCTGACCCTACTTTTCCTATTGTAATGTATATTTTAGTACGCGATTTTAGTTTTTCTGGACCACATTAGTTACGCTGTAGAAGGACCGATGGATCGATTTCTATTGTCTCGGGCGATTACGATTTTTTGCAACTGTGGAGCAGCCGATGCCGATTTTAGCTAATTCAGATTTTCTTTCTAAGAACTATAATTGACACCAGACACAAACAAAAATCTGCTTTGCTTCATTGCAAATTTTTATTTTCACAATAAAAGAAATTGTTACGTTTTACAATTCCCATCAAACTGCACAGTTACACGATCTTTTCTCACTTAACAAGTATCAAAATAAAGTGATTTGTGACTGAAAAGAGGGACAAATTACAACTAACTGAAAATTAGTTGCTGTACAGCCAACTTTATCTGACATATTTTACTTTACCAAACAATAGTAGGTACAACAGATTTAAATAACAATTTAAATACTCTTCTTAAAATAAAAAGGTCTATAGGTTACAAACCTCGAAATAAAACTGAAGTGTAGTATACTCTTCCAAATAATAATAGGTGCAAGGTAATATTACTACCAACATATAATTCTTACATCGCTATAGTAAACTAGATTAAGATCAGGCTTTTTCGTATGTACTTTATTAGGTACGGACATTACAGCGCAAAAACCTTTATTTTACCAGGCAAAGCATTAAGAACAGTTTCTTATTTACAATGACAGCCTGGCAAGTTGGTAAAAATGAGAAAAACCGGGTAAATTGGTAATAAATAGACCGTATTTGTTATCGTTCAGGCCAGCAGACTTTTGTGGGTAGAGTGCCCAAGTATTATTCGTGAATTGTCACATTCATGGGGACCTGCCACCCCTAACTGTCACGGATATGAAGGGGTTACTGTAGCAAGTCTTGAGTAGCTGTGAAGTAGGAATATGTATACCGCTCCAGAAATGAATTTCTGGTAACAGTAACTTATGAAAATGTTTTTATGCAAAACATACTTCTTATTAAATCGTTCACTGAATCTTTTTACTAAATTTTGGGTAATGTGATACAGCCTATTGAGCAACTGATTGGACTGGCGTTTCTGTTTTTGCCATAGCGGTGTGGCCTCCGACCTTTGAATAATGTTACCAGTAGAGACAATGACCTGTGATGTGTGGACTTGACAACCTCGAAATCTGTCTATATGCTCACAGGACTGCACAGAAACCTTATGCCAGTGCGCCGGCACCCAGGAGGAATGTCTGTGTGTGGCCATGGAGAATTATGCTAAGGATTGTGCCAATCAGGATTCCCCGGTGGGTGACTGGAGGAAGGCTACAAATTGCCGTAAGTATGCCAGGTGCCACCTGCCCGGCAAGAGCAGGATATGCAATTGTCCAGGGTGGCACCATCTGAGAGGAAATCGACTTGGCAAACCGCCAGTGCCACCCCTGGCAGGCTTCACTGCTGCCCCCCACTCACGAGTTTCACTCGTCTGAGACAAAGTGAAACTGGCCAGTTAGCTTTGCCATGGTGGGGTTGCCGGCAGTGAAGCTTGCCCAGGGTACCACATCAGCTTCAAACTGCACTGCCTCTGTGTTCAAACCAAGGTGTGACCCTTTAATTTGCGTTTCAGCTATAAAGTGCCCCAACAATCAGAGGTTTGACTACGACATGCAGGCCTGTAATCGTACCTGTCGGTCTCTGTCGGGCCCCGACCCAACTTGTGAGGTGGATGACGCCCCGGTGGACGGCTGTGGGTGTCCAGAGGGCAGCTTCCGGAATGACCTGCAGACCTGTGTCTCTCAGCCAGAATGTGCGTGTTACTACCAGGGAATCGTCTTCTCAGGCTCTGAGCTTACTTACATCAAAGGGCATAAATGGTGAGTTTCACAAAGTCCGTTGTTCTGCAGGTGGCATCACTGGGATCTGATTGTAACAGGAAGCTTTACACCTACTGGCATAGTTATTGTGATCATGATAATCTGAATGTGTACAAATGTCATCTCTGTTTATTATAGCACGTGTGAAAATGGAAAACCCAACTGCTCACCAATAGAAGGTAAAGTCGATCCTTCACCTAATGAGATATTGTAATGTAATGTTAATGTAATGCACGTCCAGTCGGTGATCTGAGTAGGACAGCTTCTACAAAGTTTATGTTACACTCTATTCCCTATTTCAGTGTATACTGATTAATATCTTATCAGTCCATGTATTTAAAAACTGCTTTTCCCAGGGAGGACAGTATTGCTTATTGTTACATGCTGTAAGAGTTTCGGATATCCACCAGTCTCCCAGGGTATGGAAAGTGGTCATTCAGGATTTGACGTCAGTCGTCATATCGGGCTTGTTCCTGTATTCCGGGAAAATGAGGTGGATGCATAGTTTTCCATTTTTGAGCGCATTGCTATGACTTTGAACTGGCCTAGACATTTCTGGTCCCTGTTATTACAGTGCAAGCTGGTGGGTTAGGTGCAGGAAGTATGTTCAGCCCTAGAGTTAGAGCAGAGCCTAACTAGACTATACCATCATGAAACATCATGAAAGCTACTGTCTTAAGGGCTTATGAACTTGTACCTGAAGCTTAACAGCAGAACTTCCAGAAGCTTAGTAAATCCCCCAGCCAGACCCATGTGGAATTTGCTCGGGAGAAATTACTATTGTTTAAAAAATGGTGCTCCGCTCGTGATGTGTTTCACTTCGATCAGCTCAAGGAGCTATTGCTATTAGAAGAATTTAAGAATTGTGTTCCCGATTGAGTTATCATGTATTTGAAAGAGCAGAAGACAGAGCTTGAGCAAGAGCTTGAGCTAGATAGCATCAGCAGGCTTTATCCTTGTCGAGCGGAACACAGGGCCAGGGTCAGAGGTCAGAGGGCGGAAGGGGCGTGGCTAGAATCCGGGAGGTGGGCTGAAGCAGCAACTGACGAGTGGAGCTTGGGGCAGAAGACTGAGGTGTCCTGTAGATATATCCGAAACCCTTACGGCACGTAACATTATGATCATTAATGTTTGAGTATGAGTTTGGTTCTGCAGATAAACATATACTCTACATTACGTACATTTTATACAACAATCAACAACATACTATATGTACAGAGATTATAAAAATACGTCAAAACAATAACTTATTTACAGGTACAATTAAGTAACATAACTAGCCATTCAATTTAATAGATTATAGTACAGCTATATAAATACATTACTAATCCTCAAGTGTGATGCATCTTCAGAAATTTGCACCGCAAACAATTCTCATACCATAGGTAGGCTGACACTAACACAGACCATTGTTTGTTGATTTATTTATAGAGTAAAGTACAAGTTCAACTGATATTGACAGTTGTTACCAACATTAACAGAACATGATAAAACTGAAACTGGAGTTACATTGGGATTCAGATGTATACTGCTCAAAAAAATTAAAGGAACACTTTGAAAACACTTTGAAAACATACTGGTCCTGCTGATGGGTTAAGGACCTTCTACGGCCCTGTCCAGCTCTTCTAGAGTATCTGCCTTTCTCCTGGA
>JAODUD010000001.1:8587469-8601473 GCA_026784285.1 Stomatorhinus walkeri | reverse complement strand
TCGGCTCTTCTCTGTTCTGGCACCAAGTTGGTGGAATGAACTCCCACTAGATGTCCGAACAGCTGAGTCACTGTATGGTGACCTCAGGATGAGACTGAGACTGAAGCGTTACCCTTTGTTTCCGCTGAGAGACGTGCAGCGTGACTCATTTCCCCGCGCGTTAGAGACACACAATCATAAATTGAGAAATGAGTGAAACAAATAAACTGAGCTGTGGTCTTAAATTTTCTCCACAGCTGTACATATTTATTTTTTTCACTCAAAATTTTTTATTTGTTTGCCAGTTTAGGCCAGTATCCAAATCCTACTGTCAGGATGGAAGTATGACGGGAAGCATGAGAGTCCAGGAATTAAAACTAGGGGGTTATTAGAGGCATGAAACAATTGGGAGCACAGAGAAACATAAGCAATCACAAGCCTGGAGAAAAGACTAACTGGGAAGCACTTAAATACCCAGACTCGATTGGACAAGACTAGGAACAGCTGGTAATCAAGAGGATTCCACATGAGGTTAATGAGTGGGCATGGGCGGGGCAGGGAGTTGGCTTGGCAAAGAATTGCAGACAGACTAAATGCACAAGTTATGTAAATATTGCAAGTGTCTAGTACAGTGGCATGGTGGTACAGTGGTTTATGGTATCGCCTTATACCTCAAAAGTTCCCAGTTCAATCCCCACAGGGAACTGTCTGGGTTTGTAGTGGTTTCTTAGCGATCAGAATTCTCTGGGTGGATGTGCTGGGTTCGGAAGGCTTGTTTGATTTCTGGTCAGAGTTTTTTCGTATCTCGGCAGCAGCCGAATCTCCCTCTCTTCTCTCTCGCCACATTGGTGACCCCAATGTCTCTTCTGCTGTATTCGAGATTTCACGTCTGTTTCCACTCTATTGTTGGGGGCTGACAACTTTCTGGTGGATGTTAAAAATAAGCGCCTAATAAATGCTGAGACTTTTTGCTATTTTCCATGTATGCTTAGTGGGGCTGGCCCTTCTATCTTGTCTGGTATTTCTGCTTCGGCTGATGTTTTCCAGCACCTTCTGGCAGAGTTTCTCACCTTCACCACACCCATATTTTTCACATTCTCAGCAACACTTAACGTGGAGCCCCACAAAACCACAGCAGGCCTGCCAGTGCATGCCAAAGCTAGGCGCCTAGACTCTGTGAAGCTGGCTGTCCCAAAGAGGAGTTTGCCACGTTGGAGCGTTTGGGGATTGTTCAGCGGTCTGACAGCCCCTGGTCTTCTCTTCTCCATATGGTGCCCAAGCCTGGGGGTGGATGGTGCCCCTGTGGGGACTATAGATACCTTAATGATGCCACTAGCTCTGACCAGTACCGTATTCCACATGTCCAAGATTTCTCTTCCTGTTTGGCAGGCTCTCATTTTCTCCAAGGTGGACCTGGTTAGGGGTTACCATCATGTTCTGGTACACCCCCAGCACATCCCTAAAACCACTGTTATTATGGCTTTTGGTCTGTTTGAGTTTCTTAGAATGCCTTTTGGGTTCAAGAACGCAGCTCAAACTTTTCAGTGTTTGATGGACAGCGTTGTGTGGGACATGCCTTTTCTATTTGTTTATTTAGATGACATTTTAGTTGCCAGCACCAGTTTGGATGAGCATTTGACTCATCTTTGGGCACCGTTTGCACATCTCAGTGCTCACAGATTAATTGTGAATGTTACCAAGTATTAGTTTGGTGTCCATTCTGTTGATTACTTTGCTGTACAACATTTCTGCTTCCTGTTAGAAGGGCGCCCATACACTGCTTTTGTGGATCACAAGCTATTGGTAGCTGCAATGAGCAAAATTTCGGACCCTTGGTCTGCATGTCGGCAACATCATTTGGAGTTCATTTCTGAATTCACCACAGACATCCATTATGTTGCTGGTAAACACATTGTGGTTGCTAATTGTCTTTCGCATTCAGAGGTTGGTTCTGTCCACTTCAGTGTGGATAATGCACTAATGGCAGTGGACCAGGCAGCTGACAGTGAGATTCTGGAGTTGCAGTCTGCTGACACTGGTCTGCAGCTCCAGGACGTGCCCTTTGGTGATGCCTCACTGCTTTGTGATGTCTCAACAGGAACCGTGCAGCCCATTATGCCACATGGCTGGCGGCACTGGGTTTTCGATGCTGTCCATAGCCTTTCTCACCCTGGACGCAAGGCATCATAAAAGCTGCTTTCAGCTAAGTTTGTTTGGCGTGGGATGAAAAAGGACATTGTGACTGGACCGCTGCTTGCCTTGGCTTGGGCTTTCATCGACTCCTGGGTCTCTCGTTTTGATGTGCCTGCCGACTTCTCATCTGATCAAGGACCGCAGTTCACATGCAAATTGTGGGGTGCAATTGCCTGTGAGCTCCACACCACCACTTATCACCCGCAAGCTAACGGGTTGTGTGAGCATCTTCACCACTCTGTGAAGGCTGCCCTTCGTGCATCTCATCAGGATGCTTCTTCGTCTGACAGGTTGCCATGGGTTTTTCTGGGTTTGCAGACTGCTCCACAGGCTGACCTGCAGAATTCCTCTGCTGAGTTGGTCTATTTACAGCCTTTGCGGGTACCTGGTGATTTTCAACCAGATGCATCGGTTCCTTGGTTGGCCTCACAGCAGCGCTCAGCTTTTCAGGACACTGTGGCCACTTTTGGTGCAACACCCATGTTGCATCACGGGTTCCCGCGATCTCATGTTCTCCCGAATCTGGCGGATGTCCATTTTGTTGTCGTTCGGCATGATGCTCATTGCGATCCTTTGCACCACTCCCCCCACCCCACGATGGGCCTTTTTGTATGCTGCAGCCTGGTTTTTTGTTTTAGAATTGGGTGGTAAGGCCGACCGCATTTCTGTGGACCGTTTGAAGCCGGCCCATTTAGATTTAGATGCCCCAGTGCCACTCGGCCAGCTTCCTCATAGGGGTCGCCCACCCTGTTCAGTTCCATCACCGGCACCGGTTGTGTCTGATACTGATACTTCTTGTATGCGGGAGAATTTTGCTCATGGAAGTTTTACATACAGAAATTAATTTAAAAATGCCTAGAAGAGGTGAGACCATGACATCTGATTGGTTGGTCTCACCTCCTCTAAAATCTAATTGGTTATCTACCTGAACCATCCATTATCTGATCTGGTGTGATCTTTTCCTGTTTCAGGTGGACATATTCAAAAGGTGTTTTCCAAATGAATGGGGACCTATACCTGCTGCCAGGAAAAGGGCTCTGAAATGCAGCAAGTACAGCTGACCTGCTGTGGCAACAAAATGCAGACCAACACATACAGGCACATCACGGCCTGCCGGTGCAGCTTCTGCAAGGGGCAGCAGTGAAGCAGACAGGTGAACGGCCCAGCGCTCTTTCAGACACCTTTGGTCACCATGGAAATCTGAATGTCTTCTTAACCTCCTCAAATGTCACTTTCATAAACAAGACATTATCCCCAGAATAATAATATACTTTAGTTCCAGTTTCCACCTAAATATACTCCAGGTAATCAGTTTAGCACAAATGAGTCTTAAAATGAATCACTAACATGTACGTATTTTACTATCACAGTATTATGGTAATGTGTGATTATAATCTTATATTCAAATTAACCATACTAAACTATATTAGGTAAGAAAATACTACAACAGTATTTCAGGCTGAGGACCAGGACCTGTGGTTGGTGACTACATGACAAAATGATTTTCTGATGTAATGAGCTTGTAATCCAATTACAGTCCTGTTTAACCTAACTAAATGAGATGGCGAGTTATAATAATCAGTAAACACTAAATAAGTGGACTTTTATTCATATATCTATGTATTTACATTTATATATCCACATTTCTTTGCCCTCACAACCACACTTTAATAATACTTTTATGCATGGTTACTACACATTTGACTTACACGTTTGGAAACAAAGACAGGCCTTTGACCTTTTTTGGACTAACTGCTAGCTTAGCGACAGACTATTTTCGCATTAAAAATGCTCACTTGGGGCGGAAATAAGCAAACTGTTCAGTAGCAGTAATGGGCGGATCAACATGTCTGCGGGGCCTAGGCTGACATGGGGAGGGAGCTCCAATGTGGGCCAGCCAAGCTACTGTATAAAGAGAGCCGCGAGGGAACTAAAAATGATGGAACATCAATAATCTGCTAATCCAAGCGCACGGTGCCAGTGGTAAAACCTACCGGTCAGGGTGGCGGCGGGAATGCTGCCAGTGAAATGCACTGATCGGGGGCATCGCACCACTGGATTCATTGGTGTCATTTAAGAAGTTTGCGTGACTAAGTCAGCAACCTCCGGCTCCTTGAGCACAAGGCTGTGGCTCTTCTCAGAACCATAGACCCATTCACATTTTCATGTCTTAACATATTATACTTTCGGAAATATAAATCATTTTTTGTGGGCTAATATTAGTATTTTTCATTTAGGAATTTCTTTAGCTATATGTGAATGAGGCGGTCCATTACACGCTTCTGTAATGTCTTAAATGCATAATTTACATATTCCTCAAAGTCATTCTCCAGGGCAAATGGTATGCTTTCCAGAGTTTTCTTCAGTGTCCCAGATTGGATGTAGGCTTCAAAGTTTATTGGGATTAATATTTCCTTAATATACTTATTGTAGTAAATCGTCACCACGGCTTCCCAGGTTGTCATAAAATAACATTTTCTCTGATTTACATATTATATCCTGCTGAGTTTGGAGTGGTGAGTACATTTTGCACAGCTCGGTCAGCACAGTTACAAGTAGTGAAGTGGAGAGTGAAGGGCAAACGACTACAGAGCCAAACAAACTTTACTCATAAAGAAGGGGTGACGGTGAAGACCATCGCTACAGAACTCAACAATACGCTGTTATGCATCATTTAAAACGGAGATGCCCCACGAAGTTGTTTTTCTTTATTTTTGGAAAGTACTTGAAGTTTGAAGTTAAATGCATATATACCGATATCGCATTAAAAAAAAAAATCTCAAAACGCTCTTCTCTATCCTCTTTGAAAATCTTGGGTCGGACATTTAGGATAAAATGGCTCTTTGCTTTAAAAAGGTTGCCCACCTCTGCCCTCGGTTTATGCTTTACGAGGCTTCCGAGGCTAAGGTTAGTCTTGATTTTTTCATACATTTGATTAATTTTGTCTTCTCTCCACGACTGTTAACAATTTGTCTACCACTCAAGCAGGACAGTATCAAAGACACAGGAGCTGTAAAGTTAGTCTTGTAACCTTCGCAGCCATTTATTCTTCTGTTGAGTTACTTTGTGCTGCTTGGCAGTGAAACAGCCATTAGCCTCCCACCAGACTCCAATGTAAAGAGAAATCTGGGTAGCGTGAAGTCCTAAAGCAGGTGGGAGGAGGGCAATTATTGTCAAGCTTGAAAAGTGTCAAAAAAATGCAACTAACATACATTTTGCTATAATTTAAACAATTGAAATATTTTATATCCATAAATTAAACTTCTGTAAACTCGGTCTTCAGTTTTCCAAAGATACAGTTTAAGTGAAAGCAGATACCTTGATTCATAAATGTCTTCGGGCAAAAATATGTACGTCAAATGTATAGTGACCATGGTACAAGTGGGTCAATGCACTCCTAACTCTGCATTATACATTTTTAAATGCACTCTGCATGGGTTCTTTTGCGTCCACTTGTCACGCTTTAACCATCACTTGGTGTATTGGGGGTGGAACCATAGTATCATGCTGTGTCTTTTTAGGTTGAAAATAAAACTTTTTGCAGCTGTTTTGGCATTTGTCATTATCAATGTTTTTCTGACGGAGAACCAGACCCTCCATGTAGGTAATGCTTTAGCCTCCATCCACATTTAGTGTCACGATCAACGATCTCGGGGCGGATGTCACGCCAGCTCTCCAAACCGCCGGGAGACAGCACACGGGGCAGTCAGTATTACATCTGATCTTTAATCTGACAAGGTAGATGTTGCGCTTTTAGCAGGTCAGTGGAAAAAGGTATTTACAGGAAGATGAAGCATCAACCTAGTTTAAAGCACGAGTAAACAAAACAATCACCTGACCAAAAAGCAACTTCTCTGTACAGCAAGGTACTGAGATAAACGTAACGTATTTACAGAACACTGTATACATATACACAACTCAGCAAGTGTCCTAAGAATGAATCTGCTCAGATCTGAGGTGCATGCTTCTGAGACTCACGAGCTGAACCCCCAGCTGCCCCTGCAAGATCTAATCAGTGCTGGGGCGTTTACTCAGTATTTACCTCGTGCCGAATGCGCAGTGAGTTACACAGCTAAGACAAGACAGCTTCCTACTGTGGTGAGCAGGAGCCCGACCCACAGCCAATCTGCAGTAAAACACAGCAAAGCGAAGAGCTGCCCAACCTATGAAAAAGGACAGCATGGCATGTGCACGAGACAGGGCCTACATTACTTACACGGTATTATACAAGTCCATGTATGCGGACGTACAGACAAACCAATGGTTGTGTATGAACGACTGTCATATGGGGGAGCTATAAGCCTGATTCGGGCATGTCAGACCCATCAGTCATTAGGTAGCCAATCCCATAGCGGCCATTGGGGGCAGTGTCCATGTCCTGGGAGCCACTCTGCTTCCTATAAATGCTCTTGCCGGGCATTGGGGAGGGGGCCTCGCTGGGGGACTTGCCCTGAATGAGGCTGGTGTCGTCATCCTCGGCACCAGGACTTTCCTTGATGATCCGGCCCTTTTTGTAGGGGACGTTGGAGAGGCTGCTGGATCCGTCACTGATGAGGTCGAAGAACCGGAGCACGAACACCACGGGCACAGGGAGCACGGCCAAGGCCACCAGCGAACCGCACATGGCCAGACCCCAGTGGGGGTAAAGCAGTGGCTTCTCCTGGGCCTGGGATGCACAAACATCATGATGCACAACTTCTGTTTTCAATAGCTCTAGGATCATTCGATTTCAATTAGGTCATATTACAGTAGAGAAACTATTGATGCCATGGAGAAATTCTGCACACGGCAGTGAGATTTGTGGTGCACATATGAACAAACGTTTAATGCAAAACAGACAAGGTGCCAGGATAGGACACACGATGCAAACAAATGGTTTGTATACGCAGTACACAAGCAGAATCCTGAAAGACACAATATTATAGGATATTGATGGGCAACAATATTCATGCTCTTGCACAGGACAGGGGGAGAGAGACGTGAGGGTAGACTGGGGAAGTGGGAAGGGGGAGTGGCTTCGGAGGGATGCCTGAAGGAAGGGTGGGATTACTTTGTGTGACTGTCCACATGCCCTATCTTCAAGAAGCTAAATAAAGACTAAGAAAAACAAAAAATCATAGGCTTGTATGTGTGTCACCAAAGCCTTGCCAGTACTTACCAGCTCCTCGATCCAAGCATTGTAGCTGGGGGGCGTCATGCCGAGCTGGATGGCACTGGCTACCAACAGCGCCAGTAGCACACAGGGTGTAAAGTACTTCCACATGTAGTAATAGAAGCGGAACGGTGAGAATCCAAGCATGTCCTTTAGGTCCTCAAAGAATCTGTTAAAAACAGGGCAGCTGAGGTAAACTGACAGCAAAAAACATCAACGCAATGACATCATCTGCCTCACAAAGACAGATGTTAATCAAGGGAACCAGCCCAGTAGCATGATAAATAGGAGCGTTGCTGAACACGGCATTGAGAATACCTTAATATCAACACCAACATGGCATCCTGCAGGATCAACTGAAGGTAAAAGGCTAGACTTGTGTTTTCGATGCTCCCATAACACATACCTATCAACACCATAAACCCAGGCCACCGCTACATTCTCCAGGACCACCACAATCAGCAGGGGCACCGTGGCAGAGTAGTCATCGAACATGGCCACAAAGTAGTTCCCTGAGCGCTGCACAAAGAGCAGGCCGATGCTGAACGCCAGCAGGCAACAGCCCGCTGTGTTTAGCATGGGTAAGAAGGAGCAACAAAAACGACGTTAGTGTTACACACAGCTACATGGGGACAGGAAAACAGTCCAAAAACATCCAAGACCAATGTGGGACCCTAGCACAAGCATATGATAATCTACACCCAAACAGTACAATTCATAAGACACGGAGCATTGCTTGTGCTGTTGTCTTGACATCCCCATGTTCTGCAAGCCTACCTGTGAAGAACTCCTTGCGCACTTTGAAGGTGTCCACTATGGGGGTGATAATTCCCTCAATGGTGCCGAACATGCTGCCCAAACCCAGGTTGACCAGCATGAGGAAGAACATGACAGACCAGAAGGGTGAGGCGGGAAAGTGGGTCATGGCTTCAGTGAAGGCGATGAATGCCAGACCAGTGCCTTGAACTGCCTGTGGACCCCAAGGAACCACAAATCATCAGTCCTGAGAGGCAGGGCAGGGCTGCACTGTAAAAACACTAAATGGTCAATCCCCCGGCACTGCTGAACTGGGGGGGCAAGACAAGTTGTGTTGTGGCAGTTGACTCCTCCCAATTTTGTCAATGGCTTATGCTTTATGTTTAAATCCTGTTGTCCTCCTCCCCAGTGGACTGTCCTCCTGCTTCACACCCAATCTTAATCCTGCCTCTTTCTGAACTTCAGAAATAAATTTCACTTTTACGTTCCCTTTGATCCCAATGCTGCTGGATTCTACACAAAACAATCTCTTGTTTTCATGCACAAATCACAATCTTGTGAAAAAGTACACCCTCTTTCAGTTCTATGGTTTTATATATCAGGATATAATAAAAATCATCAGGTCTTTAGGAAATCTTAAAAATTAGGTAAATACCACCTCAGGTGAGCAACAACACATATTACATCATATCATTACTTAACAAAAACTAAGCCAAAATACAGAAACCATGTGTGAAGTACACCTATATACCACTTAGTACAAGTATGATTAGGTGGCTTGTAGAATCACCTTTAGCAGCAAAACCTTGTACTAATTGTCTTCTGTATGACTTCAGTCTCTCACATCATTTTAGAGAAATGTTTGCCCACTCTTCTTTCCAGGGTTGAATTAGTTTATTGAGGTTTGCAAATATTCACTTATGCACAGCTCTCTTAAGGTCCCACCACAGCATTTCATCCGATTGAGGTCTGGACTTTAACTGGGCCATTGAAACACTTTGATTCTTTTCTTGTTCAGCCATTCTGTTGTACATTTGCTGGTGTGCTGGGGATTACTGTCCTGTTGCATGACCCAATTTCAGCCAAGTTTTAGCTGCCAGACAGATCACGTCACATTTGACGCTACAATACTTGAGTATACAGAGAAGTTCATGGTTGACTCAATGACTGCAAGATGCACAGCTGTGCATTATGGCCAAGTATCTCCACTTTAGTGTCACATGTCCAAAGGACATTGTTCCAGAAGTCTTGTGGTTTGTTCTAATGCAACGTCGAAAACCGAAGCCGTCCTCCCATGTTATTCCGTTCTCCTGGCAACCCAACCAAACAAGCCATATCTCAGTTTTTTGCAATTTCTCTGAATCTGACCTTGGGGTGAATTTGCTGAGACGTCCATTCCTTGGCAGCTGTCTTGAATGTTTCCCACTGTAGAATGATGGTCTTCAAATTGTTTTGAAATGGCTTTATAACCCATCCCAGACTGATGGGCAGCAATTGCTTCTCTAAGATCATTGCTGATGTCTTTCCTCCCTGGCATTTTGTTGGTCTGGAGCATTCAGGCGCATGGTAACAAACTGCCAAAACATTGCTTTTATAGAGGTGGCTACACTTGCTGATGATCAATTCAGTGCATTTGATTAGCAGCACCTGTCTGCTGCTTACTCTCTTAATTCCCATGGGAGCAGTAAGGGTGTACAGCACTTAGTTTTCACACACTGCTTCTGCACTTTGGCTTAGTTTTTGTTAAATAATGACATAATGTAAAATGTCATGTGTTGTTCACATGAGCTTGTACATACATAATTTTAAGACTTGCTAAGGACCATTTTTCTTATGTCCTGATATGCAAAACCTGATACTTTTGCTCAGTTAAAATAACGTGTGAGAACTGCAAAATTTGCTCATAACCAAAAAGGTGATCAATATTTTTTATTACCGTCTTACGTCTGTAAATTTAAAGAACCTATTTTGAACAAATGAAGCCAAACTTTGAGAAAATGTGATATTAAAGATGTGGAAAAGGGTCTATTTTCAAAATGAAAATGGTTTTGGAGATATGCGAGGTAAAGCTGCGATAGCGACCACAAAACAGAGGCCACGCCTCCATGACATCTGACCTTGTTCAGCTCGTCCTCGATGTCACAGGTCTCTAGCCCCAGTGCGGCATAGCTGTCCTCCTTCACCCCACGGATGATGTCCGTCATCTGTCGGTAGTCCTCCGGGGTGACGTGACTGAAGTCGATGTGCTTTGGTATGAGGTCAGGGCTGATCTCATTCCCCAGATACCCAATTATCTTCTTCACGTTCCTGGATTATTATGGACAGAAAATATTGTCTGTTGATCTTTCGAAGGACACAGTGATGACTGAATACATTGGTATAGATCTTTAACTTCAACACCTTGTTGTCATACTTGTATGTTATTGTATACTGTTTGTTTATTGTAAATATTGTATGTATGGTGCAGGTATGTTTTTGTTTCTGTTATGTACTATTTATTGTTCTTCATTATTATATGTTGCTTAAGTCTGCATTTCATTGTATTTTTGCCAATGGCATGCTGAGCTGATATCAAAGATGCGCAGGGCAAGAAATTACAAACTATTGGGATGTCAGCTGTGCAGAAATACTTTAAATTGGAAACTGTCGCCAACAGCTGCCTGCAATGTTTGCACTGCCATCCTTTTGAAACAATGTAGCAACAGAGTTACTTAATAAAATTAATATAATTACTAATACATAAATAAATGTCACCTCTGCCAGAGTTTGGAAAGCTATAGTGGCATCCTTTTGATCTGGTCTGACGCTTCTCTCATCATTGATTGATTGACTGATTATTGGCTGCCTCACACATTCTCTGATCTTGTTCTTGGTACTGAAGGATAATTATTCTGATAAGCAGTTTGAGTATGGAAGGGTGCATGCATGCATGTATGCATGGACATGTGCAAGAATGCAAATGTGGCTTCCTTTGCTGTCTTCACATAAACCCTTTTCCAATAATAGGTGCCATGTTTGAGTCTCTTAAACATGGTCTGTCACCCTAATTCTGCTCTTCACCTCAACATTCCCTGAACATCTTACTGTGTGGACTCACATTGCAACACACTTGGTATTCATGACATTGGCCTTGAAGCCCAGCACAGCAAACACCACCAGTGTGGCCAGCACTGACGTCAAAAAATTGATTGAGGAAACCAGCACAGCATCAAAATGGCAGTTGTTGTCACGCTTGTTGTAGCTGGAGAAGGCGATGACCCCCCCAAAGCCCAGGCCCAGGGCAAAGAAGACCTGTGTAGCAGCTTCACGCCACACTTTGGCCTCCAACATGATCTCCAGCTGCCCACAGAGAAAGGAAATAAACTTCACCCAAAAGGAAATCTGTATCAGGTGTGGCACAAATGAGCCCAGAATTCAGCTCATACAGCTACTAACTTTCAGAATTTTTCACAACTTTGTGTCTATTCTATTTCTATACTACTAGCTGTAATATATATAAAAATACAGATATGCACAGTAACCTGAAACACTCATGGAACACATCACCATATTACAAACTAGCTAGAGGATATCCAAATGACCTGAAGAATTTCCAGATGTTTCACTGAGGAGTTTTTGCACTGCTTGGTACAAACTCACAGACCACATCATGGTTGAAGTTGGACAACATGGAGCCGCTCCATTTCACAGGCAGTAGCAGGATTAACATGGCCGAGCTCGTGCCCAGGCAGAGGTGGGACAATCTCGGTCGTACCTTCGGGGTGAACATGTGCTGAATGCCGTCCAGCGACCCCTTCAGGAGTAGGGCTCTCACGAGGAAGCAGATAAGCACCACATAGGGGAAGAGAGAGCTGAAGTACATCACCTACGAAAAGCCAGGGGTGAAGACATTAGTGTTAGCATACATGTCGATCTATCTACATGGAATACAGTGAGATGAGTGATAAAATCCTGGTTGATTTGGAGAAAAGAGTCAGTTATTTAAAAAGGTGGGGTCTGCTTATACATGGTGGTGCACTGATGAGGTCATATTTGTGTCTAATATCACCGATAACCTGCTAAGTTGTGCTGGCAGTGGAGCTTGCTAACTGGGGGAGAGAATGGAAATCTGGTTTGCTCCTCTCGTGTCCATTCTGCAACGGCATAGCTTTGGGTATGGATGTTTGTGGGAGTAACATGTGTGTTGAAAACAAACCTCCGCCCTTGCAGCACATCCTCATTTTGTCACTGGTTTGGCCGCATGCCAACCTGTGAAATTTACATCTTATAGGGTGACCAAATAATCCACGTTAGGGAGGACACTTTGGGCTAGGACAGGATATGCAAACTACCGTTTTAATTAAAAGTACCCAGAAACACTGAATTTACTGCTGTGTGTTGATTGGTCAGTCTCCTATAATCATGCATGTATTACTAATGTCAATTAGCAATAGCTGGATGAGTGTTTCTGTCAAGGAAACAAATCAGTCAAAGCACAAGAAGAACTGAACTATTCAGCCAAGCACGGGGAAGTCTTTCAGTTTAAAGTTCGTAAGCAAAATTCGGAGTTGCTCAATGTGTACTCCCTGGCATAGATTATCTGGCCACCCTATACAAAGCCTATATAAAGCAGAAATAATGTATGTACAGTGTAGTTCCACTTACCTGAACCTATATAGTCATGTGCCATTTAACAATGGGGATTCATTCTGAGAAATACATCCTTAGGCGATTTTCTCATTGTGAGAACATTATAGAGTTTACTTATGCAAATCTCTGGTATAGCCTTACTACACACCTAGGCTAAATCGTATAGCCTAAATAACAAAAGTACAATGCCAAGTAGCTCGAAGTGTCCTCCCTGACATGGACTTTTTGGTTTCCCTACACCTCATGGCCGCGAGGTGGCAACATGGGCTAATAAAACACGAGTCTCACAGGTAAATCATATGGACTTGACATTTATGGCTTAAGGTTACCGCCAACGCCTTCAATGTAGCGACATTATCAAGGCCATGGTTAGCAGATGAAGAAACACAAGTGGTAGGTCAAGGGAGAATTTTCAGTATGCACTATATGCAATATAGCGCACTAGGGCTGGGTACCGCCACTGATTTCCCAAGTCAATTCAATTCCGATTCACAAGGTACTGAGTTGATTTGATTATTGATTCCATTTCATGATGCTGAATAGTTAGCAATCTGCATGAATTTGGCATATGGTAATGTTCATTAAATTTGGTTAGCGGAGCATGGAAGATGCCACTGTTATGGTATATCATGGAGGCGATAAACACTCAAGAAGAAAGGGACAGCTCAGCAGCCACAACATCTTTTAAAAGGGGAGATATTGTGGATAATCAAGGTGTAAGTAAACGTCCATATAATACTGAAAAGCGAGTGTCTGGACAAACTTACGCCCTGTAATCACATTGCATTTCTCATCCCCGATTCATCTCTAATGTATTTTGGTTGAATAACATCTTTTTATTTGATAGATAGCAATATTAAGCACAACCATCTCGAATAATAGCAATTTGATATCATGACTCCTTCATTGGAGCAGCTCTGCCATGTTTTGAATGGGATCTTGTTGACAGACCTCACTGTGCGAGTGTGGCCACGTGAAATTAATGAGGTTTAAGTTTCATACATCCTTAGGAAAAAAAATGTTCGTATTAAACAAATCGATCTAGGGTTTAATAGAAATCAATATTGGATTGAGCAAATAAAGATCAATTAGAATCAGGACATCCGTTTTTTTAAACCCAGCCCTAAAATACACCCCTCCGAACTGCAAAGGCTCATAACACTATGCACAGATAACAGAAATTGGAGTGGGTTCAAACAGTGACTACCTAATCACAATGAAATGAACATCCATGGTTTTTAAAACCAGAACACTGTATTGTACAGTAGAATAAAGACTCATCCTTAAGACAAACT
>JAODUD010000001.1:8569631-8580042 GCA_026784285.1 Stomatorhinus walkeri | reverse complement strand
TTCTTATGTTCTTACTGCAACACATCAGAAAAGTATATAAAGGTGCCCATCATTAGTGGCATCTAAGTGCACATCTTCATTCCATTTATTAGTCCAAAAAACATTCAATTCTATCATGCTGTCTTGGGACCTGCAACTAATTTTATCCTGACAAAACTCACACAGGATTAAGACTACATTGCATGGCAGAGTCAGTACGGCATTAGAGGGTATTCGAACCTACAACCAGGGCCGGCCAATCCTACAAGCGACATAGGCGGCTGCCTGGGGCGACAACTTCTGAGGCAGCACCGACTATATTTCACTTTGCCTTGGACGGAGGGCACTGGTGCTGGTGTTCGCCCAGGGTACCAAAATCGGCTAGGACCGGTTCTGACTACAACCCACCACAGCAGGTCTGTGCTGCCCACATATATTCAGTATAGAATGGACTCCATTTATGATAAAATATTATCTTCAAGTATTTGGGGGATCCAAACTCACATACCTTCAGATTCTGACATATGATGTTATTACTTGCATTTTAAACAAAACTTGTATACTTGTCATCTTGAAGTGAAAATGAGGAAACAAGTTATTTTTTTCTACTTATACGCACAGAATTACGAGCCTTCATGAGCTGAGCACGTGATTGGGAATATGGTGAGATGGTGGATTGTTGAACCTGCAGTCATTCACCAGTGAAAGCACACGTATTGCAAGTTAATCGCATTCAAAGTTTAATGACATTATAATTCGCAAAGCTCCATTTAGGCAGCTGATTTAAACTTGCGTTTCCCGAAAACAGAATAAATGACTCATTTGCTTTATGTGTAAGTGAACAAATCGCGGAATACCCCTGATGTACTCACCACACACAAGTCATTAAGCCAAGAAACTTTAATAATTCAGTAGGGAAGCCAACCCGATAAGCGTGGGGCCCCAAACCGTGCGTCGGTGCTCACGGGTGGCCGGCCGTCGGCGGCAACCGACCGCACTGTTACTGGAGCTGAAAAGGCCACCGGCGGCGGTCCGCAATACGGACGCACAGTGCCGCAATCCGGACCAGGTTATCATTACAACCCGCAAACTGGGCCGATTCAAACCACAGTTTTTAAAATCTCAAACAAAAGCTAAAAATGTCAGAATGATTTTCTGCATTTACATATGACGAGAGCCTTAATAAAAGAAAGACGACATCATGTACATGCAGTAATGTTCAGACATACAGTACATGAACCGGAACGTATATAAATGAAACACGGTATTATATATATACGCGAGCCTTTATAAGTACGGCATCATGTATATATGCAGAAATATTGAACATGAACACAAAAAGAAAGACTCATTATGTGCATGTGCAGAGATCCCTACTGTTTTCATTTCACTGCAAATCGTACCGTGCGCAGATGATAAATAATATCTGAACATGAACCGGAGCCCAGTGCTTATTAATGCCCAACTTATAGCGCAATCATTCCGTAACATGAACGTCCGACATTAAGTAATATATCAGATTTTTGCCACTGGAGGTAAATGTGCCCTAATTAACATGGTGGTGTATTTATCGTCATTTCGTTTTTTAATAATTTTCTTACCAGAATGAAATGATTTCCCCGCCCAGTCATCCTGTCACATCCATGTGCGCTCTTTCCTTCGAACCCGTAAGCATCCTGCACCAAAGCTCGCAAGGTGAATGTAAATGCGCCAAAACACAACGCACACGCTATTTACCTGCGCTGGAGACTGACGACCTTCTCACAAGTAAGTGCGTCGGGTATCACGCTGCTGCGGGGTCACACGCCGTTCGAGCAGCATCGTTCGGCCGGCGATGAGCGCAAGAGGCACGGCCAGCTCGCAGTGTTAGCAGCGCACGGCATTATAGTCATGTAGTAGGGGCGTCATACTCTACCCAACAGAAAGTAACGGCCTTTTTGTGTTTTTTTTCGTGACCGACATTTTTGTGTGCAAGAGAATTGTAAAAAAATCAAAATGCAATGTTTTTTTCTTTGTCCACTTTAACATTCTTTCTATATTGTGACTTAACATGACTGCGACACCCCTATGTACATCTTGGTTCAGCCCACAATTACGAATGCTTAAGCCTCCGACTGCGGTGAGTTTATATACTGTCGTGCGCAATTCGGTTATAGAGATTCGCTGAACTTGAAGATGCTACGGTATTCAGTTTTTTGCACTTTGTGTGTGATTAAACGAGTGAGTCTGTGCTTCTCAAATCAACACGAGATTAACGCATGCGATCCATTAACCTTAGCTGGGTTTATCTTCATTTCAGTATTAACGCTCGGCAAGAGAAAAACTGAAATAACGATATTGCATATTTGAATTGGGACGCTATATATGGACATTTAACGTATAAACGTATTATAATATTCTTAGCCGAGTTTCTATTGTATCGTGCGTTTAATATATCAATAATGTTTAATGTTTTACCACTCCAGCGTTTTAATAATGACGAAATGCACTTTTAACGAGTCAGTTCTCCCTGATACTGAAGATTTGTTTAAACGTTTTACAAACTGCTACTTTTACTGCATTTTAATTGTTTCTTTCATCCTTATAAGCGAGTGGTAGCTGTTCATGCTGGGGCAGGTCTATATTTGCTGCCTACGTTAAACAGTAAACGGTAGTTGTATAATCTATAACATTTTAAGCATTCTCAACTAGTAATAATGTTCTATAAGTCAGCACGCGTACTGATTGAGCGGTTCATTATTATAGTTAGTCGGCGGAGTGATACAATGTAACAAGTTTCTAAAAATGTCTGATGAAAAAATTCAGGCAATTTGCAGGTCGAAACTGCCGTGTAATGCTGACATGCGGTTACTGGAAAGCTGGAGACCGCCGGCCCGGCTTGTAATAGTGCTGGCCTTTCAGCTGATGACTGGTACGCGAAGCTTCTCCCTAACACCTTTCCGTTTACATGCGTTTCTCCTGTCTTCAGTTTTCCATCCCATTTGTAAAATGTGCTCTCAGCACCCCTGCGCGTTTCCTCAGATGATTTGCAACATGGTCTTTGGCACAGTGGCTGTGGGTAAAAGCAGGCTGATTACCGTAGCCTCTCATATTACTTACACTGACAGGCAACTAAGTCCCTTTTCACTGTGCTGCTCTGGATGATGCATCTCTTTGATACTTGTGTGATTTTTCTGAGCTGGATGCAGTAGTTCAGAGGGATGCTGTGATAGGCGGTGGTAAGTAGGACAGCTATAGGCAGTGATTCTTCATCATCCCTGACAACTGCCCTGAACTGGAGACTGAAACCCACCTATTGAAGTTATGGAACCGAAGATTTGTTTTGCGGATGAGCACTTAATGGATTAATCACACATTTTTATAGTTTTAATATTACACCTTTATTTGTAAGAATGTAATCTACATGTATGAATCCTGGCAAGGAACATTTTATTTGGTTTGTATTAACTCACTAGACATAATAGTTACAAAACATTAAAATTTGAATCTAAATGTTGCTGGAACTGTTAACAGCAGATGCCAAACCTCAGATAGTAATACGGTAAGGGGGGGGGGGGGTGTCATTCTGGAGGGAAAGTCCACATCCAGAGTTATATTGATTCATTCCCTGTTCCATCTTCATCAGCACGTAAATGAGTATATTGTAGTTTTTCGGGTCCTCCTGCTTTGCTGTATGCATCCTATCCCTGCCCTTTAAATCGTGACAGGGAGACCCCAGCCTGCCCCAAGTCACATGGTTCTGCTCATCATGTTGAGCAGATTTGTTCTCACAGAGCTATACCTGTCTTTACATGCATCACGGCTGTGACTGTTCATGTGCGGGATAGTCTGTGGAAACGCAGGTGTGTTCTGTATGACTGCTGCAGTCTTTTCCTTACTATTGTGATGTATGTCACTGTGCAGTATTTTATTTTGGCTTTATTTGTACTGTTGGCTAATCTTAAGTATCACAATGATGTACTCGGTGGTCATTTTTCTGTGATTCTTTGGTCCTTCGTGCAGTGAAACCGTCTAAGCAGACGAATTATCGCTTGTGTTTTGTTTAGTTGCCACAGATATCTGGGCTAATTGACTGGGTAAAGAACTGGATATCACCAAACAGGCAAGACCAACAGCGTATAGACGATAAACAGCAAAGACTATGTGCTTTAATATTTCAGAGTATGATAGCAGATACAAATAAAGATCAATAAAAATGGCTCAGATATTTGTGTGATGTTAGTGGAAGGTATACTGGAAATTTTCGCCTCTTCCATATTTAACGTGTATGTGGGTGGGCTCCAGTGAAAAACACCAAGTACTTCAGAGTGACTTACATAAGCCGAACGGCAAAAGATACTGTTTAGAAGCAAGTAGAACAGCTGGAGATAAAAGAAAATGCTGTCTTTGTCTTGTTAATGACGCGCTGCATCTGAGCTGGTTTCAGAGTCGGGAATGGTTACCGCCTGCACCCCATTTGGCCATTAATATGGGGAGGTTCATCAGTGACGCTGGAGTTTTCTTCATATAAACTTCATGTAGGCAGAGTGCGGCGGCAGCAGGAGCGCTGCGGATGTCCTTCTGAATACTTAATGTCACGAACCGGCCTGTGGAAACCTGAAGCCAGCTGAAAGGCGACAGGGTTACCGTGGTATCGCAGACCACACAGCACGAGTGGGGCCCAATACGGAAGGAAACACACAGTAACATTGTACACGTACAGGATGTTATTAAAAAGCACTGATCATTAATACCTCACAACATGTGGCTACCGTTTTATGCCAATGTGACCTGTTTACTTAGAAAACCAATGGCAGCTTAGCCTTAGCATGCTCACAGTGCAACCCCGCTAATATCCCATCCCATAGCAAATGAAAATAGCTTTGAAATATTCTGTCAAAGTGCATTTAATTTATAGCCTTAAAATGTAATTGACTTAGTACTAGAAGTTTTCTACCTGGGATGTTTTTGAGATTTTTGAGGAAAATTGATTACAGAAAATAGATTAGATTTTACATGGGTTAGTGGAATGGAACAAGGAGGGTGATATATAAGCATACTGATCTGAATAAGTGTGACAACATTAAGCCTAAAAATGTGTTTTAGTGAGTACATCTGTTTCAGTGTACACCAGATGAATGTCCTTGGCTGAAGATTAACTTCAGAAAATTATCCTACACAAGGAACCATATCAGTAGGACATGGATTTAATTCTTAGTCTGAAGTACATATTCAAAAGTCAACCCCTGTATTTGTGTCATTAGATGTTTAATAACATTGCTGGCAGGGCGCCAGAACCTCCAGACTCTGTGACACTGTCTGTAATTGTAAATAGCCTTTGTTGTATTGTTCTTGTTAATGGTTGCATTTCCCTATAGTCGCGGGTGTGGTTGCCCGTGTCTTGTATGTACCCTGTACCATCCTTGTGTGTTCTTAGCCTGTAGGCCTATACCTCTCCCACCGTGTGTGCGCCTTACAGTTTGGCATCTGACACCCTTGTGTTTCGGCTGTATGTATTTGGTTCGATGCCCGCTGGGTGCTTGTTATAGTCTATTAAGGACTGCTATTAAAGAGCGCGTTTTCCCAGACAGGCAACTCTCCTTGTCCTTCTCTGCTCCCGCGATACCTCAGTCATCCATACATCCATCCATCCTTCATGCATCCATTTCCATTCTGCTTATCCAGCTCTGATCATTATTTAGACTTGACTGCCTATTCTGTAGATCACACGTCTTTATTTTTGATTTCAGATGGTGGAGATATGGTGACTCGGTGCAGGGTGCTGTGTGGTCTGTGTGTGGAGGCTTCATGACCTCCAGCTGTTTACCTGGGATTCCGCATGCTACTCCGGTTTCCTCCATCCAAACAGGTGTACCCTGCAGCGGCTCAGCATCTCATATAGATCTCGTGCTACACTGGTTATTAAAGATGGATGAATGGATGGATTTTGTGACCAGTACAAAGGCTGGAAATGGGAGCACAGAGCAGTACACAGTTTTTGCCTCAGCAAGAGCAACGCTGTCTGGATCTGGGTCGAAACCCAGGAAGACAGATGGGGGGCAGTTCACAGCTGAAAATAGTGGCCAAGAATTGCTGATGGTGCACTGAACTGTTGGAAAATATTCATGGCAAAGTGTGGAGTGACTCAGGAAGCAGGACACGCACACACGCATACAAACACATATGTATACACATCTCTTACATACACACACAACTCACACACATACTGATACTGAGACACACACACACTCACATACACATCTCTCTCACACATAGGATCTCACACATACACTCAGACACACACTCACAGACCTGTACTCATATCTTTGTGGGGATTGTCCGTTCATTTCTATGAGAAAAAACAAAATCCAAAAAAGACAACCCCTACTCAGTCTTAACCTTAACCGTAAGTAACCAATCAAAATACATGTCTGTTGGTATTTTTATTGTTTTGATTGCAGTCACAATATTTTTTATAAAATTGAGGTTATCCTTAAGGGGACTGTAAAAATGGTCCCCAGAATTACAGGTTTTTGTCATGTTATGGGGACATTTATTACCCACAATGTAAGTTATACATGGACCACACAGACACACACACAGACGGACAGGTTGAGGTTGGATTCGCACCCCAACACTGGAAGCAAGAAGCTATGGTGTGTAAATTCATGTTAAGCAAAAAGAATATTAGGTTCTAACTAAGATGTTCCCAATGACTGGGATGGGTTGGCACCCCATCCTGGGTTGTTCATAGACTCCAGACCCCCCGCAATCCTGAATAGGACGAGTGGTTTAAGAAAATTGATGGATGGATGTTCACAATGACCTGGGGTTCTCCTGGCACTCAATCAAGCAACCTTCTGCTCAAGGCCTTCAGCTATTACCGCGTCAACTGTCTGCTTTACACAGGAAGGTCTCGACACGCTACGCTAAGATAGACTGCCTTGTCTGCGTAGGGAATGTTTAGTTCAGGCTGCACTTCTTGTCTTGTCCTCTGAGTGACGCGACAGAAGCATAAGCCAAGGGCCAGCTGCAGAGCCTGCAGAAGACACACCATCATTTGTTGGTTTGAACTTAGCTTAATAATTATGGGCAATGAGGGAAAATGTGTAAATGTGATACTTATTTAACCTGCTGCTTTGCTTACCTGAATTAAGACCAGTGCTAACTGCAACTCTAAAATAGCAAGTCCATTTCCCAACAGCCAGTCCTCTATACTCTGTTGACAGCCCTGTCAGAGAGAGGTATAAGAATAAGGTATCATGACTGAATGCGTGGTAGGAGTGATGTTCAGCTTATGCTAAAGCAGGGGTGGCCAATCTTATCTGCAAAGGGCCAGTGTGTATGCGAGTTTTCGCTGCAGCTCATTATTTAGATTACTAATTAGTGGACTATTTGGCTGAAGTGAAGAGTCTTCACACCTGGGGTTGAACAGCTGACATAAAGGTTACCCCAAAAACCTGCATACACAGTGGCCCTTTGTGGATAAGATTGGTAAAGGGATCTTTATTTTTGGAGCAAACATACAAACAGAAGTACAAACCAAAGGACCATATGGAGTCAAAAAAGAGACAGGAAGGAGAACTAAAGAGGGACAAGAGCTGACCTGAACACAGCGCAGCATACAGCGCATACGAAATGCACAGTGCTGTAATGCTGACCAATTCACTACTCAACTAAAGGGTGCTTTGCCACTACACCAGCTACCACACTTAACTAATTAGGCACAAGTCGAACACTAGAAATGATGTGTGACTGGGAACCGGTGATGGTGATTAGGAGCCAGAGAGGATGAAACAGGATGGCCAGCAGAGACCTCTGCTTCAAACCGAAACATGACAGGATTGTTAGAGATGGATCAGGATAATAGACAGTTCTAGAGCCTCTATGGCATCCTGCATTTCTTCCGAAGGCTGAGCTGTTCTAACAGTTAAACACTAGAATCACCCCTGAATAAAACACTTTGAGGAAAGTGTCTCTGTCTCTCTGCCAGCTGTGCACTCTCAAACCTGGTGGTAAACCGCTGACCCTTGGCCAAACCCCTGTGTGGTGTTGTCACTGTGGAGGACCGGACAGCTGCTTGCATTAAAACAGGACCAGGGATATATATTGCTTTCTGGAAGTGAGGAGATGTAAAGGTTTCGGTCCCAATCAGTATAGTTCATCCTTCCACAGCATTTTTTCTGTGGAGCAGTGTAGGGCAAGTTAGTCTGGAAAAAGTCCAAATGATGAGAAATATATGGAGAATGTGGAGTATTTCATACATAACACTGCAGAGTGTCCAGAAGTTGCCACATGACCTGTGTCAGTTCACCCGCTGTTTTGTTGCCATAGACAATGATTATTTGATCAAACTCATCCATCAGCGCCCCAGAGATCTAAGGATAGAGAGCAGAGACTGTCAATATGAATCAAAGGAGCAGAGGCTGATTAATATACGAAATGGCTGTCTGATTAGGATTATATGAAATGAGTTGCGAGGTGGCATGGCGGTGCAGTGGTTAGCATTGTCCTGGATTCAAGCCTCTGTCCAGAGCCCCAATGTGTGCAGTATGCATATTCTCCCCATGTCATCGTGGGGTTTCCCCTGGGTGCGCTGGTGTCCCACCACAGTTCAGAAACATGCTGAAGTTCATTGGCATTGCCTGTATGTGTGAGTGAATGGTGTGTGAGTGTGCCCTTGTGATGGGTTGGTGCCCCACCCTGGGTTGTTCCTCTGGCAAAGGCTCCAGGACCTGTGCCACCCTGAACAAGGCAAGCAGTTGCAGCAGATGGATGGATGAAATTGGTTACAGAATCCTATACATCTGTACTAGGCAGAGTTTATCTGGCTGTAATCGGGTGTGTTGTGGGGGTATGGGCTCCCTGGCAGATTCAGTGGGCCCAGCAGTAAGAAGGGGGCCCAGATATTACACCCTGCTCAAGCTGATGTTTTGTCAGGTGGCTTAGAGTTTTTGGCTCTGTCCCAGGCATGTATGATGCCCCATCATGGGTGTCCTGTGCTTCCTGCAGGGCCTCCATCACCCTTTACTGTAAGTGATAGATGATTGGATGAGTAGCATCTGCGGCATCATGGGAGGTAGTGCATGGATGATCCACATGTCATATGATTTGCTATTTTTTTTGCATGTTGTCATTCTACATTTGCTTCATCATATATGGGAATAGAAATAAACTGTACCTACCTTTTCTTTGTTTATCATCATCATGGATATGACAAAAATTTGCCCAGCAACTATAGGTGTCAGGAAAGTCATGTGCTAAAGGTATAAGAACATGACCGTCCATGAGAAAGAAAGCAGAGCATGACCAAAGACAATCCAAAGAGTGATAGAGCACCTTAAAGGGAAAGACGTGCCTGAAATGCTTCCCAGCCAAATGTGCTTTTTATTTGCAGCCAAACAATGCCTTCATTCCTCTTCCTTATTCAAAACGATCACGGGAAAATGGCACAAAAGTACATAGATATATTAACAGCTACTTTTCCCTAATAGTATCTGTCAGTCAGATAAATATTCATTCATCCCAGTGCAGCAGCACCAGACCTTTATAATATATTCAACATATATTTACAATTTTATGGCCAGTACTACATTTTCATGGACTGATATGAAATTCCTGCAAATCTAGTTCTATAGCAATTGTATCAAGGCATCTGGACTTACCAGTATTATGAAACATCTGATTTCTGTAGCTGCTCCTATGTATCCAAGGACACTGATACCAACAACAACCAGGCCCATTATAAAGAGAGCCCCGGCTATAGTTTTCACAGTGTTTCCTAGGCAAATTTAAAACACAATACAAAAGAGATGCTTACAAAAATAAAAATAGGTGCATGTGCATTTGTGTTTTAAGGAATCTATAATGGCATTTAAATCAAAATATTGGAACTTACCAGCACTGATCATTACAATGAAGCTGTTCTGGTCATATAAAATCCAGACACCACAGCCAAAGAAAGCAAGTCCAAGTATCTCAATGAAAAAAATCACATCACTTTAACATATACAAGTGATTAACTTAAGTTAAATATTAATATTGATTGATTAATTATCGACTTTATTTTTAGTCATTCTCATTGTATAGTTACATAACAGACAGAAAATATCTGAAAAAGTAGTACAAGTCCAGTTACAGTCTTGTTGGTGAATATTATCTATAGACTTACCAAAAACATGCTGTTGAAGACTACAAAAAAGAACTTCACACATTCAGTTTTTTCCTTTACATTCATGCTTTTTTAAAAATCAGTTTTCAAAATGCACATACGATCAGATTTGAACAGCTTATATATCCCAGTAATACACCAGACGTTGCTAAAGGGCGCAGGTTGTCGGCAGGGTACGCGTTTGAAAATGTAAGATGCGCTCAGTTTGTACCTCACCGCGTCCCACAGACCGCGCGTGGGCGCTGACTTCGTTTCCATGGTGGCAGCCAGGCGCTTCCATGG
>JAODUD010000001.1:8533301-8547931 GCA_026784285.1 Stomatorhinus walkeri | reverse complement strand
CGGCTCTGTCTCACTGAGGACAGCCGGTGTCCACAGAGAGGTGAGGGTCACGTGCTGATCGGAGGGTCGGTACAGACGGCTCTGTCTCACTGAGGACAGCCGGTGTCCACAGAGAGGTGAGGGTCACGTGCTGATCGGAGGGTCGGTACAGACGGCTCTGTCTCACTGAGGACAGCCGGTGTCCACAGAGAGGTGTGATTAGTGCGCTATGAGAAATGCATGTAGGGCTCTGATGCATTGAATAACTATTTGAGAATTTCTTGCTGGCCACTATAAACTGCCACTTTCAGAGCCCATGAACGTCTCTGGGCTGGTGTGTTTGTCCGTGGCGCCCTCTGACTGTACATGACTGTTACGAGAGGAGCAGGTTTATGATGATGCTTATGGTTAAGGTTATGTTTATGATGATGCGCTAATGCCTTTCAGTGAGCATTTCCTGCCGGAGATCAACCTCGACATCCTTAATGGTGGCAGGGTCCAGCTCATGGTAACAGAGTCCTTATGTACTGACTTATTGTACACACACATCTCACCACTGTAACACATTCAGGTCCACTCTGAGGCATAAATATATCACACGCGTGTAACAACTATTGTAAATGATTAAAAGCTGTGTGTCTTACCGAGAGATAGTATGTAAGACAGTACACGATTTATTTTAGTTAAGTTAAATGAATAAGTTAATAACATTTATGAATGAACTATCTGAACAGTAATCTTTTATTTAATGAAAGTGTCAGAATTTGTTTTCTGTCTGCGTGACAAGCTATATACAGTCTTCACTTTATGATGCCCATAAAGTCTAGGGCACATTGTTCAGGACATTATTCCCAGTTTTTTTAACTCTTCTGGCCTGAACTCACGTTCTTGCTGGTCGGTGTTTGTTTGTCTAGCAGGGAAATGGCGTGTTTCATTTCATGCATGTGTCTGCTCTCCCCTACTGTGCCCAGGCGGGTTCTGGATCTAGGGACGGCCCAGATCAAGAGAGCCTGTCTGGATCCAGTGGCACTGCTTTGTCTCCACGTCGCAAAGAACACAATCCAGCGGGGAGACCCTTGCTGGGGCACGCGAGTGAGTCCACAGCCGGCTTGGAGCCTAGTACCGGAGCTGGGGAGGGGGGGGGGCTATTTCTGCCATTTGCCCAGTGAAGAATCTCAGCTATTTAAGTGAGGAGGTACATCAGACCGACCCAGATGATGAACTTTCAGAGCATCTTCTGGGGGCTTCCTTTCTGCCTTTTCATTTTTCTGCATTTTGCTTTGAAGGAGCTGGAAAAACTGGAAATGAAAACTATATTGGGTTTATTGTATTATTCTGGGTATGCATGTTTCCATTACATGACATTGCTGTTGTGTGATATACAGTCACTCCTCTTGGGGATAGTGTGGGGAAGAATTCAGGACTTCACGCATTTCTCTTTGTTTGAGTCATTGACTATAATAAATATTTGGCATAGTTTGGATGCACATAATCAAGACCTGATTTCAATAATCTATCCTGCAAGCAAATGAGGTTTATAACAGAATTATGAACAGCAGTTACCTTGTAGTTCATAAATAATTCCTTGTACTTTTATATTTTTTGCTGGGAGAAGTCATGATATTTTATTGAGTGGTATGTTTTTTTGTTTATTATGGTTGATTGAGTGTTTAGGGTGTTTGTAGCGTAGCGGTAATACATTCCATACCCTGGGCTGGTCAGGCGGGGTTAGGTCAGGTGGGGGGCAGCCGGAGGAGGCTCGGCTTTAGCGTGCGGGGGGCAGTCGGAGGAGGGTCAGCTTCAGCAGGCGGGGGGCAGCTGGAGGAGGGCTGGCTTTAGCGGGAAGTGCCAAAGCCCTTCAGGCTGGGGGAGCGCTAAGCCCGTCAAAGGGCTTGCTGAGCGGCCGCAGCAACAAAGATGCTACAGAGAGCCAAGAAGGGCAGCCGCTGGCAGAAAGGACTGTCGGGATAGCGGGGGGGGGGGCTAGGGGGCTGCTCGTTCGGCATGGCGGAGAGCCACTCATCCTCAGGCAGACAAACTGGATCTCAATGATGACTGAAATGAAATCTGATTTTATGTGAAATAGTCTGAGTGTGACCAGTGAGGCAAAACCCTGGGGAATCTAAAGTGGGCGACGGCATTATTGATGTTGTGTGTGTGTGTGTGTGTGTGTGTGTGGTCCAGGTATAAATTACATTGTGGGGGCCAAATGTCCCCACAATGTGATAAAAACCTGTTGACATCATAGGGACTATTTTTCGGTCCCCACAAGGGGAAACTCAATTTTATAAAAATTAGTAACTGTAAAAGTGCTAAATGTCATATTTTATTTAGGGTAGGAGTTAAAGTTGTCATTGCTGCGAATCGGGTTTTTCCCATAGAAATGAATGGACGGTCCCCACAAAGATACGCATACAGGTCTGTGCGTGCGTGTGTAAATGAGGTGAAAAGTTAATGACACATTTTATACAGCAGCCAACGCTTCAGCCCCAATCAGAAATGTCAGGCCTGGGAATAAAGAGGGATTCTTTGCTCGTGAGTGAGTGTGTGTGGCTTTCAGGTGTCCGGTGGCTGAGACTCTGCGTGTGTCCATGCGCGTGTCCATGCGTTTCTCAATGACATCACAACACCGTAAAACACAGCGTGTAATTGCAGTCGTAGCTCTGGCTGATAGTTCGCGTGTAGATATGCGTGTGCGTATGCATATATGTGTGTGCGTATGAGTGAGATTGGTGGAAGACACTGCCTTAGACATGCAGCTTAAGTAAACAAGCCGTCATTTAATAAGTAGCAGAAGCGCTGAAATAGCTCTGTGAAAGGATACGCATGTGACCCTGAAGGACCTTCCCGGCATGAAGATGCTGCTGATTCCTCGCTTGTGGGCTTAGCTGCGAAGTCAAGGTCCGATGATTAGGGCCAGTTTTCCACCATAATCCCAAACATCGTGGCAGTCTTGTAAATATTGGATTCCATCGCTATGGTGATGGGCAATAAGGAAGTGAGTCGAGAAGAGCAGAACACAATCGTCCAGGTAGAGTAATGCAGGCTTCAGCGCCTTACAGGCCCGTGGGACGTGACTGAGATGTCACAGGTCCTGATCTTCACCTGTCTCCTGCCCATCTGTCCGCTGGATTTCCAGCTCTCACCCTGTCCCACCCCTCTGTCTGTCTAAGGCTGGACATGAGATTCACACGTGGAACACATCAAGCTCTGGAGAAGAGGTGCCTTGTTCTCCACGTTTGCATTTGGCCCCGCGGCCGAATGTGAGCTGAGCTGTGGGACTAAGATCTTAGTGCTTGCTTGAACCGCCTGTGTCTGATGCGTTTGCTTTACCCATCTGGCAGGAAGGGCGGCGCTGTTGTCTGCTGGAGCTGCCTCTGCCCCATCCATAAAGGAGCGCATCTCATTTCGGGACAACCCCGTTCAGCTGAGTGGCGGCTGGGGAGGTGGGAAGAAGCGGGCCAGACAGGGCAAGTAGCTGCGGATGGTGGAAGGAGAGACAGTGCTGTCGTTACATTTACTGCAAGCACAGTGTCCATATCTCAGTAATACAGTAAGAGAGAAAGAAGAGACCCTGTCACCTAAGTTCATAAATGTTACTTACCATAGTGATTCTTCTTTAATTGTAAACAGGCAGCTTTGACCCAATAGCAGTGTGATTATGTCTGCATTACAATCAGAGATTATAAGAAATTATTAATACTATAATAAATAATATAAATGGCATTCCTGTTACCAATGATTTGTAGCAATATCTAATAAAATAGTATAAAGTGCTGTAATAAAGTATGCAATTTAATGAATTTATATTGACTTGTGATTTAAGCTTAAAAATAAGTATAAACAATGACAATAAAGAACTTGTGTTCAAGTTATAAATCTGTAAAAATTCACAGATGTAATTGGCTGATTTTTTAGTGAACAAGCTAGTAGCTGAATGTTTGTTTAAAGCCGACTTTTGGAATGATACCTTAATATTGACACTTAGGATCGCGCTAGTAGGCGGTAACGGTTACAGTAACCGTGACATAAGCTGAAGGCGCAGGGGAATAAACGCTTTTGTACAAACATGAACGCGGAGATACATCGGGTACTGGTTCAGCAACAGGCAGTACATAGCTCTTTTGTTCATTGTTTTATGGAACATTCTTGTAGCCTACAAGTTGTATTACCATTTTGTTTATTTTATTTATCTGTCATCGAAAAAAACAGGCATTCCTTTAATCCAGAAGCATTCTCGACGCAGGTAAATGTGTTCACGTGTGCTGAAATAACAATGTAAGGAACGGGACACCCTGTGCTGATACGCATAATGGGATATTAACGACTCGAAAGACGCGAAATTGCCACTGCAGGTAACGCAGCGAAAAGTAAAAGTAGCTAAAGTCAACCAGGCAATAGCGGCCGAAGCCCATGCAGCGCCCTAGGCAAACCTCACCGCTGCGCCCCAAACCCACCCAAACTGTTGGCCCTTGGCAGCATCCGCCACTCTACCGAGGACCCCCGGTCATTTTGCCGGTAAACGCTCAAGGATTCAACTCTCCGCGCCCTCCCAGCCAGAAAACGGCGATATGTCAATGAAATGGTCAGAAAATGAAAACCATCAAATCGAAAAGATCCACCCAGCTCAGTTACCAGCAATTTTTTTGTATTTAAATAGATCCAGGATAATCCTCCACACACACACACACACACACACACACACACACACATATATATATATATATATACACACGAAACTTTTGGAATAGCCTGGTTTTAATTATTAATAGAGAACTGAGTTCCTATTAATGAAAAATTCAACCTCGTGTCTCGGTTTAGCATTGTCTGCGCTGTAACTTCAAAGTGCTTTTCTAACACTTCATTGGTTTAAGCAAGCAAGACCCTTTATAATCTTTCTAAAGAATGCAAAAATGTGCCCATGGCACATTAGTTGCTCGCAGCTTAATTTCATCGACGTGCATGTGTCTTTCGAAAAAAAAAAACAGTTTTATTCCGCCGTGTCCTTTAATTGCACGTTTAACGAAATCTCTGATTTTTAAGGTTCTGCCGAGAACCGAGGCGTCTGTTTTGAAAAACAAGGCTATAAATTAAGTGGAAATATGGTAAGATCTAAGACTACAGGCCGAGGCTCTCGCAGACAGGTGTGCGACCGGTCATTCGATCTCATTCTTTAATTTAGCTGTTTAATTTTTTATTTTATTTCATAATTTCTTTTACAATATTAAAATGTTTGCATGTGTATATTCGCAGTTAGTTTCACAATATTCAAGTCACTTAACTCACATCAGATATATAAGGGAATTTTTGTCTCATTTCGTCAATATTCGTTTTTGTAGTAATTTGCAGTAAAATTTACTACTATTACGTAGTGTATCTTGGGCCTTACATTTAATGTTTTTAACTTTCCAAATATCCATTGAAACGAACTAATTCATTTAGCTCTGTCACCTCCGCGCGTATGTTTGTAGAAATTAATTATTCTCCCATACTTCTTTACTTTTGGCTTAAAAGTCGTTATTTTTCATAACAGATAACTAAAGCCCAAGCTTCGGCAGACTTTTCACATTTCCGTGGAGTGTCTTAAAATTTAGCAACTATTAAAACTTATTTCCAGCCAGTCGCTGTATATATTGGACTGAGTTATCCCCCCCCCACCCAATTTCACTTGAAAAAAAAAATTATTTTATTTTTTAAATGAAATAATTTGTTTTATACTGGATCTATACTTGACAATTAATTCAGGTTTTGGTACAGTATCTCACAAGTTTGCTTCTGCAATCAGAGGTGTTAATTAAATGCCTGCTAAATTTGGCCCTGTTTAAATTCATAGTACAATTCAAGTAAAAACTGAATTGTAAATGCAGCAGAAATACTGTAAGCTGTATCCGATTCATTTAATTGAATATTAAAAGTGTATTCATGCTAAATATTTTATAACGCTAAACCATACATTAAGTTAACTGATAATGATTTTACCTGAAGTACCGAAGAAATCTTCTATCCATTGGCCAACTGTTATTATATTTTTTGATTAAATAAGCTTATTTTAAATTTAAGATCAAAAAGAAATGAGGAGATGTTAATTTATGTTTTTCATCGCAGTGCACTCTGTGGACACCGTTCCCTGTTCAGTACTTGTACTGATTTATGTACTGGAAAATTTAAACAGTATTCAGTTAATTAGCGCTGATGCAGGTTTGCAGCTTTTACAAAGAATGATAAAGGCTGTTTAAATGAAAACCTAAGTATTTGTTATCTTTGGGCTATTTCTGGGCGGTAAAGTCTTGCTTAGCTTGGATTAAGGATCTGGGAGGAGTTTGCGCTGCTCCGTATTCATAAGTTGGGAGGCTGCTTCAGGGAATCGCACTTTCGTGATATAAAATCCTGGGCTTTCCTTAAGACGAAATATTGAAGACGCTACCCATTGCAGACCCATTGCCGATAGTCGCCTTGCTTCAGGTTGACGTTTCGTATGAAAAGAGAAACTTTCGGACGATGATGGAGTTTATGACCGAGAAATTCTCGATGAAGAGCCAAGTGATAAAAGGCAGCGATTATTACATGGGATCGGGCGGCTCGCTGGATCAAGTTATGGAGAACCTGGACAGTGTGCAGTATTATAGCAAGACCTCGTCCAAGTGCGCCCAGGCCTTCAGCATCCAGAACGGGGATCCCCACGCGAGACTGGAGAGGGCATCTCCCTGTGAAGACCAAAATGGTGGGTGACGTATGATGACACTTTAACAAGCGCTTCATGAATTATATACCCTTGCCCTGTACATGTTATTGGCGCTGCTGTTGTCATACGTGGTATAACACGGCATGCATACATTTCATTATTCATCGTTATTGGTGTTGCTTCAGTTTTCCAGAGGTGTAATTTTTTATGTAATACACCCATCGCTTGAGAGACAGCCCCATGGAAATTAAATAAAATGTCGGACAGACGTGATGCAATGCGGCCCGAGACTTCTAAATTTAATTTAAACTATATTTACGTACTTAGTAATAATAGAGAATAAAGAATAAAATCAGCATATCCCACCCACTAAAAATTGTCCACATATCGAGGTAAAAGTTGAAGCAATACTAATATTTTAGTGGGTTTGTAGCTTTTAATATACGGACTCACTGGCATGATACATCGTGTGTAATTGCAGGCAATTTTGCAAAAACGGTTAATTGAAAATGACAATTCCTAGCTTTAGGCTATTTAGAAATGTAATTGACACATATATAAATAATAACATATAGGCCTACCATATAGGCTAATCGCAATACTTATTCATTCACATTGTTTTTGTTAAATAACGTTTTCTTATTGTTCACTTTCTTTTACACAAGAAGCTACTTATGTTGCTCCTAAATCTGAGGAGGATCCTCTGCACACGAGTTTCGGCGAGTCCATGGAGTCCTGCTGCACCGTGAGGGGCTCGCCAGTGAGCGCCGGTCAGGAGAAGCCCGACCTGGACGACCTGGGGGAAAAGTGCGACAGTAACGTGTCCAGCAGCAAGAAGAGGCGCCACAGAACCACCTTCACAAGCGCGCAGCTGGAAGAACTGGAGAAGGTCTTCCAGAAGACCCATTATCCAGATGTGTATGTGAGGGAACAGCTGGCGATGCGGACAGAGCTCACAGAGGCCAGAGTACAGGTAAAATCACACCCTCCTTCCATGGAATTATTTCATCTTCAGTTTATGTTTTAATAAAATTTAAACAATGGATGGCATATAATAGTGCTTTTTAATTCGTATGAGTCAGTATCTTATAGGCCAATATTGTTTTTAAAATCTTTTTTCCATCGAATATTAAGTTTATCCTATGGACCACACTTAATTTTTTCAGTTACTAAATTGCTGTGAAATTAAACCTTAATAACGGTAAGATTAAATGTACCATAAGAGTACGATTATATGTCATTTTATATGCATATGCTTATTTCGTAGGCCTATTTTCTCCCATACGTAAATGCCTAAATGGCCTAATGTCGGAGGCAGGTTCTTTTAAAAAGGCTTTTAAAAAATGATTTCTTTCTTGTACCTTGTGGTGATGTGTGATTATAAAGCGAATTACAGAGAGATTAGTAAGAAAACTATCACACTCCGTAACTGTTGCACTTTGAAACTGCTTACTTTAGGGGCATATTTTTATGTATAAAAATGTGCTGTCGTGGCAAGCGTCCTCTGATTCCTATTTCCCGTTTGGTGACTTTGGTGTGTGGTATATTTTTCATATCCCCGAAACGTATTTTATTTGTCATTGTCATTATGTTTTGGAGATGTCTAACACACGTGTACGGGATTAGCGGCATAATTAAAGTCTAGCCCCTGTACACGTTTATGGGGTTGCATGCATTGTAGAAGTATAATGACATTTATGGGGTTACCTGCATTGTATGAGTATAATGACGTTTATGGGGTTACCTGCATCGTATTCAGGTATGGTTTCAGAACAGAAGAGCCAAATGGCGCAAAAGAGAGCGATACGGACAGATCCAGCAGGCCAAGAACCACTTCGCGGCGACCTACGACTTATCGGTGTTACCGCGGGCGGAGAGCTACCCCCAGGTACGGGGGGTCCGGGATCGGCAGGGCTCCTTTCGGCTTTACACACAGCCCGCTTATTTACTTAACAGGCCATTTAATCCCATAGATTTGCTTACTGTTTATTTATTCACTTAATGTTTTTATTTGTGTTTATTTGTATATGACGAATGGTTTCAGCTAGTCGCGTTCCGTGTATCTGATACAATATTAACGATTTGCTACCATTTGTGTCGGTTATTAAAAATGTTTTCTGCAGTGGACCACGATAACGTGATCGGCCACTCTAACCTCCGCCTGTCGCCGCTAAGTTACGCTCCAGTTCACCCCCGGCTTTTGTGGCGTATATTTCATATATCTTTATGGTCATTGAATTAATTTAGATTTACGGATAGGCTAATACATTTACTTTGCAGCATTTATGTGTGTAATTAGAATTATACTGTTGCAAATGGCGCTATGGTAAAGACATCGTATACATTACCGTTGCAATTCACATTCAGACAGGCCCATTTAAATCTGCTATGTACACGTGTATTATCACAGCGACAAAGCGGTTCAGGCTAGATTTCATTTGAGGCCGTTTGATTTCACAAAACAAATATGACTAATAGACTGAGGCTAAATGAAATTCTAAAGATCCATTTAAGCGTTTTTAATGTAATTTAATTTTCTGCTGGTGGCGTTTTAATATACGTGAGGCACCCACACACACACGCTTTAAAAGTAGCGTTTTATTATTATTTATTTATTTCTAAGCAGTTTTTGCTCTGTTAGAAGAGTGGAAACTCAGTTGCGCTTCACAGCGGCTGCCGGGGTCCTTGACACCCTGGAACCTCACCATTATACGTCGTGGCTATTTACATGCATGGCACAGGCTAAATGCTAAATGTAGAAAAAGTCACCGGGTAACATATGTAGATTACTCTCACAATAACTGACATGATCAATAAAGGAGCCCAGTTCTGATTGCCTGAACCCTTCTACCACGTAACCTCAGTGGCCTGGCCAGCATCCAGACACAAATTCTGTTTAAAAATTTCGATTCTTTCTCATGTGTTTTTCATATAAACAGCAGAATAAACCCATCTCTCTTAATATTCTTTAACCAGTTAACTTTTGATAATGGGCAGATTCTCATATGCACAGACTATAGTGCATTACTGCTTTAGAGTCGAGTCTCGATTCTGTCTGAAGCAGCGTTCATGCATTCCAGCCTTTTGGGTTGTATGCTTCCAAGAACGTAGTCTGGACATATTTAAAAAATAAAAGCAACTTTGCAGTAATGCTAGCTGTGTTTATATTGGTTGAGGTAATGATGCCAGATATCTGATGTTAAATTGATGGCGGAGTGCTGTCTATCCGCCCTCTCTGGCCTGTGTGTGAGAGCCTGAAGCCGTCTCTCCATACTGCTTCACGATTCTGAGATTGTCATGTGGATATGAATTCCTCCCCTTCAGGATGTTATTATTTTTTAACCTTAGATCCATATAGCCTCAGTAAGAGTAAGCCCTGCCTCTCCCACAGATCTCCAATAACCTGTGGACGGGCCCCGGGGCCGGCGGTTCGGTGGTGTCCTCCTGCATGATCGCCCGCGGTTCACCCCCCTGCGTGCCCTCCTACCCCCACTCTCCTCGTGGGGACCACGGGTACATGGCGTTCCCCAACCAGCAGAATCAGTTTGGCCACATGTCCCTGAACAACTTCTTTAGTGATTCGCTGCTAAGCCCGCCGGCCAACGGACACGCCTTCGAGACAAAGCCCGAGTTCGAGAGGAGGACCTCCAGCATTGCCGTGCTCAGGATGAAGGCCAAGGAGCATGCAGCCAACATCTCCTGGGCCATGTGAATGGGTGGGGTGCCTGCTTAAGGACAGAATATGGCACCAAGAGGCACGATATACAGTACTGGCTGCTCTGGCCATGGGGTACAAAGACTTTATTTTTATACATGTAACCATTGCATGTCTAGATCTAGTAGCACACAGCCCATTCTCTGCTAAGGTTTGGGCAAACCCGAGTACTAAAGTTTAAAGAGGATCCCGAAGAATGATATTTTATTTTATATCTGTGTATATGTGTGTAATATATGCACACATTACATGTACACTGCTTAGATACATACCGAACACTGCACTAATTTCTTAGAATTTTTTTGTCCAGATAATTATTGGGATAAAAAAAACCAAAGTGTAACCTGAAGTATGATTCTTGCTGTAATTACTGTACAGTTCACCCTTATTACCCTAAAATCCAATATAATTACTATACAGTTCACTGTATTTTATTACATACAGTTAACTGTAACTATTTGCATACAGTTACCGTAATTAATTACTGTAAAGTTTATTGTAATTACTGTAAAATTCACCACAAATAATCACCACACAATTCAGTGTAATTATCATACAGTTCACCATAATTAATTACTATACAGTTTGCAATAATTAATTGCCATACAGTTACCAAACAATTCACTTTAAATAATTAACATACAATTACTGTAATTACAGGTTATGGCAACTTCGGGTTAGCATTTTTTGTAATATAATTATGTTTCAATTTTAACAGATTAAATAAAATTCGCTATGTTAGTTTTATTTCTTTTTGCGTATATTTTGCATAGTAAAAATGTTTTTTACTGTTGTTTGAAAAATGTTTCTGTTCCAGTTCTTATGGCCTATATTGTTCAATTTTGTCTACATTTCAGTGATATAAAAGTACAATTTGTAAAATGCTCAGTATTTTTATCACATTTTTTGTGGTGCTATGTTTATGCTTGTTATTTACGACAGGCCCTGTATTTTAATTGAATATGAATTGCTGGTATTTTTCCGTTTTGTCACCCAACCACGCAGACACGTACTGCATACATAATTCATAAAACCTGAAATATTTCGGTTATAAATATTTGGTATTAGGGTGCCCTCATCCATCTCAGTAAGATGCTGATTTATCGACTTTGTCTCCTTACTTTTCCCAATACTCTTCTGAAGCTGAAAAAGACTGGCTGCATTTAAGTCTGTTAGATAAAAAAAAAAAAAAATTGCATCACGCGTTTCATCTGTTTTAAAACTAAATATGTTCTTTGCTGGAGGATCAAGCGATGCAGATGCCTCTTAATGGCATACTCCTGCACTCTCCAAAAGTAAACTATACATCTTGCTGTGCTGTCCCCCGAAGGAAGGAGTTATATCATCCATGTAATCAAGAGGCAAGAGCCAGGAGGACCAGCCACATGGTCAGACATCCATCACGGCGGCGATAAACACACGTACAGCGATCTTGCTTAGTGGGAGGGGGTTTCAGCACTACAGATAAGCTACCAGGACAAACACAATCATCTGGATCAAGTGGGTATCAATAGTAGAAAAACAGAAGGCATGTCCACCTCGGGCTTATGGCTGCACGGATACATCTGCTCTTTTCTCTATGCATATATCTGAAGATCCTGCCTCCACTTTTACTTCTGCTTTGGTTTCATATACCTGCAGAGGGGGCAACTGACGCTGGGGTGGGGTGGGGGGGCTGAGCAGAAGCCTCATACCAGCCTGGCGACTGACAGCATGCCTCCCCTCTACACAGGTGCAAGTTCCTCCAGTCTCCGGAACTTTCTAGCATCTCCTTGCATTGTACTGATATCTCCCCATAGTATCGCAGAGAAAGATCAACACAGCTCTCGATTAGCATCCCGGCAATCCCCACCTAAAGGGCAAGGAGTGCATCGAATTACCAAGCGGAGAACGCGGCGGGGGCGGCAGGGGGGCAAATCCCAAGGTGCAGTTACTTTGCTGTACTATGACTAATGGAGAATGTGCAGCGAGAGCATTTGCCATCTCGTTACTCCACAAGCATTTCACGTGTATTTCCTCTCGGCCGCCAGCCAGGGGCGCTCTTTCGGATACCGACACTGAGGACACGACAGCTGAAGTTTAACTTCAGCACGAACTCTTCTACTTTACACAGAGTTTCTAAGCCCCAGAGAGCATATATCTGTCGGCAGTCATGACACATATATATGTATCGTTTATAGCCACTGTATTCTATCCCTTTATGTTGCTGGTCTTACTTCTTGTTCACATCCATACAGATGGCCCTGTGTATATAAACCACGTGTCCAGCCCCCCCGCTTCACACTGTCCTGTGTTTTGCACTGTAAGTCTTGTGAAAACCTCCCTTGCTCTCTGTATGTCGCACCGTGATCCTGGTGGAATATTATTTTACACCATTATATACATGTACTTGGATGGTAGGACATAGAAGCCAACTTGACTTGACTTGATTGGAGCAAGCAGAGCCAAAAATGGCTTAGAACTGAATTTAATTTCGCATTAATGTAGAAATGGACGCTGTTTCGCGCAGACAGACACGTCTGTCCGCTTCTGCACCCTGAGAGACACTCAGGAAGTGTCACCGGGATCCCGCTGTAGTCGTAGATCTCCGGATCATCGCGGGCAGCAGAATTCGGAGGTTTGAGCGGATCTGAGGGCGATGTAGCCTGAGCCTCAGTCTGCCCTGTTGATTTAAGAAGGGAAAGGAAAGATTTCCAGGGAAGGGTCCCCAGGCAAGAGGAAGTGAGGTGGAGGGAATTACAATGTGGAGGCCTGCAAGCTGTGAAACAAAGGGAGTACAGGAGGAATATGCCGGAAAAACGAGCATGGAAACAGAATATGAAAGAGCTGCCTGGCGGACGTTGGCGATGCGCTTATCGAATATAACAGAATATACGGAACAAAGAAGTAAACGAGTGTGGTAGGACAGAGTGCATGGCCCTGTTTGAAGATGAAACTGTCTGCCATCTTTACGTGCTTAACAGACTGGCTGAGAAAGCTGTGACACAGTCTGCATTTTGTTTTCACTCGAGATACAGGATTGAATTACTCATATTCAGCTTGGCCAGTTTAAGCTGCTCCGTGCAGGGACGGGATATTTGAAGCCCCGCAGAGTCTGGTCTCAGGAGGCCGGAGACTATGGCTCCCTCCGGGTTGTGCCAGTGAGTCACTCTCGAGATGGATGCTATTTGTTTTCTCAGCTGAAGGCGATGACACCTTTATGTCGTTTGAATTATGGACAATCACTCCAGCTCATTAGCAGTGACGAATACCAGGAGAATGAATACGCAGAAGGGGCAGACCCCATTGTGACAATGACGTTTGAGGCCAAAACAAACATGTATCTACGCTTCAGGGAGACGCCGCCATTCTCCTGCAGGACACCTTCACGGCTGTCTCCCGTGTGTCGGCTGCGCCCTGAGAAGGTGTGACTTTATTGGGCCAGACTCCCAGGCGACCATATCTGCGGGGTTTGTTTGTGCAGGCTGCACTGGACACTCCAGCCCTGTGGGGGCACTGCTGCTTTCCTCAGGAGGTATGTGCTCACTCTGCCCTCATTGAACATGGGCGGATAATGGCAGAACACCTGGTGCCTAGGCCGCGTGTCCCAGTAATACGCCTCAGAAAGAGACTTAAAGCACCATTCTGTTAGAATATCAGATGTTTTTTTTTCAAAAATATTCATAAAAATGTATTTACAGTGTTTGTGTGGATGCGTATGGCTGCAGCCCTTGGCCTGCCTGACAGGTCAGAGGTCAGCACATACAAACAGGTTTCTGTCCCCCTGCTGATCTCTGTTAAAGCCCCCCCCCGAGGCCACCTCTCTGCTCCTTTCCCGGGTCACTCCACAGACCAGCCGGTACCACACGGCGCTATAATGAAAGAATATGTTTATGTTATAAAGCGTCTTTCATGTGAGAGCAGGGTCTGGCCCTCGGGTTGTGCCCCAGGGCGGTGGAGGCGGGGCTGGCCTTCAAACCGCCGTCTGCGGCCAATTACAGTCAGCCGGGCATGCTGGGGTAGCCCCTCCCTTTCGCTCGGGCTAGGTGGGCCCTGCTTGCCACTCTGAGCACTGGGGCCCCTGCTGTGCTGGGGCTTCAGCCCCTGAGAAATATTTTGCCACCTCCCTCTTAATCAGAGCCCAGTGTGTGGCCCCACAGGGGGGCTCCTCGGGGCCCTGGCGCTAATGTCCTCAAATCCTCCCGATGCGTGGCGTGTTAGTAGGTAATCCCAGGAACACCTCTCAGCCCCCTCAGGACTCCGTCAGCGACCCCC
>JAODUD010000001.1:8508109-8522244 GCA_026784285.1 Stomatorhinus walkeri | reverse complement strand
TTCCCAAGCGAGCTTGATGGGCCGAATGGCCTCCTCTCGTTTGTATAGTTCTTATGTTCTTATGTTCTTATTTTGAAAAGTTTATTAAACACTGTCCAGCCCAGACTACAAACAATGCTTTCCATGGTCTAATTGCTCCAAAGGGGAAACACTGTGTACTAGTAAGTGTATTTATTTAAATGTTAAGCTTGCTACTCTTGTACCGTTTATGGTTACTGTAGTAACTTTCTAGGAAATTACTAAATAAACACTAAATTACTTAATGTTAAAACATAAACATAGAACTGTGATACAGATGTCATTTATGACTTTCAATGCAGGGCCCTCAGCTATGTAGAGAAGAGCAGCCGGTCGCTGATGCTCTCAGAACAGCAGGGCATAAATATAGACAGAGCATCGTGGACCCAACTCCACCTCCTTATGTCCAAATGGCACCTTGCCAGAGCCCAGCTCCACCTCCTTATGTCCAAATGGCACTTTGCCAGAGCCCAGCTCCACCTCCTTATGTCCAAATCTCACCTTGCCGGAGCCCAGCTCCATCTCCTTATGTCCAAATGGCACCTTGCCGGAGCCCAGCTCCACCTCCTTATGTCCAAATGGCACCCTGCCGGAGCCCAGCTCCACCTCCTTATGTCCAAATGGCACCTTGCCGGAGCCCAGCTCCACCTCCTTATGTCCAAATGGCACCTTTCCGGAGCCCAGCTCCACCTCCTTATGTCCAAATGGCACCTTGCCGGAGCCCAGCTCCGCCTCCTTATGTCCAAATGGCACCTTGCCGAAGCCCAGCTCTGCCTCCTTATGTTCAAAAGGCACCTTGCCAGAGCCCAGCTCCGCCTCCTTATGTCCAAATGGCACCTTGCCGGAGCCCAGCTCCGCCTCCTTATGTTCAAAAGTCACCTTGCCGGAGCCCAGCTCCGCCTCCTTATGTCCAAATGGCACCTTGCCAGAGCCCAGCTCCGCCTCCTTATGTCCAAATGGCACCTTGACAGAGCCCAACTCCACCTCCTTATGTCCAAATAGCACCTTGCCAGAGCCCAGCTCCACCTCCTTATGTCCAAATGGCACCTTGCCGGAGCCCAGCTCCACCTCCTTATGTCCAAATAGCACCTTGCCAGAGCCCAGCTCCTCCTCCTTATGTCCAAATGGCACCTTGCCAGAGCCCAGCTCTGCCTCCTTATGTCCAAATCGCACTGTAATAGAGCTCAGCTCTGCCTCCTTCACAGTTGACCTTTCTCAAAAAGATTGAAAGTGAATGGTTTAAGAAAAAGTCAGTTTTGCCCTAAAAACATTTTTTCATCAGCTTTAATGTTAATTTTCATCAGTAGCTCCAACTAGTCATTAATTTCTCCCATGGATGAGATATTCCCATATGTGTCGTTGATTTCTGTCCTGTGTTTTTGCATTTTGACTTACTTCACTTACCATACTGCTGCCAAAATGTCCGTTACTAGCTAGACATTGCTAGAGTTAAGATAAAGCAATCCATGAATAACTTGATACCTTAATACATTTCCACAGGAACATTACTAATCAATAAGCACAAATGTTACTTGTAGTGATTTACGAGCCAGTTTTGTTTACATGTTATGTTTAAAAAAATTCAGGTACTATTTAACCACATAATAAATACAATACCCATATAAAGTAACTTTTTGATCACATTTTTTGTTTATTTTGTATTGCCTTAAAGTGTTAAAACAATATGACATACTGCATCTTTTGATCATAAATACATAACTAATAAAGAAATGCACACAGCAGATGATTGAGGAATCCCCACTCCGCTCTGTACCTGACAGGCTCCCCCTACCATCTGATTGTGATTTTACCCCTGCATAACACTGTTTCCTTGTTTTTTTTTTCTTTTCTGACACTAACGTGTGCTTTGCCTTCTCATCCTCAGTCTTTCCCTTCTGCAGTCAGGATGTGACGGGTTTGAGTCCCTCAGGAGGGACTCACACTCGAACCTTGTAAATACAATCAAGGTTCCTGCACTGTGGTAGCACCCCCTGGCTGCCAGAGTGCTGTAATGAACAGAAGAAGCAAACGCTGGGGACAGTCAGAGCTGCCAGGGCTGAATCAAACCCGCAGCAGGCCATCGGCTCGGCCACTGAGCCACAGGGCAAGCAAACAGCTAATTTAATGGAATGAAACTGTCCTGCATGCTACATTAAAGAAATATACAGAACGGCACGTTGTCAGACATTGCCTTTGTTTGTTTGTCTGCTTCCTTCGGTCTCTTTTCTGTTGATCTTTAGACCTGTCACTCAACATCTACCTTGCCTGACAGCTTTATTGCTCAGAGATTATTATTATACGCAGATTATTCCTGAACTTCAGTCAGCATCAGTTCTGTCGCACAGCCTTGCCTAGCAATTCAAGTCAAGTGGACTTCACTGTCACAATATCCATATACAGGTACACAACGACTCGAAATAAGGTTCTCCCGGGACCACAGTGCGACATGCAGACGAAGTGACACGGGCAGGGGGGGGGGGGAGGGGGCAGTTCACAGGACTTGCAGTGCAAGACACTGGACAGTGTAAATGGAGTGCATTTATATAGTGCTTTTTTTCAAAGCACTTCATGCCTCACATTGACACACCGGTAGCACAGGCTGCCATGCAATCTGCCAACCTGCATACCGGGAGCAATTGGGGGGTCAGTGTCTTGCTCAAGGACACTTTGATGGGGTCGGGAGGAACCAGGACGCAAACCTGCAACCCTACAGTTGCCGAACGATAGCGCTACCTCCTGCACCACCATCTTCCACACACTGGACAGTGTGAAACGAGGGGGAGGCGGGGACACAGGCCTTCCACACAATGCTTTGGTTAGCAGTTGGTTACATTGTTATTTCTGTGCCAGAGGCATTTGCTGGTACCCATAGAGAATATTCTGGAAAACAAAGCAAATGTCACAGAAAGGCTACTTATACAGCCTTTATATGAGAGCAGTCCCCACACCACGAACAGCTTATACGAGCATCATCTTCCAGAAACCTACAGACAGCTGCATTTGTTTCTATTTGCATGTTTATTGTAAGTGCCCTCACTAACAAACAGTGCCTTGGTAGAACTTGGCCGGTGCAGCTTCCCTGGAACCTTCCCCCAGTTTGCCATTTCATCACAGCGCCTCCTGCTGTTGTAACGGTGCATCTTCAGCCCACAAATCTGTTACTGGAATTTTTCCATTCATGATGCTTAAGATGTCAGGGACTTTCTGTCCTTCTGGCTATATTTGCAAGTTACAGACAGTAAACTGCTTATTTTGCTTTAATGACAATTTAATTTAAAGGCTGTGGATTATGATTAATTATGATAAGAGGACTGATAAAGGAGTTTAAAGAACTCTGTGGTTTCTTGATGCGAGGCTGCAAAGCCCAATTTTTCCAAACATAATACTACCCAAAAGCCGACGGCCTCGAGATCATTATTCATCACACATGTTCACGTTGAATCTTTAGACATTTGGAATATATTGTGTTTCCAGAGTGAAACCCAAGAGGAGAATGTCTTTTAGCATGGCGCAGTTATGAGTCTGGCCCCAAGCGTGTGTGCCCGCTGTAAACATGATCATGTGACACTAAATGGAACGACAGTTAGTTATAAAAGCTCAAAACATATAAGGTTTCAGACCATCGAACGGTTGCCTCTGGAGACATATTCTCATTTGGACCAGATGATGGCAAGGGAGCTTGAAGTAAGTCCAGTCGGTAATCAGACTGTTTGGGTCTGGTGAAGCTGCTTTCACAACTCCAGATGCAGCCATGAAGGGGGCGACACACGCAAGCAGGGCCAGACGGGGTGGGGGAGGGGGGTCACGTGTCATTGCTTAGCTTAGACCTGTGTTTCTCAACCCAGTCCTTGCGGACCTCCAGCCAATCCACATTTTTGCTCCCTCCCAACTCCCAGCCAATCAACAACACCAAATACCAGCTGGGAAGGAGCAAAAATGTGGGACTGTCTTGGAGTTTCCAAGGACTGGGTTGAGAAAGAATACCTTAGAGTTTACTCTACCTGATGGAGCTACTTTTTTTTACCTTTTGTGCCATTTAAAGGTTATATTTTTGACCACTTTTCCTGAATACATGATGACAAAGCTGTGAGAGGCAGCCCTGCGCAGAACAGGCTGCCACGTGGAACGCACCCCATGTGGACTGGCCTCGTCCCGTGAAATCAGAACCCAGATCTTCTGCGGAGATATTTTAACTGGGCAACAAGCCAGAGAATAAAGAGGTGGGGGGAGACAGCAGCGTGATTCAGAGGTGGAGAGTTCAGGTATGGAAGCTAAAAATCCAGACCAATATTTTGTTTCAACCAGCAGTTGAGTACTTTGTGACTGTAACTCTTTATACTCAACTGGTTGATTGAAACAAAATCTTGGTCTGGATTTTTATTTTCTGGACCTGAACTTTCCACCTCTGGTGTAATTTCAGAGTATCCTCAGAGTTTATGGGGACATGGCTGATGTGGACGTTTCTGCTTCATGCTTTTTAGTTAAAAACTTTTTTTTTTATTTGTAAATATTTCATGCACATATATTCAGTTTTCTGCATAGCCAGATGTGTACAAGAGCACGAGCACTAACAATATTTTTTTGAGAAACATTCAGCGTCTGATTGTGTCTGTCTTCTGTCTTTCATCGCACGCATACATGCATCGCACAGTGCCGGCATCATGCAAACAAGCGTGCAAAAGTCCCTTTAATGGTAAACCATGAGAGTGGTGTGTAGCTTTGTGGATTAAGACGCTGTAGCTGTGACTATGAGGTTCACATCACAGGGTCGGCAGAGTGATGTCACCATGGGGCCCCTGAGCGAGGCCCTTAACCCCCAATTACTCCAGAGATGGTCTCACCCTGTTTTCTTAGTTGTATGTCACTTTAGATAAAATTGCAAAATAGGTAACACTATGTAAACAAGATGTACAGATAACCAAGATTATTGCAGAACCTGCTGGTTGTAGTACTGCGACCGACTGCATTTCCCATGTGGATGTTGACTTTTTAAGTTACTTCAAGAACTGGACAATCTTGCTAAGTCTAACTTTACTTCTACAGACTGCTCATTCTGGTACTAGAGCAAAGTACATGGAGGATGAACACGCTTCCTGCTGGCTGAGCAAACGCGGAGAATTATGAGTAAAATTATGCCTGCCTCCAAAATTAATACATCATTTATTGCTTTTTATTTTAGGTTTAGTATTTAGTCTACAAATATATATTTGTGGAAAATGTTTTTACAGAAAGCAATAAGAAAATAAGTTAGATTTTGAAGAGGAAAAAAAATAATAAAATGAATTACTGTTCACTTGTTATGTCAAAGTTGCCTTTTTATCCAGGAGGCAAAATTTCAGAAAATACATTGGATTTAAATCATTGTAAATATGCCACAGACCACATCTTGTTTCATGCAGTTGAAGATTCAGGCAAAAACAGTAAGAATACATACATGTGTAAGGGCTGTATATACAAAGAGGTAATCAGGGTTTCTGATTTCATAGTGTAAGGGGTGTAAGGCGGAGACATATTCTACACTGTACATAGCTCTGTGTTCACGTAAGGTTCACGTGGTCCAGCCTCACGCTAGAAACGCTTCACACCGGAGTGACCGCACACAGAAGCGTGTTAATGACATAAATCTGTCCCGTGAATGTGAGAAACTATATTCGAGACACACAGATGACATGACATGTTAAAGTATTTAACAGGGAAATCAGACAATCAGTAGCTGCACCTGCACAAATGCATAAGCGCGCGCACACACACACACACACACACACACACACACAAATTAGGTTCTTATCATATATCTGACTTCTCCTTAAGTGCAATGGATTGGGTTTTTCTGACCATATAATAAATGACTGTTACTGCTGTTACTGGGGGTTAGGAGTTAGGGCTTAGGGTTTACTAGTTAGGACTTAGGGTTTAGGGGGAGAGGGCTTAGGGTTTTGGGTGGACAGGCCTTTCCTGAGCGTACGTGTTACTGCTCAGTTCCCCGCGAGGGGGGTATCTTCCTGCAGGGCGACAGCGAGTCCTGGCTGTGGGTGGAGCTGATTCCTGTGTCCGAGTCCGTGTCCAGGCCCTCGGCGTGGCCGGGCTTGCATGCCGCCGCCCCCCCTGGACCGCCACCACTGTCCCCTGTGCTGAGGCGGCTCAGCTGCCCGGCCAGACGTTCGCACTCACAGTTCTGCGAGCGCAGCACCAAAGTGCCGTGCTGCAGCTCCTCCTCCACCTGTGCTGCCTCAGCATGCAGCAGTGCTCCCCTCAGCATGCTCTCCTCCAGCTCCCTCCTGAGCTCCTCAAATCGGGCAACTTCCTCTGGATCGTGCCCGCCGCTCGATGTCGCCCCCTGTGGCAGCGGTTCTGCATCTAAGAACTTAAGTAATTCCATGTCAATGTCGTGAGACAGCTTTCCGATGAGTCCGACATGATGGCTGACTAGTGCCTCCAGCTGGTCGATTGTATCACTGGTGCACGGCTCCTCCTGCAGCTCCTGGTCGTCCAGAAGCTCCTCCAGGTCCAGAGGGGGACAGCAGACCCACCCCGGCTCAGCTGGCCGATGCTCCGCCCATAGCTGCCGTTCCATGCAGTCGATCTGCAGGTCGAGCTCCCTCATGCGATGTATCTGCTGCTGGATGGTCTGGTCCTGAGTGAGGATCAGCTGCACCATCCTGTCGATGGTCTCCTCTTCCTGAGGTTTCTTTTCCTTCTCCTTCCGAATCTTCTCCAGCTTCCTGAAAGCCTTCCTGACCATCCGTCTCTGACGTTCGATGGGCAGGGACCTCAGGTACTCACCCGGGCCTGGATTTGCCTGTTTGGACCGGGCCCTGGCCCTTCCGTATCGGAGTGCCTTCTTTCCCGACTGAGGGGCAAACTGACCAGCCCTAACCAGCACAAACTGGATGAAGGGCTTCTCCTCCCCCCAGGCTGCCCATAGGGGGAGGATCCGTGTGAGCGGGGGGAGGGCTCGCTCAAACCCTTTCCATCTCTCCAACAGGCAGTAGTCGCTGGCTTCACCATGCAAAACCCTCTGCTTTTCTGGAACATTCCTGTGGTCCTCCAGAAGAGCCTGTACTACGTGGGAGCAAGTGGTCCGCTTGCTGATCCCACACACGATCTTCTCCTCCTGACACACCCACACCTGAATCTCCTTTCCAAGAGGACTGTCTTTATTTTCAGACCTGGTATAAGTTTAAAACAAAAAAAAATAAACTGTGAATAATAATTAAGATGGCTTTTCTATAAACTCAATTTCCAAATTCAGACTAACACACAAAACCAGTGTTGTAGCTCTTAGATGACTAGCCAAAGTAACCATGTACACTTTCTGCTTCCAGTCATCTGTTCATATATAGATTGTCTGGCCTGTCGCTGTACAATTTGCGCGAGGCTGTGCAATTAGTGCGTGTTCGCACAATTAGCGTGTAGCCGTAAAATTAACATTTAGAAGTGCAATTAGCGTGAAGTCGTATGATTAGCTTGTAGCATTGTGATTAGTGCTTAGCAGTGCGATTAGCGTGTAGCCATGTGATTAATGCACGGCAGTGAGATTAGTGCGTAACCGTACAATTTGCCTGTAGCACTGCAATTAGCATGTAGTCATGCGATTAGCGTGTGGCAGTGCAATTAGCACATAGCCATACAATTAGCCTGTACCAATGCAATTAGCACATAGCCATACGATTAGCACATAGCCATAGGATTAGACTGCAGCAGTGTGATTAGTGTATAGTAGTACACTTAGCACACAGCAGTGCGACTAGCATGACCGCTTGCCCACTCTCTTTGGCTAGCCCTTTCAGCCTCGTGGCCACACAATGCCGCTTCGCTCTTGAAGGTCTCTGGGGCTGCCCCCACCCCCCCGCTATGGCAACCTGAGAGGGGCAGTGTGATGAAGCTTACCTTTGTGATCAGAAAGGAGCCCAGAGCATGAGGAGAAATCAAAGTATGACGCTGAGAAAGCAGACTGGCCTAAAGATGCTCAAAGAGGCACGTTCTCGTCTTTTTGATCACTCTACCAAACAACGCTGTCCACAGTGCCACGCCCCCTAACTGTGACCTCATCATCAAACAAACAATATTCCTCATACTGTTCATTTCCCAGTTGTTATTCATTCTATATTCCATATCCCTGTGTTTCTGAACCCAGTCCTCAGGGACCCCCAGACAGTCCATATTTTTGCTCCCTCCCAGCTTCCAGTGCACCTGTACTAGGAATTCAGTGTTCTTGATTGACTGGTTCAGGTGTGCTGAGGACTGGGTGGACAAACACTGCCATATCTCAATAGTACACCCATAAGGCACCTTGTATGAGATCCAGTACAGACATTCAAACTGCAAAATGCCCCCTCAGAGACCCTCTGAAATTAAGCTGGTGATTATACCGCTTGGATTACACTGGCACAGTGCGCAGCCTTTGGAATTCGCATATCCAGCAGATGAAAGGAAAGATGCTGTTTCCATGGTGGTTGCCGATGCTCTAAAGGGTCCTGCAGTGTTCTGATATCAGGCTACATCGTATCAGGAAAACAAGCGAGACACTGAACGTCACATTCTCTGTGGTGCTGCTCACAATGCAAACGCTATGCAGGTATGCTAGAAGCAGGTTAATGGTTAGTCACCCAGAGACCAAAGACAAACAACCTGATAGTGTAAAGTGCCAGAAAAAAATGTACTGTGGTCATTTAACTGCAATTAGTGCTACGTATTACGTTTTAAGACAGAGGTATTTGAGGAGAGCAATGAAATGCTATAGGGCTCTACAGAGAATGGTCACAGGCATAAAGGCCTCATAGTGATGGGCCTGAATCATCAGCCACTGATCTGTGGAAAAATCACCCTGAAAGGTAAATGTGTCCATCATGCAATGAAAAATAGGAGACCATGGCATTTGTGAAAAATAAATCCATTTTTCCAAGATAATGTCGCATATCTGTGCAGGAAATCCACACTTCTGCAGAGGAAACACCTGTATTTGTCTTCCACAGCAATCGCTGGGGCTCTGGCTGCATCCTGGAACATTTCCACCATTTTGGGATTCCCTGTTTACTGCTGGACTACAGTGAATCTGAAGCTGACGATACAGCCGCTGGAAGCTAAAGGGGCCCCGTTGCTTTGTTTTCCCATGGACAATAGTATAGTCCATAAAAACAGAACAGCCTAGTGAAGAACAGAAGCCAGTTAGATATTGTCAGATATTGTTTTCTAAAAAATTTTTTGTCATAAAGTAAGAATTCCATTTAGCTTGCATAGAGCTGAGGGTTAGGGTTAGTAACAGTTCTGTTTCACCTCCTCTCTGCCCTCAGCCAGAAGCTGAAAATGTCTTCATGACGGCAGGAGGCAACCGGGAGGTTTGGTCACTCGTCCCAAAACAGTCACTTGTGTGAAATGCACATACCATTCATGCTCCCTCAAAGCTATGCAGACAAAAAAAAAAGAAGCGCAGATACACAAACGGAGAAGTACAGTAAGACAAACCCGTCTTTTTAGGGTTAAAGGCGGCCTTAATGTGAGGAATGCCTGATATCCACGACCCAAAATCGTAGACAGGAAAGCAAACAAAAAAAACTTATCAAGTTTAATGGAATGTGAAACAGCGGCAGCCAGAGTCCTATTGTTGTGTTAAAAAAAACCTTGGATCTTTATTTTAAAGCAACATCACAGGTACAGTAAACATACGCATGTATTTTCAAGTATACTTTATCTCCTCTGTAGGCATCTGGCTTTCTATCATTTCTGTCTTCCCTTGTCCGTGTTTATGAATTATTCAGTATAAATGATGTAGGAATGTACTACAAAATACTCATACAAAGTGCCTTGGGAGCAACACGGTTATGAAAGGCGCTATATAAAACTAAACAAATGAATTATTCTCTATTACAAAGTTACAGAATTTTCTCACAGATGGGGCTCATACACAACACAACATCAGGCACCACATAAGTAAGAAAAACAACCAATAAAAAGCAAATTAAAAATTATAGGGCTATAAATGAAGCATTTGGCTGAATGGATTCGTTTCCCAAACAAAGAACTGTGGTTTAAGGTACAGAAACCTGAAAAAAGGCAACATGTGGATGTAAGTCATGCATCCTGCTCATTATCTGAAAGGGATGAAAAAATCACGGGTGAAAACTTGACTGCCCATTTAATCAGGAGGCGCTTTTGGGCATTTTGGGGAAAATAAAAAATCATGACCTTTTGGATACCTTAGATAATGACAAATGCTTTTATATATGACCATTCATGTGCATTTATGACCACGAGCTCGGAGATCTCGTTGTGGTGCTTTTGGAGTACAATCCTAAACACATTTTAAATTCCTGTAGTATAAATACTGAGATATAAGCAAAAATCTACGGTAATAATATTAGAAAACATCATAAAACGTAGACAGAAGCATCGTCTGTGTAATATGTAAGAAAGAGACACCTGTACAGATATTGACGCCTCAGACGACTCTCCCAAGTTTCTTAAATCTTCAGTCTGAGCCACAACAAAGGTGAAATCTAGCCTGAGTATTTGAAGCCAACTTTTCCAAGACCAAACATGCAGTGAGAGCAGTGCAGGTAGGAACACTGCCAGTGATAACCTTCCCTCCACTGTGCCTCACGCATGGGGGTCTTACGATAATTTTCCCCTTAAAACCTGCATTTGATGTTCTGTAAGTCTGAACTATTACAGGAATCCGCATAGTAAAACAAGCGTCATCGCACCCGCCTGTGGCGCCAAAGGCAGCCCAGTCGTTCATTCTTCAACACTTGACTGTCGTCCACCCAACGAACCTCAAAAGGTAACCAAACCATCGGAGTAAATTGCACACTAAATTATCCTAGTGCAGAAGGCAGAAACCCTCTGGGTTATCGGCAGGAGCCAGCACTGATAAAAGGTTTGACACGTAATTATTACTGTGGAATGGGGACCCAGCTCACGCGCATTTCTCACATGATTAGGCTACTATAAAAACAACACCGTATTACATTTCAAGGAAACGGCGTTAGCTGGATGTTGCATCACATTTTTCTCCGATATTTTATAAGCTTAGATTTTGTCTTTTGTGGCCCTCGTAAAACATTTTTCTGAAAACAAGAATTGAGTGCCACTCCATAAAATCTTTGATGAGTACTTCCACATACAAGAGTCTGTACTTTACCGTATAAACTCACACACAGGATTTACAAGTTTCATAGTTCATATTCATGCAGGTCTGTATACTGCAATCATTTATGCTACCAGAAGAAAATGCCAATGAAGTGCAGCTGAAACAACTTTAAAACGAGCAGGATATTTGTATTTACACAGTGGTTTCCGCATAGTGATGAGATCTCCGTAATTAGTAGCCAGGCTCACTGTAATCAGACACGCAAATACCCTGTTTACTGGGCACCATCACAGGGGGCGTATTAAGTTAATTATAACGACGACCGCTGCCAAGCGCTACATGCATGCGGTGACACAATCGCATTGTAACCTAAATAAGGACAATGCGCAGGTACAGTATGCCATCGCAGATGATTAACGTGGTGAGAAATAATCACAACAGCTCTAAAACCCACCAGTTCAGTTAAAAAACATCGCGCCCTGCTTTTAAGACAATATCTAAACTCTCTCGATTGTTTTTCTGAAATTTAGTTGAGGGTATCAGAGAAAGTGGAAGTTATTCGATTTGCATGAACATTACGATGAAACTGAGAATATAGATCCTGCAGACAGCAAGAGCACAAACCCAAAATGCTGACAAAGAAACGAAATGAACCCCTAACTCACAGCAGTAGTGTCTTTAAATTGTTTAAAAAAAACTTTTAAAGTAGTAGCGCTACCTTGCAGAGCCGCGACCCCAGTTTTTGGCATCTTAAAGTACCTGTTTTTCAAGCGCGCTTTCAGAAAATTTCTTCCAAACGGGGCCATGGCAGCTCGCCGAGGTCCAGACAAGCGTCCCGGGACTTTAGCACGGTGCCAACATGGTGAGACGGCAGCATGTACGCCTGTGTACTCAATGGCATGGCGACCGAGTCCACAAATTGTTAAGTTAGAAACCCGCACTTCGACAGGCTGCCTTGGGGGGCCGCCCTATTTCCAGTCTGGGGGAGGGAGTCCCATTTCCAGTCTGGGGGAGGGCGTCCCGATCCTGCTGAAAGACACAACCCCGTCCAATCTGTCTGATGCCGAACCTACATTCAGGTTTACTTTAGATTATATTCGGGATCGTCCTAAAATGCTACTTTTTAAAGGCTGAAGCTGGTCTAAACGTTATAGCCTATATACTAGTGCAAAATATAATATTTAATGTAAAAATTGGTAAGGTGGGTGCAAAATGCATGAAACAGCCATCTTCTGAAACCACTTGTCCTTTTCAGGGTTGCAGGCAGTCTAGAGTCTTTGGGTGGGGAACAGAAACTCATCACAGGACACACTCACACACCATTCACACCTGCAAGCAATTTGGTTACAGTTCACCTCAGCATATTCTAGACAGTGAGGGGAAAGCAGAGTTACCTGGGGCAGAATCCCAAAACAACACAGGGGGATTATTTAAACTCCTTATGAAAAAGATGTAAAGAAAGAAGGAGAGTAAAGAAAAGTAGCCAAGTAAAAATATGGTTTTTCCTATGAATGATTCTTATCCTCTCACCCCTTCGGCTACCAGACTGACGCATCTCGTGAAGATGCCTTGCTTCACGCATCTTTATTCTGTATCAAAAACATCTGCATGATTGAGCTGGGAGGGGCTGCTTCCCTCTGACCCCATTATCTGTCTGTGATGTAGCAAGAATTTAGCAGCAGTCTTTGTTGGCCTGAAAGCCAATTTCAAAATGAATCAGTGACGCGTAGACTCCCTTACTCGCACACACACACACACACACACACATACGCTGGCGCACACAAGTGATGCACAAGCAGACTACCATGTGATGCATGGGTGACGTGGGGGGGGGGCTTACAGGTAAGAGGTGGAGGGACGTTGCCTGACATCACACACGGGCATCTACAGCGGGGGTGGGATCTGTCTGCATTTCTGCAAAACGTAGGCAGCTGAGGAGAGGGGCACTGATCCTCACCTTATGGACGTGTGGATGTCTGGACACCGCAGCGGCGGATCTGACACGATGAGGACCATCCTGGTCTGTGTGGTTCTTCTCTTTCTGGCATGTGGGGGAATGTGCACAGGTAGGACCCGTGCGTACAGACGGAACTCGCAGAAAGTCTGCTTGGAGTATCATGTATATAGCTGAACCTGCTATGGTCTGTGGAGATGGGCAGGTGAGCAGCCCTGAATTTGCAGTGGCTGAATTTGCAGTGACCATCATACAACACCTTCAAGTGCCATTGAACTGAAGGTGCTCGCCTGTAGTGTCCATGTAGTGTTTTAATTTGAGTACTATTATTTTTGATGCTATTATTACTTTAGTAATTCACAGTACTCTAAGGTACCATTTGACTTCACTGTATTTGTATTTTGATTTGTAGAGTGACACTGGTCAGATCAATGTCATGAATAAAATAGTGATATTAATGTTCGACATTGTGTCCAGTGCATGACATTTTATTGTGAACCAGATTTGCAGTGTGTCTGGTGTGTAGCATTCACTTTTACTGGCCGAGGGGCACAGTTCCTCTACTCGTTATCTTGGCGAGGAACATGAATCAAATGAAAAACAGTTCTGAAAGAGGCACCTCCCATGTTTGTTCACTGTTTGTCAAAGATCTGTAACATGCTGCAGTGCGATGCCTGCGGTCAAGTGCCTATCTCCTTTGTCTCCTAATGCAGAGAATTCATCATGTTCAATAGCTTCATAGTCACATCTACAGATTTCCTGGACATGCTGCTTTATTGGTGCGAAACATGTCAAAGAAGAGCACAGTTTGAGAGGAGCTGGGATCCGTTTGCCGATAATTCCCACTGCGTTGTGTTTGACGGCAATGCTTCAGGGCGGCACTGGAACACCTGGTGGCGTATGATCCATCCGGGGATCATTCCGATTGTTGTCTTTGGAAAAATTAGGTGGAATACCTGTTTAACAACAAACATTTGATGGAAGGGTCTTGTCAGAAGCTATAGGGACCCCTGACATTAAACTGCAAAATGTATAACCATGCAGATCATCAGAGAAGCTAAGATGTTACCACAC
>JAODUD010000001.1:8487641-8501260 GCA_026784285.1 Stomatorhinus walkeri | reverse complement strand
GGTGGGGGGCAGTCCCCAAGGCAAACCACAACAAAATAAAATTCGACTGCCTGGTGAATCTCGCTGACTGAAAAGGGGTACTAAGGACCTCATTTGGGCAAAAGAAGCAGGTGTCCAGCCCTCCCCCCCAGCTACCCCCCACCCTACTCCCACATGCATGTCCCTCTTAGATTAATATTCCTGTGTCATTTAATCAACAGAACATTTTAGACATGCAAGCACTTAAGTGAAAATGAAACATAAATAGCTGTATATATTCCTGCATGTATCTGTTTATTTTTAATCAGTTTCACTCCAGTGTTTCAACTCTCTTTTATTTTTTTTTGTATCAAAATACAAGCATGTCTGACATTAAATTCTGTATCAATACACAATGAATACAAGTAAACTCACAGGAAAACCGCTGTGCATACCAGAACACTGTACATGATCGATAGTCGCAATCTTTGACTTGTAAACACGATTAATCTGATTGGATCCCTCTCACGTTGATTTTCATTGGTTAATCTGTCCAGTGGTGTAACTGTTACATTGGTGCTATGCTTGGCCATCGGACAGTGCCGATAGATCTCTTTGTGGTCATGTCACTCATCTGGTTTAAACACCACTTATACTACAATGAAATACAGTACTCGTCTGTACAAAGCCACGACTACACTGATACATATGTAAAAAAATATATATGTAATTATCCTTTTACAATATACATACAGTACAGTATTACATACAACGTGGAAAAAAAGCACACAAAAAGACTTTACAGCTTGGCAGGTCCTGTCCTGTTTGCCGACCGCTCGGTGCATGAGAAGCACCCTCCGCAGCTGTAAGGTAGAAATACATAAACCGGACGAGCAGTTTTCCATAGGAGCAAAGAGGGACACGAGGCGGGCCCCTGAGGTGGCCCCTGAGGTGGCCCCTGGGGCCTCCAGCCCCGAGTAACATGCAGGACACCACGCGACATCACTCAGTTTTATTTGGAAGACGAACCTCTGTCCCGCGCCATGTTTACCATGTTTCATAATGAATTTCAATGAATCTGTTACTTTTTGTCATTTATATGGCTTAGAGATGGCCCCTAATGAGTCACCCGGTGTAAACATAAACAAATGAAGTGCCCACCTTCTTCCAGCTCCGATGAGACTAAAGTGTGAAATGTCACCACAACAGTGTCTCCGTGACTCAATGTTTGCTAAAATACCTCCTCAGGACTTTAGTTAATACGATGGTTCATGCTAATATACCACAGATCTGTGTATCAAGTCACATAAATAAACACATATGACATATCAAATTGAAAAAGGAACAGCAGTGAAGAGGTCCTGGTGACAAACTAGATTCTATGTCAACATTCCAAAACACCAGAAGTACCACCTAGCAATTCCTGAGGAACTTAGATATCCCGTAAACTGTTTTTTCTTTTCTTTTCTTTTTTGCTGTGTGGCATCGTAGCAACATCACATCTGTTTCCTTTGGACACCCACGAAATCTAAATCTTCTTTGTCTAATGACTCTCCCACGTGATGCAGGAGTGCACAGTAATCACACTTCACTAAGGTACTGTTGTTACCGCATGCGATGCATTTAAACATTGGGTGGTGAACATGTGCAGCAGAGAAGTAGGAAGAACCAACAGCAGTGGTGCACAATCATGAAGCTGGTAATTAAAGCTTGGGATGGAGTGTGATTCTGAGAGATTGAACAAGGCGCCCAGGAGGTGATTCTGTACACGAGGTGCTGTCTGATTTTCCGGCTCACAGCTGTCTGTCAGTATCACCAGCTCCACCTGCTTAGCAGTTGTGCATTAATTCACTGGTCTCCAGTAATACACTTGAGTCACTTGTCCGTTCAAAGGTCCAAGTGAGAGACGTAAACATGAAATAGTCGGCCTGTTTCACATTTGTGCCAAAGCCTATTTTCAGCACCAGCGTGATGTAAGGACAAATTCTTTGTGCAGAAAAGTCACAGGATTCCTTTCACACGGCAGGCGAATTACTCAGCTAGCCGACAGAAAGGCCTTGGGTGACTAAGTGATCATCATAAACAAATCAAAACTAAACCAATCGACGGATATTACTCTTTTTTTTGGGATTTCAAAGTGACGTGCATCTTCAACAGTGACATTTACTGTCAGCTGGCCCAAGCCTGCTGTGAGATTTATTCCAAATGCATTTTCATTATAAGGTCATTGTCTGGATTCTGTTGCATTCTTGTGGTACAGCATTAATTAATACTCAAGTAAATAGACAAATGAATGCTAATTTTGGGTTATCGTCATCGCATGACTGCAGAGCATTTAGTGACCTGCAGGTGGCGCAGTCCAAAGACTAATACTCCTGATAATGAGCCACTCCTTCTGACTAGCAGTGACCACAATTCGCACACATTCAATGTCAAATGAGATCTTATGGTGCACATTTTGAACCTCAATGTTCCCGTGTTTAAACTCCCCCAGCGTGATATATGACGAGCACTGCTTGCCTTTTTTGGTCCCAACCAACTTCTCCCCTACTTCCAAGGCTCCGTGATGCAAAATGTCATTTTGCCTGTCATCAGTCCCTGTGACAATCCTGATTCTGCTGACCCTGGTCGATTTGTGGAACATGATGACAAAGAAATCTCCGGTTGAGGGGGATTTACCCCAGAAATACTCATCCACACTGCTGTACGCTTTGGTGGGGTCGTAGTTCTCAAACACGTTTATATTTGTGTACAGACTGGCTGGGGGGTTGTCTGGGATGTCGAAGGAGTCTTCCTCAAAGTCGTCGTCCTTTAGTTTGTTCTCTACACCCTTATATGAGGAGTAGTATCCCATGTGCTGGAACAGCGATGGTTTGAACCTAATGACATCCTTCTGGGCCAGCAGACCACGAAAGTGAATGAGCAGCCAATCGCAGGGCATCTCCTGGTAGAACATCAGCAGGAAGTGGGCTAGCCGGGGCAGGTCCTTGGAGTGGTAGAGTTTGCCGATGTAGCCCAGTTTGGAGAACTCCAGCATGACCCAGTAGGACCCCTCCCTGGAGGTGATGACCTTCTTCATGGCTGTCAAGAAGTTTTTAGAGCATCGGACGTCATCTTCCAGCATCATGTAGAAGTCAGACAGATTGGTGCAGAAGTTGAGGAGGAAGGCATAGTCCACGTTCTGCTTTGAGCGGAACCGAACCCTGTCCTCTGGGTCATTGTAGTTCCTCTTGAGTCCATCCAGAGATGGGTAGTACTCCTCTGGAGCGTGGATCACAAGCAGTCTCCCCGCAATGATGTGGTGGGCAAACTTCCGTGAGATGTCCTGCACAAGACCTTCACACCATGCTAAGTCAAAGTCTGCCAGGTGCACCACCACCACGATCTCCTTCAGTTCTTCGTAACTGGACTGGTCAAAAATGGACTTGATGGTCTCCATTAGGTAATTTCCCCTTTTCCTCTTTACAGATGACAGTCCAATGGTCAGATACTCTGCAAAATCAGTAAAAATCTCGCTGAATCATTTCATATTATACATTACACTATTAGATTGATCTGATTACAAAATGCATTTGCTTTATTTTCTAAAAGAACAGCTGCAAAAAAAAAATCAATATGCCATTGTGTTATTGAGTACACTGTTGAAAAACATACCAGAATTATAAACTGGACTTTAAAATACCTTAAATACATATATACCTGACACATGATATTACCTGTGTTCATTAAAGCGTGAAGTGAAATTTCTATTGTAAAACAGGTTTGGTGATGGCACTGATATTTCGTGGTGTAGAAATACTCACTCTTTCGTGGCAATGGCGACCCGGCCAGATATCTGTACGTGACATTAATAGTGCCAGAGAAATTGGTGAGATCTTTAAATGTATGAACATATCTTTCAGAGTTAAGCTGGTGCGCTGCTGATTCTCTCAGCTGCCTTTTGTCCTCCTCCTGAAAACAAACACAAAAAAGAGAAATGTAGAGCATTCAAGAGGTACTACCAGAGGTGACTTGTTTATACGGCATGCAAAATGAAAGCATGCATTGTGAAGCTGAGAAGCAGAAACAAACTGAAAATGAGGATTTTTGTTATATTTTTATTTCCCCTGAATCACAAAAAATATCTCTGAAATCCTATTGTTATTTATATATAGATGTTAAGGACTGACAATTGTTGCATTAGTTATTTATGCAGAGTGTGTACGCAGGCGTTTGTAAGGGAGCATATGTTATATTAAGTCCAGAACATGTTTGCAAAGCCCCAGAGATAACGGTTTGTCCTCCAGCGCCCAGAGGGCAAACAGCAATGGCCTATTGTCTTTGCAGCATGCTACGGGATATCACTGCTGTGGCACCACACTGTAAGCAAAGCTTTGGGGGTCGGGTATTTTTAAAGATCATAAAAACCCATTATTATGAAGAGTGGTTATGCAAAGACAAAGTGCTGATTACAGCTACACCCTGATTAGTCACCCAGATGTCACGCAGAGCGGGGCGGCTGCAAACTCACCAGCACGTAACCGTCCTCGATGTAGAGGTTGAGGAAGAGGAGGACGGTGACCAGCGCCCCCAGGAAGGGGATGACCGAGCGCTTCCGGAAACACCTCATTTTGTCCAGATACTTCCACAGCAGCCTCATAGTGGCAGCAGGCCAGCTCGGACCTGAGCAGGGGACACGAGGGCGTCAGGGACCACACTCCAAGGGCGCATCAGTGAAAGGAGAGCTCAAACACCACAAGCCAGGGTCCCCCCAGTGTGACACCACCCAGGGTGAGACACTGAGGGGGGCCGAGATACTGTCACTGCTGTCACTGCACTAACTCCACGCTAAACTCCACCTTCGGTAATGGAGATGATGCTAAGCCTCAATAGCAGCTGTTAGCATGCTATGTTAAGCAGTGTTAACAGTATTAAAGTTAGCAAAGTTAGTGTTAGCAGAGTTAGCTGAGTTTGGGTTAGCAGGGCCTGGATTAGCAATGTTAAAGTTAGCAGGGCCTGGGTTAGGGTTAGCAATGTTAAAGTTAGCAAAGTTAGTGTTAGCAGAGTTAGCTGGGTTTGGGTTTGCAGGGCCTGGGTTAGCAATGTTAAAGTTAGCAAAGTTAGTGTTAGCAGAGTTAGCTGGGTTTGGGTTTGCAGGGCCTGGGTTAGCAATGTTAAAGTTAGCAAAGTTAGTGTTAGCAGAGTTAGCTGGGTTTGGGTTGCGTTACCACCTCAAAAGCAGCTGGTAGCATGATGGTATCAGGGATGGATTCCTAACCTATACATCCATTCAGTTAGTGTTAGTAGGGTTAGGGTTAGCAAAGTTAAAGTTAGCAGAGTTAGCAGGATTAGGGTTAGCAGAGTTACAGTTAGATGAGTTAGCATGGTTAGGGTTGTGTTAGCAGGGTTAGAGTTAACAGAATTAGAGCTAGCAGAGTTATCAGGGATAGGGTTAGCAGAGTAAGCAGGGTTAGGGTTAGTAAGAGGTAACTGCAGCAGAATATCTAGCTGTATAACTGGATAAAAATTGCTTGGCTTGAATGTGTTCCAGAATCAGGTAAATATAATTATGATAGGTCACGTTCCCAAACACAGCCATGAATCGGCATGGCCACAATTCACTGGAGGAATCGAGGGATTTTCAGCTTAACAATGACTCCGAGGCTCCTTGTCTGCTCGCTGGGACTCACATGTCTAATCTTCAGTCTTCCTTTAGTCTGTTCCCTAAAGCCAATCAAGATCATGCTTGCAGGATCAGTGCCGAGCTTGGGGAGGGAAGCACGTCTGTGCTGAATGCATCAGTGGCACAGGAATGGTAGTAGGTAAAAGGAAAAAAAGACTTTAAGCAAATTTCAATGACTTGCTGTTGTTCATATTGTTTTGCTCACATGAGCTGAATTGGGCTAAAGTCATATTTGAAGTATGGATGACAAAATTATCTCCCAGCAGGGTGACGTTGATGAGATATTGGCGTGCTTGGATGTCATCTCGGTGCTACCCAGAATGTGACCAATGAGTTGAGAACGTGGCCCGTTAAAGAAAATGTAACCTTCATTAAGGACTGTTAAGTTTATGACATGGGTTCGAGGGCAGGTTGTTTTGTATGTGAAGGGAAGCCTGAAGAAGGATGAAAAGGAGACCAGGTTGAAAAGATGTAAAAGGACTCTGTCTGTACTTAATGTTTAATGTTGTCTTTTATCTCTTTATACTTTTGTTTCATATTTGAACCAAGCCTTTCACTGCACATACATGTACCGAGCATGTATATGTCACCAATAAGACTTCGACTTAATCTGGTTTGACGTTTGACAGCCGTCCTCCCAAAGCGTGTGAGAAATGCAGAGCGTGCATTCGAGTTCCATGCCACTCATGCAGCTAGTCATGCCATGTGCCCAACAACAAATGAAATAAAATTTATCTCCCAGTCTATTACAAGCAGAATGAATAATTACACAAATGAATGGTTTTTAAATTATTGGGTTCATTCTGTTTTGCATTCTGTCGCATTATTGAGTACTGGATGTATTTCTCGATAATGAATATTAACGCACTTTGCAGCTCATTTGAATAATAATTCAGTGTGTTCTCAGAAACAAAGCCCTTCACAGCACCTGCTATGGGCTCAGAACACAGCACATTGGAAACCTGCCCTGCTCCTGATTTGTAATGCAAAGAGACAGAATGGCAAAAATACTACCAAAGTCCCAGAACAGCAGCCCCACCGCCTTCCCTCCGAGCAGCTTTATAAAGTAAGAGCCACTTGCCGCTCCGAATAAATACAAGGCGCAGCTGGAAGATGGGCACCAGGCAGGCGGCCGTGCAGCTCCAGGGTCTCACTCACCACACTGGTGCATTTACCTCACTCTTCAGGGCCAATTCAGTGCTCCGGAATAAAAATGAGTTAGATTTAAAAGCATTCTTTATATAGTTCCGCAAATAACACTTCAGGGTAAATTACATTTAGGCTGTTCTTAGAAGTGGCTCTGAGATGCTTGTTTTTAAGGTGAAATGGCAGGATGAATGAATAAATATATACAGCCTCAATGAGACACTGCAGAATTTCTGTGAGGCAATCATCAGTTTTTCTGTTAGACGATCTTCAGATTTTCTAATTTAATTGTCATTAGGCAGTGTTTTAGTTATTTTGTAGAGTTTCTGTGACACACTGCAGTGTTCCAGTCATTCTGTAGCGCTCCAGTCATTTTGCAATGCTTCGATGACACACTGAAGTGCTACTGTGACTCGCTGCAGTGTATGTGTGTCTCTATGATGCTGCAGTGTTTCTGTGATATGCTGAGGTATTTCTGTGACACGCCACAGTATTTCTGTAACATGCTGCAGTGTTTCTGTAACATGCTGCAGTGTTTCTGTGATGCTGCAGTGTTTCTGTGACATGCTACATTGTTTCTGTGGCATGCTCCAGTGTTTCATAGTGAAGTTAGTCTGTTTGTAGTACCTCCTGAAAGCCTGGTAACTGTCCTTAAAGGTAAAAAAAATCATCCACGAAGACAAAGTAAAAAAATTGCAGCATAATGACTGCCTTTCATGTCGCAGGGGCATAATGGCTGTATTTACCACAGCAATGAGCATGAGCTCCTGGTTCCATCATCCTGGCTCTGCTGGGGCCTGAACTTTGCGTGAAGGTCAAGCAGAGGAATGCAGGACATGCTCCCCACTGCGAACTGTAGAACTCCCAGAAATGTAAATGTGAAGACAGCCTGCTGTCAGCCCGGAACTCCGAGTGTCACTGGAAATGTGACAGGAAGGGTTCTGGGCATTTTTGCACACTGCATGTGCGTTTGGCGCGGCATAGAGATCGACACTGCCAGAGAGAGCTGTGGGCTTGATTGGTGAAATGATGGGCTTTGTTTTTATGTAATTATTAGGATTCCAGCCCTGCAATCGCAAAATAAATAAATAAATAAATAATGACAATGGTGCAGAGATCTAACCACTGGAGAAAAGAGGAGCAGCACTGGTGAGTTTCCCTCCCTGAAGCTGCAGTGATACCCGTAGATGGATCTGTGCTGAGCACATGGTTTGTTTCCCAAGCTGCTGGATTTTAGCCACAGAAGAACAAAACCACAGTGCATCTGGCATCATATTTTACAGAGGAAGTTACAGCTTCAGCAGCAGAGATTAAATTTGTTAGAAGTCTTCCTTGTCTCCCTTCTTACTTTGAGCCCCTTTGTTCATTCGGTTGTTTTACATTTATATGGTAATAAGAGCCAGGAAGTCGTGATTAACAAGTGAGGTTTTACACGGAAAACTCTCGGAATATTCACCAGCCCCATTAGGAAAACACCACCTACGGAGAAGATGCTGGGAGACAGAGCCACGTTTGGGCCGAAAGATGGGTGAGAAATACAGCCTGTAGGGGGCAGCAGCGAGCACTTGGGGTCCAGCTTCTCTACACCACAGGACTGTGCGTGTTAAGTAGGGGCCAGTGCTGTGTGTTAAGAATAGGAATAAAAGGACTAAAAGCAGTGAAGGCAGCTGCGGTATTCTCTGTGCCCAGCACAGCATGAGTGCAACTGTGCTTCAAAGGGAACCAAAATACCTCCCTTTATCATTGGATGTGCTTTTCAAGATGAAAATATGGAATTTGTGCCATTACATTAATTTGAGGGAATAATCCTATAACTAAACTCATTAGCACATTCGCAAACTCCTCCGTCGATCGCACCTTCTCCTTCATCTGTGCATCTCAAACAAAAATAGCAGCTGCCATTCTATTGGCTGCCCAGAGAAGGTGTAGGAGGCATCTGCTCTGTCCAAAATCCCCACCAGCGCTGAATCATCACAAGAAGGAGGGGCAAACATTGCCAAACTGAGTTCACAATCTTCAATACTATTTAAAAACCATTGTAGCTCAGTGTCAACACGACTTCAAACTGTCTTCTGCATCAGACGGCACCCTAATGAAGATGATTTCCTGTTGTCATGTCATCGTGTAGAATGTCGATAAGTGACAGAAGGTGTCCATGGCTGTTTGAACACCATAGGAACCAAACGTAATGGGAAAATCCTGATGAAAAACCCATTCTGAGTGAGTAGAAGAAAAGGATTAATCAAGAAGCAAGTAGAAAGCAATTTTCCCACATTTAATCTTCTTACCTCTTTTACATTATTTCCCTGAGGTATCTTGAATCTCAGATACACAGAGCTCTGCACAAATAATCAATTAAGCCAGGAGAATCTCATGAATTCAGCAGTTGGTTTGTGTCAAACCTGCTACTTAAATAGATTTTCCCAGCACTTGGCAAGGAGCAAAAACTGAGAAAGAAGGCAGTCTTAAAGAACGAGCCCAGAGCAGGCGATGTAGGGGGAAGGCAGTCTTAAAGAACGAGCCCAGAGCAGGCGATGTAGGGGGAAGGCAGTCTTAAAGAACGAGCCCAGAGCAGGCCATGAGGGGAGGGGCAGTCTTAAGAACGAGGCCAGAGCAGGCCATTTAGGGGAGGGGCAGTCTTAAAGAACGGGCCCAGAGCAGGCCAATTAGGGGAGGGGCAGTCTTAAAGAACGAGCCCAGAGCAGGCCATGAGGGGAGGGGCAGTCTTAAAGAACGAGCCCAGAGCAGGCCCCGCTCCCCAAGGACCTTGCAGTTAGTGTCAGGTTAGATGTCGATGTGAGAGTGCTGTAACTAGGCAGCCCCAATCCCAGGCATGATGGCTTGCGGTGGCCTTGAGAATTTGCTAGATTTTACAGTTCTCTTCACAGACCTGACAACCTCAGTACTAAGAAAAACAGCTAAATTAGTGCAGAGAAATGATTATGTGTGTGGGCAGCACAAACAGCAGTCTTGCCTAACATCCCATGTGAGGTTTAAGTTTATTAAAATCCCCAGAGATCTCCTTGACATACTAATGCATTTCAACTGTTCGACTCCATAATGACGCATCTCCACACAGTTCACTCAGCTCCTCACACTTCTCAGGTTACTTTACTCTCTCAGTATTTCAGACGAGGCTTTTTTCACATCCACCTGTACTTCAGTTTGCCTCTGAGCTCCTTCCAGGCTGATCCTTCCTCATTCAATATTAAAAAGACTGTATAACATGGAGAAACCCAGCTTTAAAATGCTGGGCACAGCTAAAGAAAATGCCACGTTGGGAAGCAGGAAATGGCAATTATTAATCTGAAGAGGATCTCCCAGGCAGCACGAAGCCCATTAGAGCAGATCAGCATGCAGTACTTTCCTGTTATGATTTCACGCCTCATTCAAGTCTCACTTATAGATGGCCGAGGATCCTGGTCTTTGTCAAGAGCCGCATAAGCACTGAGAATCAATCCAGCCACCCATCCATCCGTGATCTGTAAGCTCCCGAAAGCCTCCCTCGGGAAGCTGGTCCATTCTCACAGGAACTGGAGGCAACAGCGAGGTCTGTGTCATCTCCCAGCGGCGTGTCATCATGCGGTCAGTAGGGTCAAGATCAGAGAGCTTCCTCACTCCCAGGGAAGCTACCTTCCTAGTGTGGAATTCTGTGGGTTCATCAAAACACTGAGAAACGATCCGTCGCACACAAGACCCTCTTAAGAGCTTCCTAGCCGTGATCTCTTTGGCCCAGATTCATCCGCTGGAGACATGACTGAGGCAGTGATACTGAGGTGTCCTTATAAAAACTCCCTTGTTGTATCACACAGCAGCAGACGGGCTGGACGGAGCCTGGACTCTGATCAACTCTGGATTCCTGTTTTCTCAGATCCACACGCTACCATACGGAGACCCGACTCACGACATGCTGCTTAGGTAACAGCAGACCATTCTGGGAAAAATTCAGCCGGAAATGTTGACCACCATGAAAGGAGTGCGCACACCTAGACTTATCAGTCTGAAGGATAAATAAATAAGTAGCAGAATAACAGTAATGACTCTTGCAGAATGCCAGCAGTGCAGAAAGAGGTGAAAGATGATAAAAAAAGACACAATTTGCCCATTATCCTTCTGAAATGACCCATAGGCAAGAAGCATGCCCCCTATTAAACATCCCACAATCCTCCCACCAAAGCCTAGAAGTTTCCCTGGTCCAGTAGCCGAACAGGAAGCAGATCTCCAGGCATGTTCACTGCTACTGCTTGGTAAGGGCAAAGATGTTCAACCCAAACAGTGGTCAGACAGTAGGTCCACGCCCTGTTAAATTAAGCGGTTGATGTTTTAGCCACTACATAAAAGGTGTGCAAAATAATTTATGTGTAGAAGATACCCTATTGCTGGAAACATCTCCGTGGGACAAACTGTAGGGCACAACCAAATACCTGTTCAAGTCTCTTCAATTTCTCAGATGTCTGCTTTGTGTAAGGTAGCCTGCTATGCACTGTATGCACTACAAAACCCATTTACATTTAAGCAGCAAATAGAGCATAGTCACAACAACTGGACAGTTCCTGCTCTGGAACCGGTACCTGCAGGACGTAACAAGAAATTCTCTATAAATGATGCAGGAATGTACCACAAAACACCCATGAGAAGTGTCTTGGGACGACTCTTGTGAAGGGATATTCTAGTGGCCAAAATTGTGAAAACACCTAGCATTTTTGGCATTACGCTTTAGAAATTACTACACAAATATTGGCAGAAATGTTCATAAACAAAGAATGTTACAAATATCATACACTGGATGACTAAATAAGTAAATAACTGTTGAAGTTCTGCAATCTATAAAAATTGGTATAGTGTTTCCATAATTTTGGCCACTAGTGTATATAAAAATAAATTCAATTGAAGTGAATTAAATTCAGGCTGTCATTAACTATATCGAAAAACAGGAATCCGTGTAGCTATGTGGACACCACCTTTCCGGACAACCTAAAGTCATTCAGTGGCTGTTGTGATGCCCTCAGTGAAGATCCCCTCCTTAAAATCACCCCGCCAACCTGGTGAGCGAACACTGCAGGTAACACATACAGGTTCTCAAGACTCCGCAACAAGTTAGCAGCTGTAGCAACGGGACCCGTTGGAGTGTGTGGAAGGTGAAAATTCCCAAGGTCCATAAAGCCAGTGACAGGAGACAGAAGAAAACAACCCAGCAAGTCGTCAGTTTTATTCTTTTGTTCAATCAAAGGGAGAGTCTATCCCAATGCTGGGAATAGCACCTCTCCGAACGTGATTTACACAACTCTGATTAGTTCTCTGATTAGTTGTCTGTCCTTGTCCAGTCATCTCGTCCACTTGACTCTGGTCCAGTCATCTTGTCCATCCTGTCTCTTTTGTCCTCCAGTCTTGGTTAGATGATAGTAGCTCCGGCAACTACTGGCACCCACTGTGCCGACTGGCTGTCACCACCTGCCCTGGGTCACGCTACCCCAACAATGTAAATACAAAACACATCCGTACACTAAATGATGTTTCTAGCATAAAAAGAAGCTTATGTTAAGATAAAGGACTAAATGGGATAAATGGAATGTCAAAAATAAATGCAATCTAGTCAACTAGCATAAGAACTACTCCTTAAGACACTGATACTTAACATTAAAGATTTTTCTTCAACTGTTAATCAAACGCTAAAGAATACAGCAGATTAAGGAATACATCAGGATTGTCTCTCACAAGCATCAGTAAGAGTACTCAGATACACAGATATCATCAACAGCTCACTGACCCAGACCGTTGTTCCACGTAATTTAAAATACTCTGTCATTGTACCAGTTTCCAAAAGGCCTAGCACAGCTTCGTTGAATGGCTTCTGTCCTATGGTATGCACATCAATTGCCATGAAATAAATAAAATGGTTTTAATATTCATTATACTATAGACCCCCTACGCCTACCGTTTGCCTACTGCCCAAACAGCTGACTTGCAGTAGCTCTTGCTCTCCACTCTACGTGGGGCATCTGGACAATAGAAATGCTCATGCAAGCATGCTTGTCCTGGACTACACTCAGCCTTCAATACCATCCGGCCCATAAGCTGGTGGTAAACCTCGCAGATCTTGGATTGCCCACATATACCTGTAACTGGATCTTGGACTCTCTAAGTGACAGAGTGCAGGTGGTGAGGTTGGGCAATAAATTGTCTGCTGAATCCGCCATAAGGGCTGGTACACCCCAGGGCTGCTCTCTCAGTCCAGAACTTTTCTCTCTCTACACATATGTCTGCTCCTCCACTCAAAACACAACCTCATTTTAAAATTTGCAGGTGATAGAACCATACGTGGACTTATTAACAAGAGCAATGAGACCTCAACCCGGAAACAGGTGGATGACATCTTTGTCTATGGAGAAGAAAAGGATCTAATCCTGAACCTTGAAAAGACAATGAAGCCTATCTTAGACTTCAGGAGACCAGCCCCTCCACTGCAGCCACCCTGCATCAAAGGTACTGAGGTGGAGCAGGTCAGCACCTTCAAGTTCCTAGGACTGCAGATGTCTAATAACCTGAGCTGGTCAACAAATACCATGGTGACTGCATTTTATAAGAAAAAGGTCTTATAGAGAGCATTCTGGCTACTGTGCAGTCTGGAAACACCACATGAGAGAGGAAATCTCTGCAGAGTTATAAAGAGGGCAGAGAGGATTACAGGTACACACTGGTCATCCTCAGAGACCCTGTACACCCACTGCTGCAGGAACAAAGCACCTGTCCTCCTTAGAGACCCTGTACACCCTCTGTGCAGGAACAAAGCACCTGTCCTCCTCAGAGACCCTGTACACCCACTGCTGCAGGAACAAAGCACCTGTCCTCCTCA
>JAODUD010000001.1:8477458-8487541 GCA_026784285.1 Stomatorhinus walkeri | reverse complement strand
CACCTGTCCTCCTTAGAGACCCTGTACACCCACTGCTGCAGGAGCAAAGCACCTGTCCTCCTTAGAGACCCTGTACATGCACTGCTGCAGGAACAAAGCACCTGTCCTCCTCAGAGACCCTGTACATCCACTGCTGCAGGAACAAAGCACCTGTCCTCCTCAGAGACCCTGTACACCCACTGCTGCAGGAGCAAAGCACCTGTCCTCCTCAGAGACCCTGTACACCCACTGCTGCAGGAGCAAAGCACCTGTCCTCCTCAGAGACCCCATTCATCCAGGATACTACATCAACTGTAGCTTTATCTATTTGGTCTATTTGATTATTTAACTTTATTGCAAAAAAAACTGAGTACCTTTTACTATTTACAATGTCATAGTCCTGTTATTTACCACAGTCTTGTTCTGCTCACATCATGTTTCTTCTGTGATTCGTTAATTTTTAAAAAAGAAGTTATAATTCATTTCAAGTTATAATTTAAAATATATCTAAAATTTTAAATAAATGTGAAATTAGTCAAAGGTAAAACATTAATACAGATACCAACAAGTATCATCTTTTTAATTGAGAGTATTGACGCAGATGCCCACCAGGGGTGTGCGTAGGTGCAGTGAACACGCCAGTCTGACTATATATCTGCTTCCCATCTCCAGGGCCACGTTTTTCAGTCATTCCTCAAATCTTTCTCAAGCAAAACGCAGCGTGAACATTAACAGTGCCCGCGAGAGGAAGGGGGTCTATCAATCATGACATGGTAAGAGTTTATTGAAAGGAGCCTGAGTGGGTTCGCTGACGTCAGTGCGATTTTCAGAACCCTCACAAGGACGGAAACAGACATCACGGCCTTGACGTTTGGTAATGACTGCTCGTGTTTAGAGTGAATGTCAGGGGTAGGAATGTCTCAGGCTGTTTAGCTGGAATGGCTGTGCAACCTCTGCTCACAGAAATGGGGCCAGGAGGTCAGGCAGAGCTGCTCAGTGCCAGTCACCTCGCAAAGGAGTGCCGTGTATGTGACGGAAAGCAACCTCAAGGGAAATTTAATTATACATGTGTCCGAAGGCTGTCTGGGGCGCACTGGGGCAGAGCCAGTGCAGAGTGGTCTGCAGCCGACGTTAGACGAGTCTGTGGTCAGAGCTTTAAAGTACCACCTGTTGATATTCAGCATGTAAGCAGACCTTCTTCCCGGCCTGATCTCTCACCAGCTGAAGAATAATAAACGGAAGGTGAGGAAGATGCTAAATGTGACGAGCATCAGGGCAGAAGCTTGTGGTTCCTGCTATTCTCATATCTTATTTTCTTACTCTTATTTGCTCTCTTACAGTAAACATCTAAATCAGGCCTATTCAAATAAGCCCTCAAGGTCCAAGCACTGCATGGTTTTCCAGCCTCCTTTACCAGTGAAGCCTCTGTGGCCAATTAGAATCGGTAATTAATAAACTAACTACCTAGGAGAACTGAAAACACAGCCTGAATTTGGAATCTGAAGAGGCCTAATCTGAATGAATTGATGGGTCATCCGGGCAGAGCGGCTGGGACCTTTTCCTCCACGGTGCTCAGCATACAATTTGCACAATCATGCAAAGGTTTTCAGTTGACGAGAAGCACTGAGGTTATGGCCGAAACATCAGCAGAGCCCTGGAAAGTCCGCTGAGGTGAGTGGCTGGGCTTAAACGCAGCACAGCGAGGCACCCAGCGGTGAAACAGCACATCTGGCTGGGTCTTCAGTTTAAAAGATGATCTAATTAGGGCCGAGTGCTTTAAACACAACCATAAAATGACCAAAGACCACCAGAAATGACTCTTCACAGGATCATATATTAAAATCACACAACTCTGATGGGGGCGAGGGGGTACATATGGCAGGCTGAACTCAGAAACCACGACAGACGCTCCCTGCTAGTGTTTCTGCTCACAAAAACAAACACCGAGCTGTTATTTTTTAATCAATTTCCAGGCCTCCAGGAAGCGAATCTGCTCACTTCACCCGCCAGACTGAATAAGCAAAGGGGTTCGTTGAGAAGCACTCTGTCACCTTTTGGGAAAAAGCCATAGGAACCGTGGAAATGATGCTGCATACTCCATAAACCGCCGCCCATTTAGACACGCACACTAAATGGGTGTCGTAAGCTTAATTTAATTATTCACGACAAGGCTTGTTATTGCACCCCGGGCAGGCGGCACTGAAACACAACTTCTGCACACGCAAATTAGTAAGCAAAGGATAACAGGCAGTGGCGATGGACGCAGCAGGAATCATCGTCCTGAGTAACACGGGATTGCTGGAGATGCTGCAGGTCTAACAGCCACAAAACAAACGTTTACTGACCCGGTTTGGGCAGTAAACACAAACACAGGCAATGAAACACAGAGTGCTGTTCTGGGCAGCGCCCAAGCACATAAGCTAATAACCAGGTCAGTAAAACAAAGCCACACACTGCAACTGCCTCAAAGCCACACACTGCAACTGCCTCAAAGCCATACACTACAACTGCCTCAAAGCCACACACTGCAACTGCCTCAAAGCCACACACTGCAACTGCCTCAAAGCCACACACTGTAACTGCCTGAAATACACACACTGTAACTGCCTGAAAGACACACACTGCAACTGCCTCAAAGACACACACTGCAACTGCCTCAAAGCCACACACTGCAACTGCCTCAAAGCCACACACTGTAACTGCCTCAAAGCCACACACTGCAACTGCCTCAAAGACACACACTGCAACTGCCTCAAAGCCACACACTGTAACTGCCTCAAAGACACACACTGCAACTGCCTCAAAGACACACACTGCAACTGCCTCAAAGCCATACACTGCAACTGCCTCAAAGACACACACTGTAACTGCCTCAAAGCCACACACTGCAACTGCCTCAAAGCCACACACTGCAACTGCCTCAAAGACGCACACTGCAACTGCCTCAAAGCCACACACTGCAACTGCCTCAAAGACACATAGGCATGCACAGACACACAGACACAGACAGGTTTGTAATTACATCTTTGTGGGGACTCTCCATTCATTTCTACAGTAAAAACTCTAATCCTAATATATATATATATATATATATGTGTGTGTGTGTGTTTCTGTGTGTGAGTGTAGAGATTTCCAGTTAAACTTTAAATATATGGGAAATGAAGACAGGAGCTGGAACGCCTGTGTAAATTTGTGGATAATAAATGCTCGTAAGCAAAGTTGCTTCTCGAATCTGCCTGTCAGACATTGGACGCTGTCCGACAGCTCTTCCCGCTCAGGGTGCTGACTTATTTATCAAACGCACGGCTCCGCTGGCTAAGGCTGGGTCCATCCTGCCATCGTCTTGAGGAGGAACATATCGATGATGCAGCCACCGCGCCCCGCGCCCCCACCCCTCCCGTCAGTCGGCTCTCTGCCGCTGGCCCTCTGAAATATTCACAGGGCTCTTGTTCCACTTACAGCTTCCACCCAAGACCCAGAAAACCATTAAAGCAGTTCCCAGCTTTAAGCCAAGTCTCAGATATGGATTCAGCTGCAGCCACGCTGCTTGCAATAATAATAAAAGGCACTTTTTAAAATGACGTTGAATTGGGTCACAGAACAGCTATGGGGCACGACCTGATATGATACATTTCTAAAAAACAGGCAAACAACTTAATGGGACACCCAAATTAAACAGGCATACTATAGGACTGTATAATCTAACAGAACACATTATGCATAGACCTTCTTATTCTCATTTCCCGGATTAAATATCATAATTAAACAATTAAAGAGTTATACATTCCTAATAAATTTAACTGTAGCCACTTGGTAATCATACAGATTTAACACAACTTACATTTGTCTCCTTTGTTCATTAATTGATCCATGACACAGAAACAACAACACAGAAATAGCAGCCAGGGCAGAAGTGCGGAGCAGCCCAGGCCGTCCTTGTTCTGTGAGGACATGACTAATAACTGTCAAATCATGATGAGTAACTGACATAGACCAAACTGCTAAGCCACATGCATCTAGATGGCATTTCAAATGAAAATTTCAGGCAGAAAGGCTCCAGAATCTACCAGGTATCTCTCAGTTTTACAATATAAGACATTAACATTGCCATGTCAGTGACACGTGGATACCCCCTGATTGGCCAAGCTGGATATATATATAAAAGGGGAAAACATGATTGGCTGGGCAAATGACTGACAAGGCTTAGCCCTCCTCCCAGAGCTATGACATAATCAATGTGCCTTCTTTGGTTGCCCCATTGGCTGCCATTCGGTGTTAAATAGTGACCCATACGCTGCACATTCTTCTCCCACCGAGGACCCCAGTCAACTTCTTATCACCATGGTTACTCAGTCAATGCTGCATGCCAATGACATCACTTTCTCTGTCTGCTGATCCAAAGATGACTGCAGTCAATTATCATTACCTCAGAAGTGACTAAGTAACACATGACAGCTCACTTTTGCACTTACACATATTTAAAAAAAAAATAACAAAGCACTGCGAGCTGTGAAATATGAGCATAGATGTCTGATCTCTCTGTACGTATGCTGCAGGTGTGACGATATAGATGGCCTCAAAGTGGCCTGGCTTTAGGGTGTACTTAATCTGCGTTGAACAACTCTTGGATGGACACCGCTGAGCTGGTAATAAGCAAGTCATGTGTCTAACGGGAGAAGCCAAGCCTGGACACACAAGGAAAGATCTCACTCATCAACTGGCAGGGAAATGAGGAAAACACTGAATCAACTCAGTCAACTGATCATGGAACAGGGACTTCATTTGCCTGAAGGAGAAAGACCATTGTTTTTAGATAAGTATAACTCAGTGAAGATGAAGTCCAATAAGCTGGAGATCATTAAGGTCTAGAAAAAAAACATATATTGTTGCTCATCTGGATCAAAACTTAAGTTTCTAACATAACAGTTTTTATAACAATGGCTTTGAAGCAATACGGCTTGCTTGGTGTTTTGATCACAGCCGCTGCAGCCTGGGGATGCAACTTCTGATAGACAAACGCTTCACATAGTTAATCCAATAGCCGCTGCACTGTCACAGGCTGAGGGCTGCTGGAGGCTCATGTGGGTGAACTTCATTTCATTTCCAAAGCAGCACGGCTGGGAGGTCCCTAAAATAGAAAACAATCACGCACATGGCAGTGCGTCCGAGAAGTCGGGTCCTGAGCCAGTGGGGAAAGATCGACTGTCACTTCATAGGCTAATTACCGCGTTGTTTTTTTCCCACTCGCTGCTCCGCTGTTATACTGAAGAATTATGGCAATTAAGCATCGCCTTGCCAATATCTCAGTGACTGAGGCACCACTTTAGGCAAAAAAATGGAGTCAATGAGCATAATAAGTCCACTTTGCTGCTGTCTACCTGCTCCTCTGTCTACATCTGGTAGCATAAATAATTGAATGAAGCATTAGACATGATGTAAAAGGGCCCAAAAAACGATCCTCAGGAGGACTGATGTCCAGGCTGATAAACTCTCATTACGACCCCTTACTACATCATAACGTGTAACTACCATCAGCAACAAAAAAATTATTGACAAATTATGGGCACTAACTGCTCCCTAACTCCAGAACCCGAATGCAATCACCTGTAATTACACAACTGTCAATTACACATGTAATAATTTGTACTTGTGCAACAGTGTAGAGGACACAGAGACGTATGTGAGTTTGTTCTGTGTAAATACAGCACTGAAGAAACATGACGACACTCACTGTCTACTAATGATCAGCTTTACTGCTGTTACAGAGCACAGTGCAGCTACTGCTATTTTCACTTGCATGTCTCTGTCACCGGCGTATATTTTATAAACTATTTCATTTGTTTTCAGCCATTTCCTGTATTCATTCCCCTGGTATTCCTACTCTGAGTCCGATATTCCACAGTCCTCAGTGCTCCGCCTGACATCTGTGCTAATTTGTTTTTTACTGCGTAATTACACAGGATTTACGTGGTGATTCACGCCCAGGCCCTCCCGGCTCCAGCTGGGCCTTCCGCGTCGGATACTTGGCTTTCAGATTGTTGGGAAAGGTGGTTTAAAGCAGCATTTCTGTCATGAAAACCGCTCATGTTTAATAACCTCAGATAGATACTAAATGGAAGACTCGACTGTAGTATCAACGAGTTGGGCTCACTGACAGCACAGACGCACTGACAGCACAGACACAGTGATGCTATTCTCTGATTGCCGCCACTAATCTACGCCCATCCTGCCCATAACCATTTATGTGGATTTTGTAGATTAGATGCCAAACTGCATCTTGCAGTCTGAGTACTTGTACTTCACAGAATTACAGTAAAGTTGAATTTAATCCAATCAATTCACAAGTGCTGTACAGGGCCTGTGGTGCACAGTGAGGATGAGTTACAATGGAGCTTTGCTCATGTCAGCAGTCTCTCTGTAAATCCTTTTCTATACTGACTGAAAGTGGACAATCACAGACATCCTGTGAAGTCCAACACACCGGCAAAATTGTGCAGATCTGGGGGAGATGGGGCTTGTCAGTGGATATCACGGGCAATTAAAATGTATATTTAATTGTATATTTGACCTTAAAATGTATATTTAGAGGTGTGTCCGGGGGGGGGGGGCATCAGTTTCAGCTGGCTGAGCCTGAGGCTGGCAGCAAGGGTGCCGGAAACTTAATCATACTGGAAAAACGTCACCGTCACCAGTGGGGTACAGACAGATCATCAGTCCCAAGCCATCTAAGTGCTTCCTGAAGGAACCACTAAGGGCTTCCTGTTTGCTCCACACAGAATGTCACATGCTTGGATTTTAATGAGCATTACCTTGTAAATGCATTTTACGTTACCTAAGGGTCCCACAGAGTGTGATCAGGCATGGAGCACAACAGTGGTGCTGAAGAACCGAACCGGGCTGCGATGTTCGCGTGGAACCTCGACTCTGTACATGGTTTTTACTCCAGTTCCCAAATAAATGTATGAAATCGCTTTAGATCCTGTGCACGTTACTGTGAGTCAGGATGTCCGCATTAATGAAGAAACCTGGCAAATGGTGCCATTCCCTTTAAATGGCTCCAGAAAAAGATTCTGCAGAATGAGACTGAACCCTCATAATCCCTGAAGGCCATGTGGAGAACCTGACCCTCAGGCTGCATGGGGGCGGAATGGAAGGTCAGAAAGAGTCTCTCAGAGGCTCCCTTACTGGAACAAATCCTGCTAATCATCAGTTAGGGAGGAATTCCACCTCAAGCCCTGCTATGAGGAACACAGGAATGTGGCTAAAAAGCCCCCAGCAGGAGAGCTCAAGGGCCAGAATATCTGGGTGTTTATACCTTACAAGACGTGTTTTTCAACTCAGCGAACATGTGCCCGCACGTCTGTGGTCACTTCACTGCGCAGTTTGAAGCGACACTGAATTGCAGTGATTCATTGCATGGAAAACGAGGCTGCAGACCTGTGAAGCACAAGAGCACTGCGATCCAGAGACTGTGATTCATCCCAGGTCAGGTCAACCTACCAGCTTCGGTGTCAAATCAGAAGCTACAGGAGATCCGGATAAAGAACCTGTCCGTTATTTTCAGCAAAGTGATACTGAAAGGGGCTGGAATGATAACCTCCAAACACTGCCACTGTCCATGGTACATATGTAATCACAGCCATTAGTAGAGAGGTGCCGACATGCTAAGAAGGTGAATGAGACATCTGGGCCTTTCTTTTATTTTTATGCCAAACGAGATGATGAGGGTGGGGTTCATGTGGTGCAGAAGGCATGTGCTGATGAAGGTCTGGAACATGGATGAAGGGAGCCACCAGTCAAATGTAGCACCAGGGGAAAACAGAGCTGGGAGACAGCAGCATCTGCAGAGAGCAGCGCTTCGGACAGCAGCACTGGGAGAGAGAAGCGCAAGGGGAGAGCAGCACTGGGAGAGAGAAGCGCAAGGGGAGAGCAGCACTGGGAGAGAGAAGCACAAGGGGAGAGCAGCACTGGGAGAGAGCAGCTCAGGGGGAGAGCAGCACTGGGAGAGAGCAGCTCAGGGGGAGAGCAGCCCTGGGAGAGAGCAGCGCAGAAGCAGAACAGCACTGGGAGAGAGCAGCACAGGGGGAGAGCAGCACTGGGGGAGAGCAGCACAGGGGGAGAGCAGCACTGGGTGAGAGCAGCGCAGGGCGAGAGCAGTACTGGGAGAGAGCAGCACAGGGGGAGAGCAGTACATGGAGAGAGCAGCACAGGGGGAGAGCAGCACCATCAATGGCTGATGCCCATTTTGGTTTATTTCTCTGTACTCACTTCTCAGTAGAAAACGGAAGATTCCCGGGGCAAGTTTAGTGCTTTCAGTCTTAATCATGACACATTTGAGCACTACTGTACCAACAAGCCAGGTCAAAGTGTACTAGCACACTGAAGGCTCATTCTCATTATTCCTGGCAAAACCGATCACACATGATGGCCTGGTCACGTGACATATTGTCAGATAAACACCCCAATTGATCTAAAGCTAAGCTGCCAATCCCAAACGTTGCATCAGTCATCAAAAAACTATATTTAATCTATCTGTCTAAACACTGTTTTGGGTCTCGTCACATGATGCCAATTGCCTCTCCTGTACTCATTTAATGCTGAACTTTATGCAGGACAACTAATACATAAAACAAGAAGAACAATGCGAACCATTACAATGAGAGCACGGCGTCAGCATTAACCGCACCGGGTGCTTCCGGAGGGTTCCACACGACGCCCTTACATTTCATCCACAGTCCTGACCTTGGTTTAATTGACTCCGCCGCAACCACTTAAATTAAAACATATTAATGAGAGCAAATGACCATATGGTAATGTTTTTGAGCCTAGCAGTGGCATAATCAGATGAGTCTACTGTAAATCTGTACTAGAGGTCAAGAGGAACAGTGTGATTTGTGAAATCAGCAGAGGGTGGCGGAAACAGCAGCACGGAGGCCTGAATAATGTGTGGTTTAATTGCACCTTCTCAGGGACACGCTGATCTCTGGAGGACAGCACTGCTGAAGCAGAAGCTGCTTCACTAACACTGCTGCACATCAACATTTACACGCTACCAGATCTGGAAACCAGGAAAAGCACAGCACTCAGCATTCATCCCTGCAGGTAAATAATTCATGACTTATGGTACAGGGAAGTACAGGGCAAGGCAGAGGGCATCCTGGATGGGACATCAGTCCATCGTAGGGCATGAGGCAGGGGGTGTCCTGGATGGGGTGTCAGTCCATCGCAGGGCACAGGGCAGGGGGTGTCCTGGATGGGGTGTCAGTCCATCGCAGGGCACAGGGCAGGGGGCATCCTGGACCAGATGCCAGCCCATCACAGGATACTCTCACTATAGATGATTTGGAAATACTAATGTTCTCCAGAAGGGCCGTGGAGTAGCTCAAGGAAGACAACCTGACCATAGGGAGAAGATGCAAATCCACATGCTTACCTGGGTGCAGAATCTAAACTTACAATCCTGGTCTTGTGAGGCCACAGCACCAACCACATTGTGTAGAGGCTTCCACACTTCATAAATATAATCATACTATAACCTGGTCATAATGCACACAGTGATTTTAGGTATCATCCATCCATCCATCCATCCATCCACTTACCATGGTTACCCTGGTTAGTATGTGTTAGTGAAACGTCACAAAGGTAAAAAGATGACACTACTAAAATATGAGTCTACTATCAATATTGCCTTAGAGAGTTGTAGGGCTCAGCTACCCGATTTAAACCGCATGGTTTGTTCCAAAAAGCTCTACAGAGCGGCAGATGAGCGCGTTCATTCCAAGCTGATAAAGTATGTTTATCCCTGTTTGCCATGTACACAATGCTTCATTCCACTGTAAATATAACAGTGAAGGAGAAGAATGAGTGAGATGCTAATGAGGACGTCCTCATGCAGGTACACAGGGAGACGCCGTACTGGGCCAGTGCGGTACACAGGGAGACGCCGTACTGGGCCAGTGCGGTACACAGGGAGACGCCGTACTGGGCCAGTGCGGAACACAGGGTGACACCGTACTGGGCCAGTGTGGTACACAGGGAGACAGCGTACTGGGCCAGTGCGGTACACAGGGAGACACCGTACTGGGCCAGTGAGGAAGTGAGGAA
>JAODUD010000001.1:8435315-8449076 GCA_026784285.1 Stomatorhinus walkeri | reverse complement strand
GTCTGAAAGGCCTGCGCACGCACATCCTGCTGTCTGAAAGGCCTGCGCACGCACATCCTGCTGTCTGAAAGGCCTGCACATGCACATCCTGCAGCCTCTTTCAATCAGTACAAGATGGCCGCTGGCTTCTGAATTGGTTTATCTGTAGCTAAATGAAAAATGACTGAGAGAATAATACGATACTGTGTGAAAACAAGTACAACAACAATCATAAGCTGTCTGAAAAAGAGCAGCGATGCTGTAGTCCATGTAAGTGACCATAAAGAAGATGCGATCCCACTGATATTTTTTATCATGACCAAATAGTGACACTTTTCACCTCACTAGCCTCCCAGTTCCACACCAGTACTTTGCAGCTCATGCCGGTGAATGAGAGGGTCGTTTTCCTTCGACTCTGAGCCGAGGGACAGGCTCTGACCGCTGCCTGTAAATATGCACTGAACACCAGTACAGAGTATCCGGTTTTCTTGGAGACCTTGCATGGGATGTAGGAAAGCTCCTCCATCTGGGGATCCAAATTGTTTTACTGATAAACACTTAAACGGCAGTGAAACCTGGAAGGGTGTGATTGGTAGAAATGTCCTGCCCAAATGGTGCACTGCTATTAGACATTGGACTTCTGTGTTAACCACAGATTGTCCTTAAAAGAAGACTATGCTCAAACATAAGGGTGTTTGTAAGTGCACCCTAGACCTCAGCATGAATGATCATTCATATGCTCTGCTGTGCAGATGGAATTAAAAAGCAATCCCTGACCCCAACCCTTCATTCCAGTCATTTTTCTCTAAGCATGCTTCATTATAAGTGTACTCCCTTATAAGTATGCTTTGTTATAAGTATGCTTCATTTATGTATACACCTTTATAAGCATGCTTCATTTTAAGTGTACACCTTTATAAGTATGCTTCATAAGTGCACTCCATTTTAAGTATGCTTCATTACAAATTAAGTCCATTAAAAAAAGCTGCACTAAAATACAAAATTCACTTTCTAAGTGTACTTGTAATATTTGGATCAACAACGAAACAGGAATATGTTAGCAAGTAAATGCTTCACTCTCACAGCATGCAATGTCTTCGTTACCGTGTTTTACTCTGCCTTACTGTGTGACAACACCAAAGAACTCTGGCAAGGCAAAATGTGATAATGAGCCTTATTTTAAGAATATGAGGTGCGCATGAATATTTAACAGCATGGCATGCTAATGAGCAACCTAAAATTAAATGTAATTAATTCACTGGTTGTTGTAAAAAGTGTGAAACATTTTTGTGACGAGCTCTCCAAAGTGAATCACCAGCCGATTACAAATGTTCTGGAATGTTTATTGAACTGAAGCTCATGGACTGAACCTTGAATTGAACATCAGCTGGAACCAATCATCGGTGAATTGAACCTCGATGAACTGAACATTGCAGAGCTGAAAATCACTGAAGATCATTTCTGTTGCTTCAAAAATGAAAAGTCCCAAAACAAGTTAACGCATCTCCAAATTCATGATTGTTCTTCATACTATTAAATGCCTAATTTACTTCGTTATCAGACCTGGTAACAAACTCATCAGGAATCAGCCACAAAGAATTTCAGACACACAAACACAGCTGACAGCGAGATCCGAATGACCTAACGTTGATGGGTGCCCATATTCAGCTGAAAGCCATGTTTTTGATCTGCGCTTTTTTCTGCAAACTGTAAAACAAGCTACAAACCTTTTGAAAAAAATATATAATTTTCACTAGCAGGCCATGCTTAAGTTATACCAGCATTTTTAGTTTTTATGGAATTGCTTGAACATTTTCAACAATGTAAGAAAAGAGAAAACCCACGCTAAGCATTACAATGTGTACAAACACACAGCTAATCAGCATGATTAGTACTTTAACTGTAAATAATTAAATAATAATCACATGAATCATTTAATAATGACATTTTCAGAGCTTTTGAGTCAAAGATTTTTTTCTAACCACAGTGTGTCATCTTCATATTCTTGACAAGAATAAGCTGTTAGAAGCTGGATGGATGGATGGATTCTGTGTTTAGGTGTCAAACTTGGGACAAAAGGCAGGAAATGTGCACCTGGAAGTAGAGTTGTCACCTATTATTTTATGTAGCCACCTGAAACCTTTGTATTTTTACTTTTTTAAATCAATGAATGTTATTTCTCCTTGGCCAGTCACACGGGCCAGATCAACAAGGTAAGCACTTTAGTATGAAACAGTCAGACTGACTCTGTCATAAGAGACACAAAGCCCTACTCTGCCTCTGTGAACCCAGCTATACACATTACAGAAGCCATCTTGACTGGAGAGGCTGAACTGCCACTGGTTTGGCCATGAATAATCGCTGTATTCACTGCAAAATGACGATGGATGAATGCATGAAGACACTTCGGGGTAAGGATACCCTTAATATTGTGTTCCAATACACATCATTTAAATCATAAACACTAGTCATAAATACTATAGGCAAACACATCAATCCCACAAGACCTCACCTGTCAGGTTCTGGTTTAGGAAAGGATCATCACTCAAACGCATAAAGAAAACAAAGCTGTACTGCACAATAATTTCAATACCTGCAGCATATATGAAAAAAGGACCATGTGTGTCCATTCTTACCCAGTCTGACTGAAGGATGCTATCATGCAAAATCCCACACTAAGTAAGGTTAGTTACATACATGTTTTCCCCTTTAAACTTCAAGAAAATGGCATACTTAACAGAATTAACATGTCATTACAGGGCTTACACCCAAGAGCTGCACAGATTTTCTTAAAGGGGACGGCCAGGTTTTGGGGGGCAGGAATGTGGGTCGTCGTTATATTTTCAATATGGATGTGAGGAGTGACATTAATCATGGTGTGTTTGCCAGCTTAAACGTCTCAGCAGCCTATTTTTAAACTGCTTTATCTGCTTCAGAGTGAATGGTGCAGGCGTGACACTGGCGCCCTCCTCAGAAAGACCCGCCTCCTCTCCTGCTCCTCCACAGCGAGGCCCCCCCTCAGAGCCTTAATCGATCATATTTCTCAGTGTCAATGTTCTGGCTTATCTCTGTAGCCCAAATCGGCTCCCCCATCTCACAGCCATTCATCCTTTCCCTGTCCAGCCACAAGCAGGAAATAAAACCCCAGAGGGTGGACTTAGTTATCGGCCCGAGATAATGCTCACAATTAAGGCATCCTGACCTCTTATGTTTAAAGGGATTAGGAATTCGCAAAACAGTGGGCCATCTTCAGAGTTATCAGAGTGACGTTCCTGTTCTGTACCCCCACGCGATGACTGTGGAGAGTCAATAGGGCCAATAGGAAGTGATGTTATTCGCTGATCATCCAATAACGGTGTCTGTTCTCCATCGTGAAGTAAACAGGAACGTGATTGGATGGAGCAGTTAGGTAAGCTTCAGCAGGTATTTGCAGTTTCACGCTCAAGTGCAAATAGCATTCATCCTGACTAACAGGTGGACACATATACAAATAAACTCCCCAGGACAGATACAGGCGGATATTTTCCCCTGAACACCTGTGAGGAAGAAAACCAGTCTGGCAGATGGGTAATATCCACCCCCCAGATGAAAGGTGTGGGGGATGGGGGGGGGGTGCCCGCATCCTAGAGTGAAGCACGGTGACTCACCGTATGACACATTAGACCACCACCTGACACACTAAATATTCAGCTTCAGGGGCTCTGATTTTCACTATTCACAATTAGCCGGAAGGGGTTCACTTTTGTTAAAATAATGTATACAGCATATGTACAAAATATCATTGCTGAATATTGAACATGAAACATTAACATGGCACGGCTGTCTACCAGTAAAATAACCGTGTTTTCAGATTTTCTCATTCATTATTAATGTCACCACCACCAGAAGGCACCAGAGAGCACAGCCTGCACTGCATGCCTCATCTGTGCTCCACCAACATGGAGGCTCAGTCTCTATAAACCTGACAAAGCCGGAAGCAGAGCTGACCTGGGAGGCACAGACAGACGGATGGATGGACCGATTGATTTTCTCCTCCTGTTACTGACATTATCACTGTGCATCCTGGAGATGTTTCACTCAGAACAACGGCGCCGATGAAGCCTGTTCTCCCGGACCTCCATGGGTGGTACAGGAATGATCCCTGCTCTCTGCTTGAGAACAGGCATGTGTGGTGGGGGGGGGGGACTTGCGTGTAGGTTTTTGAGTCACTGAGTGCCCCTATTTTAACCTTTGAACACCTGCCCTTCAGAAAGTCTCTGCTCTGCATCACATTTTAAACCGCGTTTTAAACTTCCTCAAACTTGTCAATAATCTTTGATCTCTGACACGGGGAACAGCAGTTCCGACCTCTACTGTCATCACACCGTCAATACGAGCCTCGCTCCCTGAGCGTGGCGTGTTCTTGACGGCCCAGCTGTTGTGCTCCTGATTCGCAGAAGTTTCCATGTGCTGGAGTGATGCCAAGCCAGCACCACGTGTCTGCAGAACACCAGATCTCATTTAACATCTGAAACATATTGATCATGCAGCGACTGCTCATTTTGCTCAATCAGTCCTTCATAAAAACATGATTACACCCCCATTACTGGTTACTGTAAGTCAAAGAGAAATAACCCTTCAGAAATCAGCAATCAGCACCTAAACTGCAGAAATGAACCAAATAATTATGTCACTATTCGAATTTGTTGATGCACATAACAAAGCCGTAACTGCCTGCCAACACGTCGTCTATCACACATGGAGTCCTTCCCCTTAACTTCTCACCACGGACCGGCCAGCCCCCTCACACGCCTCACCCCGTCCCTTTGAAATGCCACCAAGAGCTGGCCAGTGGCCTCACTCACCACAGCCCAAGTTCACAGAGAGCAGGACTCTGACCTCAGTGTCGCAAAACCCCTTTTCTATAATAAAAATCCGATAAAAATTGATTTTTGCTGTTGGCCGAATCCACGGTGATTTACTTACAGAATAGGAACCAGCAAAGAAGCCCAACGGCGGATGCAGAGCAGCCATGGCAGCTGATGTGACCCATATGAAACGAGGAGTGACACTCATCCTGGAACCCGCCATTTTGGCCTTACCTGAGCCACGGCTGCCGGCAGGACTCGGCCGAGGAGAGGAATCCCTGTCCCTGCCTGTGGAAGAAAGTTGGTGCTCAAGCACAGCTGTGCAGCCTTCCTCCAGCAGAGGTCAGGGGAGAGCACCCTCACCAGCACACAGCACACACGCCAGCCACAGAGATGCTTGCATTGTTACCTGACTCGGAAGAAACATCCCACTGTACTGGTCCAGGAAACTCAGCAGCCTGCGAGACCCCCCTGGCTATGAGGAGAGCGGATAAACGTCTCTGGGAAAAGTGCCGCAAACATGTCTGAGAGCGGCACGCGGCGGCTGCAGCCAGCAGAGCTCAGCCTCACTCCGTACCAAGGTGTCACTAACTGCTTCTGCACACCCTGCTTCTCATTGGCTCGCCTTTCGCTCATCAGCTCCCGACGCTGCGGTCTTAAAGAAACAACGCGCCCCCCCCCGTTGGCCGGGGAAGGGAGTGTGCCCACGACAAGTAATTACAGCTCAGACGTGCCCACAAGATAGCACTCAATTATTCATGAGGTCAGACTGGAAAGGCACAAAGAAAATGGTGTGCGTGTGCTGAGGATGTGAGGAGAGGGAGCAGGGGGTGAAATCCCCGGCGATCACACTCAAACACTGGCAGGTCAATGAGAGACACGCTGAGAGCAGCCACAGAGGGCTCCCGGCACGCTGATAGGCGGCATTCCCATTAACATACTGCAGACAGCAGCCAATCACGTCGCAGATCCCCCCGAGCTCATAACGAAGGCAGATCTGTCACAGGTTAGAACAATAACTGCAGGCAGTGCATACAAAGCATGATGCTTCATGATGAATTCCTGCCATGTCTCATTTAGTCCGTGCCATTATCTCCCCATCCACCACCGTTTCTGAATATTCAGAATCATGCATTTTTCAGGCCACAAATTGAACTTCAAACGCACTAAACCGGCCGGAGTAAAGCTGTATTCCAATATGTAATTTATGCATTATTATTGAGATTAATCTGTTCTTTATATTCAGTGATAATTACCATGTTTTTTTGTCAAGGTGCTGCATTCAATTGTGAATGCCACTTTACACTCTGAGAATTATATTCATATTATAGCACAAAAGCATACTGGGAAAATGTAAATAGCCCTTTCTTGTGTAATTGTAAATACTTGTTGTGTTTCCGAATGTCATGCATGAACGATGCCCGGTCCATGCGTGCCTTTAACCATTGAATAAATTACCCACCGTGAGTGTGCCTTACTGTCTGCCATTTGACCTCCCTGTGTTTGCCTGTCCTGTGTGTTTGGTGGTCCACTGGTGCCTGCCTTAATTCTTTTAAGGTTTTAATAAAAGGGAAATGTTTCCCCTTAAAGCCTTCTTGTTTCTTGCAGCTGCCCAATACCTCAGTCTGCTAGACCTCATGATACACATCAATCTTATCCATATCTCAGGCAATATTCATACGCGCTCAGAGTAAGAGAAGCTTGTGGGCCTGTGGAAGAAGCAAGCAGACAGGAAAATGACTACACCTGCTTTGCTGGGAGTTATACGGGGGCTCCTGCCTGATGGGGATGGATTACATCTCCCTGGGACACCTGTGTTGCTTCAAATATTTATGATGAATTGGTTTTGGCACTTGATAAATTGACCCCCCCCTTCTGCAGGTGTGGTCCCCACTCTGTTTCCTGAGCTTCCTTGACAAAGTTTGCAAAAACAAACATAGCCTTCTTTCTATGAAAACATGCTAGAAGTGGTGCGGTTCAGTTCTGCTTTAAGTGCAGTCTCATCATTTAAAAAGCTCAGCAGATGAACACGCACCAGTCACTAATAATCTCATTCTGTGCAATTCCATAATTACCATGCACAGTTCCTTAAATGAACCAGTGCAGTTTCCTGTTTAAACAGGCTAGTTCCATAAATAACTCATGCAAATAACACAGCTGTATTCCTGGCTGTAGCCCGTGGAGCGCCGTTAATGCATGTGCCTGGCCTAAGTGCCTGCTCTTACTGTAAGTACAGAAAAAAGGCCGCTTCTCCGGACCTGCTGAGAGACGCCAGCCGCGCTGAACTTCATATATCAGCATTGAGCATCGTTCCATATGCGCCGAACCAAAGGATTCTGGGAAAACAGCTTCAAAAAGTCAGCGGCTTCAGAGGCAGCCGACCCCGGCCTGCCGTCCTCGCTTTGAGACGCCTCAAAGAGAGCAGGAGAGCGGAATCACAGGCAGAGCGCCGCCTGGAGCACATCTGTCATGCTGACAGCCAGGATGATCACGCACTCATGGTGAGACAGCCAGGGCCTGTTCTCCCAGCACAAACAGCTGGCGTCCCTCTATCATGAATAAGTATGCCCCCCCCCTGCCCCAACAAACCCCACCTGCTCCTGCCTTTCCTTTCCTACCGTCTTCCAGCATGTTTGTCATGTGTTGTCTGAGAGATTTACTGTGTTTGTTCCTGCGAACCGCTCCCTATCCATTACTACCCTGCCTGCTTTGTCTACATTTTGTCAAACCACGAACCGATCGTCAGAGTGTAGGAAACACGTTGCCCACAGTTACCTTGCATGTATGCACAGAGAGAGCTTCTTAAGTGGTTAATATGTATTGGATGAGGTGGAGGTTGGGACCGTCTCCTGGCTGGAGTCCTGTTGCAGATGCGAGAGCAGAACTACAGCACCTCCACCATTTCGCTTTGGTGACCAATCATGGCACATACAAGCCAGTGTTAGAGGATCCATGAATGTGAAAGTTAAATGGAAAAATGGACCATTCAGCACTGTGTGCATCTGCATGGTATCATGGACCGGCAGAGGTGAGGAGCCAGGGGGGAGCCTCGTGCCGAGGGGGCGGAGCCAGAGGGAGTGAGTACGAGAGCTGGCAGGTCGCCATCCCTAACCCAAACCCTCCAGTGAGTCATCATCACGATGTGGCTGATATTTCAAAATGAAAAGATGATGCATCCAGTTGAAATCCCTTGGGGGCTCGTTAATTGCCCTGGTGGTTTGTTAATACCCCTGGAGTAAAAGCACCAGTGCCTCACAGTGAAGCTGTGTGCTGCTCTTCCTATTCGCCTTCCAGGAGGTTCAGATCCATCAGCCATGACGCTGTTTCGGATAACCTGGCAGGAGAACCTGGTCAAATGTACTCTCTGTTTGGGACACATCAACAGCGTCTTGTGTCTCGGCTTCACACAGCAATGAACTGGGCGAGGAGGTGCAGGAGAAAGGCCATGGACTGAGAAGGAGGTGCAGAAGCAGGGCCATGGATTGGGAGGGGCTGTGTGTGGGAGCAAGGCCGTGGACTGAGGAGGTGGTTTGGGAACAGCCATGGATTGGGAGGAGGTGTGAGTGGGAGCAAGACCGTGGACTGAGGAGGTGGTTTGGGAACAGCCATGGATTGGGAGGAGGTGTGAGTGGGAGCAAGACCGTGGACTGAGGCGGTGGTTTGGGAACAGCCATGGATTGAGAAGGAGGTGAAGAAGCAGAGCTGAAGAATCATCATTAGATACTGGTATGAATGAAATAATCTGTGGCTTCGCGTGGCCCTCGGGCTTCGTGCGGCCCTCAGGCTTCATGTGGCCCTGTGGCTTCGTGCGGCCCTCAGGCTTCGTGTGGGCCTCAGGCTTCGTGTGAACAGAGCACCGCTCTCTGTCAGAAAAAACAAGCAGACTTGCTGCCATGTCACTTTGCTGAGCTCTGCACCATAATTTACACAGCAAGTTGGTGTCTCTGAACATTATTGACCTTATTGACTTCATTATGACCTTTCCATCCCATGCTGCTTCTGACTGTCAGCAGGCCGTCTAGTGCAAAAGTGCGCGTGAAATTTTCAAGTATACATACTTGCATGTTGTGTGTTACACTGAGACACACCCACCAAGACAAAGCTCCTTGTATGTTTAACATGCTTTGCAAATAAAAATCTTTCTAACTGTAATTCTGATTAACGAGATCCCTCAAAGCAGGCTGGAGCCTTTTTTTGAAATCGCGTTTCCATCAGCTACTGCCTGGCTGGTCAGAATCAGCAGGAATGCCAGCTGTAGACATTTTCTGACAAACCCCAAATCAGATTGTGACGCAGGCAGTCCTTGCAGCTATGCAACACAAAATCCATGTTATATTTTTGGCAGAATCCCAACAAAAGTATTTCTCCTCTCCAAAGAGATATCAGTGTGAAATATCATATTTCTGTATAATATACAGATTGTTGCTATAGGCTGAGTATTCACAAGGATGTCACAGCATCGGACTGTAAATATTTTTTATGCTAAATATTAAATACAACGCAGTATAAACTTCACCAGAGTATACATCAAGGTTAGCGTTCTGTGTGATTTATCTGAGGTTGATTATAAAACTCTGGTTTTGTGCTGTGGGAGGTCTGGGAGGTGAATAGCTGCCCTCTAAATGTGACAAAGTCACACGGGGGTAGGCGGCACTACAGGGTAACGGCCAATGGGCTGGTGCTGCCGATCACTCAAGCCCATGTCACCGCGTCCCCCAGTGGTGTCACGCAGCCCAGATCTCCATGCTTCCATCCATCAGTCATTTTAATAGTTTCCTAAGATCTGCAGTTGCTGATTTGGGTTTAAGGTCTTCATTCCAGTTTGCCAAACTGTTTCTGTCCACAATAGACAATAAAAATATTCACAGATTAGTTTACATCTTTCATAAATCATTTATATGAGAAAATATAAGAAAAATTATCCTTGCAGGCTTCATGACGACATATTGCATTTTGATTATACAAAATGACATTAAGCCACATTAAGCCATATTAAGCTCAGAGACACAATGTGGCTCGCAAGAATCAATAAAGTATTAGAACTGTGGATTTGCCAGCTAGCTGTTTGTTTGTCCGAATAATAAGTTTTCTCCCTGCAACTTTGGTTAAACATGCACGGATCAGATGGAAGATCATGGATAATCGAGATACATGGTTTTCATTTTCCAGAGAAACAGATACGGACAAGCTCAGCACTACACAGGGGCTCACAGAGGATGAAGAAGCTGTCTCGGCAGTGAAGAAAAAACCGGAAAAGTGGAAACTCAGGGAGGGGCCTAAACAGAAGGACGGCTGGACTCCAGGCATCCAGATCCAGACTCAAATCTCAGAGCATCACACCAGCTGTGAGACATGAGGGCTGAGGCACAGTGGCCAACTAATGACCACCGAACCTGACTCCCCCCTCCAGGAGAGCCGCCACCATCTCCCTTTAAACATCCGGCAAAAAACAGGCATTAGAAAGCGCTGACCATCTCAGCGAGTGGCTAGACAGCAGACAGAACGCCCAGGGCAGGGAAAGCAGAGAGGCGGCCGCATTACTTGCACAACACTGTCGAAATTCGATTCAGCAATGCTGTCAGTCTGACGACTCCTAGCTGTGTAAAAATCCGCAGGAGATGATAAAACGGCAGCTAATTATCATTTTCTCCAGTGCAGGCATGTCCCAGCAGCCGTGCAGATGCATTATCCATTTAATTGCCTGTCACAAGATAACAATGGCGTGCTTTTTAACGCCGGCATGCGGTGAGACCCCATCCCCAAATAGGAGGCGCCGGTGAGGTGATTGGCATTGTCTGCTCATCTGAGCATGTATCAGGCAACAGTTTCCGCGCCTGTGGCCATCCAATCAAGTGGAAAGACAGGCAAAGTGCTGCATTCATATTGGCCGACTACAAGCCGGTCATTCTAATGACAGCCAAATGTTGAGATGTGTCAAGTTATGGATTTGAACAAGCGTCCAACACTCATGAATTTAGTCTTCTGTTATGGATGGAGAAATAAAGACAATATGATCATCAGAACATCTAAATGAGGTTCCTACCTTCCTTACCATGCATGCATCCATCCATCCATTTATCCATCTGTGGAATCATACACTGTGTCTAGCCTAGGCTAACAGTGAGATGCTTTTTAGCTTAGTGTTATGCTATTTACAATATTAGGTGCTTTTGATTTGCAGTGTAGTAAATATTTTCTGTAATCGGAAACTAAATGATTCATCAGATACAGGCTGGGTACAAATATTCAGATTTTTTGTCTCAAACGTTTCGAGTCATATTCTGAAACTGGGCAGACTAATTGTGCTGCTCAAAAATGTTTTACTTGAATAAGTATAAAATGATAATCGCTCAAAAACTGCACTGTCTGCACAACTGCGATGCCCCCCAAAGCACAAAGAGGCTAACAGTTCATGCTGGCTCAAATAAACATAAAAACGTGAGGAACGAGCTCAGTGTATGATGAACATCAGACCAGGCTGTGGGTGTGCATTCATCCCAGGAGAGCTGTAGCCTGAATATTTCACAGGCTCTAATTCGGTATGTTATACGAAATCCCAGCTTCAGTAAATATTCAAGGCGATGGCAGTAGGTTCCGACGAGCTGGAAGAAGGCAACAGCAACGTGAGCTGAGGGGGCGCTGCCTCTCGTTTCGGCTAAACGTGCAGTCGGGGGGTCAGCTGGCCGCCTCTCAGCGCACTCGCTCCACGCCAGCTTTCCGGAACTTTCCCCCTCTATACACCAATATACTGACATGGGTTTAAAATATGGTAATTTATTCAAGACGTTTCCTGAGTTTTTATTAACCTTATAATAATGTTTCTCTTCCGCAAGAGTTTCAGCAAAAAGTTCTGACCTGAATTTTGAGCAAAGGTCAAACACTGCATTCATTTTCACCACACAACTTACAGGTATTAATGAACAATCTGGGTTTCACACACACTAGGTCTGCACTCATCTCAGCCTGCAGTTTTAATGTCCTTTAAAATAACTACAGCTTTCTAAGATTAAGTTCATTGTAAATGCTTGCTCCATTATTAAACACTCATATTATTCAGTACTTAAATTCTTATGATTTTTAAGCACATTTTGTGTAAAACAGTAATAGTATGAAGGCACTGCAATAAATCAAAGTTATTCATGCCAACATAGTTCTAGAATAAAGAGTAATCTGTATGCACGTCTGTAAATGGGAATATAGCATTAAAATTAAGTCTTAACATGAATTCGTCACAAAAGTGTCATCTGTCTGGCAGTGTCTCATAACGTGTGTCATTTTGTCACTAGCCTGTGTCACACTAATTCGAGCCAGAGTCCAACTGCTGTACTTCAGTCAATGACCCAATAAGTGACACATCATCCTTGAGAAACTTGGCAGCACAGGGCACATGGCATGACTCAAACAGAGAACTACATGTCACTCAGACAGAGACAGCTACATGTCACTTGGAGACATGCCACTCAGAGAGAGAGCTACAAGTCACTCAGAGATATGTCACTCAGACAGAGACAGCTACATGTTACTCAGAAGTATGTCACTTAGAGAGGGTGAGATACAGTACATGTCTCTCAGACAGAGAGCTGCATGTCACCCTGAGATGTCACTCAGACAGAGCTATATGTCATTGAGACAGACAGCTGCATGCCACCCAGACAAAGAGAAATACATGTCACTCCAGCCTAGATACACCACTCAGAAAGAGAGCTACATGCCACTCACATAGTTCTAGATGATACTGATCGACCTGGAAACTCACATAAACTGAAGTGTACTGGCCAGGTGCTGGTGATTCCCATGTATGACACGCTCTACATTTTAAGGAATTTCTACATAAAGGGCCCATAGTGATAACGCTACGCCTGCCTGCTGTAGCACTCCGTCAGTGTCTCCGAGCACTAATACCAAAGAAGTCTGCTCTGCCTTCCCTTGTCTGCATTCTCTTCCCCAGACGGCTCCTGAAAACCAGTCCACTCACAGCAGAGATACTGGGAGAGCACAGAACGATGTTTCACTGATAGTTCCTTCAAGTAAAGTAAAAATGTATTTATAAAGCGCCTTTCACAGACAAAGTCACCAAGTGCAGTAGATAATAAGAAAACATTACAAGAGACCCAGCAAACGGAAGATTAAAAAGATAAACTGACATTCCAATAGACAGTAAACACAGCAAGCAACAAAAGGGAGCGCACAGATTCCCACAGGCAAGTCTAAACAAATGTAGCTTCACATATTTTTTGAAAGCGTCAATAGTATCAGCCACCAGCAAAGCTGGAGGAAGAAGGAAGGCCATTCCACCTTCTCAGCTCAAAAGTGGTGGGTGGACCACTCTGAAGCCATCTTAAGACCAGGATCGATACATATCCCGTTCTGTAATGTTTAATTTCTCACACGAAAGAGCATAAATGACTGGAGATGTATTTGCAGAATGATCATGAGATAATATATCTGTTGTCATCTTGTGTTCCAGACCAGTGGCCCTACAAGCTCAGTCCAATGACAGCTCTGTGAGCAGCCTGCAGGAGAAAGATTGAAGGATGTGCTCTAAACTGTCTGTATGAACAACTGTCCAGAATCCCAGAGGATTTCTTCATCTTGACCTGTCATTGTCAGCAAAGATGCATTCTTGTAATGGCTTGTGGTCTAGAATAAAGGTAAATGACTAATGGGTGAAGTATGAAGTGACGCCCACACATCTCCTCCATGAAACCAGGTGGTGAGCAGGGAGGCAGCAGGCTGAACTGTACTCTGAGCCCAGGCTGTCCAGGCCTTCTGGGGAATACTGTAAGGCCTGCTGAGAAGTCACATGATCCAGTCACAGCCCATGGTCCTATGCCACATCACAGCAGCTATTCTACACAGCTCACAAACGTTTTTCCCAAGGGCCCACACAACCCATAATCCGTCCCTGCTCCTAAATCATCCATTGTTTTTTTTG
>JAODUD010000001.1:8404930-8415567 GCA_026784285.1 Stomatorhinus walkeri | reverse complement strand
GTAAAATGTGTTCAATGTGCTGCCCATTGTGTTGGATTATTAAGGTGTATCCATATAAATGGCCCACCCTGTATATTATATGCACTGAACAAAAAAATGGTTATTCGATGGAAGAAATGAATATAAGGTTATAAATAGCACCTAAAAGGCCTAGTGAGACACTGCTGTCACAGAGTGACATGCCAATCAGATACGGACATAATCACAGATAAGGATATAATCACATTTTCAGGGGAACAGCAAAGCTGCGGGTCTTCTGTGCTGCATTCACTGACAGCATTACATGCTAGAGAAAAGCTAGTTTATAGGCAATAAAACTTGGTAAAGATTCATTCACGGTACATACAATGCAGTGTTAAACACCCCCATACTCAGGGCGTATGCAGATTGATTCCAGATCCTTAACCTTAAGGTCTTAAACTATGGTTTGATGTAATCGGTGTTTATATTAACTCTATAAAATGTTTCATAACTCCAAGAGATATGCCGAAATAATCATGTTGTCTCCAAAAATCAGCCTTCACGTACTGGGTTCCTAGTTTTTTCTGTCACTCGTACCTTCACACTTAAATCCAGCCTGAAGACATATCATTTCAGTCTAGCTCACTGAGGTCTATTTTAGTCCATCTTGCCTTAAATATCACAGCCTCTGCTGCTAGGGCTGCTACTGCGCCAATGCTCTGCCGTCATATACGGAAGGGTGCAGAGCCTCTGTCAACCCCAGACCTGGACAGTGGTACCCTCCATGACCCTGAAGGCCGGTGGCATCACCCGAGCACAGAGACTGACCCGAAAAAGCCACCGTTCTGATGATCACCTTACTGAGAATAACACGCACATGCCTAAAGTCAGTATAAATGTCTAACAACCTGTCTTCTCCTATAACTACTTCAAGTATTTCTGTGACTCCTATTTTTCAAACTTCTGCACACAGCTACACAAGTTATTTTAAACCTGATATCATGTTTCTGAGTCTTATCCGGCCATCAAATCATACCTACATATAAAACAATAGGACACTTTGTGTGAAATCATACCTATTCCCAGACCAATAGGATGGTGTGTATCAATCCATAGTTACACACAGACCAACAGGATGTTTTGTATCAAACCATATGTACACACAGACCAATAGAATTTTGCGTATCAAATCATACCTACGTATCCATCCACAGACACAGTCACACACATACCCATTAATGCTTGTTTCTGCCTTTGTGATCCCTCCAATTTTACAGCATCAAAGCCACTGTTGCACAGTGATACGCCTGTAAGGCAGCAGTGCAGAGGCCAGCGTGATGACAGCGGAGCGGAGAGGGCAGCCATCCATCTGTTAACCCGCTTCTCTTCGGGACTCGAGCTGCTTGAGCGGATCTGGTACCAGCAGTGAGGCCCCAGGCACGGGAGCAGAACTGCCCGGCCAGATCCATCACAGGGGGCCTGACCCGAGGTTTCACTCCTGTCATGTGTGATTTACGGCATTACGGCACGGCGAAACAAACAGCCCGCGCCAGCAGAGAGGTCAAAGGTCACCTGGCGACCCAAAAGCGCTCACGGTCTCCTTCAGCAAGCTGAGACAGTCGCATGCAGTAAGGAGGGCTTTGATTTCACCCTTGCAGGCTGCATGTTCCTACATGGCCGCTTCGGAACTGCCGTAGCTACCAAGCAGCAAACGGTGCTGAATCCAGGCCCAGATAACAGGGCTCCCTCTCTCTCCCTCTCTCTCCACTGTTCATTCACCATTATATTTTTAAGACACCTAGTTTTCGGTGGAAGCTGTGAGCTTAAGAGTGTCTCTGAAGTGAGCTCTGTGTCTTTACTGTGGCTTTTGTGCTGGGTGACACCCGTGAACCTGTCTGAGCTTCACCTCCACGGGGCGCTGCCAATTCATAATGAATAAAGCTACTGCACAGTCTCCCCTCCACACCCACCCCCCCATGCCCCCAAGCTGCTGCTACAGGCTTAATTAATGCGTGTAATTAGCCTCTTAGCAGAAGTTGCTTTGGGAGCCTTCCAAGCATGTTAGCGTTGCATGTACCACATCTGTGTGCATTTAACGTGTAGCACATTCTCCAGAAAGGAAGCAGCCACGTATAAAACTGCAATGTAACCTGGGGCTTCTTCCCTTTCTCAGGTACCATGGAAAAGTGGTCAAAACGCAGCGGATCTGGACGCATTTTTGAATGCAAGCTGGCCCTTGACCTCACAAGGACTTTAAGATAATTTAAGCCCTGAGTTTAGTGCTTTGCATTGACTAGAAAATACTGGCAAAAATAGACTTTGAGACACTAACTTTGATTTACAGTGTTACAAATGTAATCATAAAATAGCATAATAAATAGCTATAATGCACATTCAATGCATTATAAAGAGTATGACCATCGTAACTCTGAATGTGCATGATTAAGGAATTACAGGAATTACAGGGCATTACACACACTGTGCAGGATTTAAGCTATACAGTCTTAGCTGTAGAATTCCAGATGTGCTCGTAAGGAACACTAATTGAAGTAGTATTGACCACTTTGAAGCATTTTAATGAGAATCATTGCCATATTAGCATACTAATGTTTGCACAGTACGGCGCAGAGATGTGAACGGCACGTTTGCTGGGGTGGGACACTGGTTTATAATCACCATTCCCACTATAATTCTATCAGTTCCAGTAACACACTGTGATGATTGCAAGCAGTGATTGTTTCTGCCATTTTAACATGTATAGGATGAGGGGCTTTATTTGTTTGTGTCTTATCTAGGAAATAACTTCACAAAAATATTAATAAGCTGCAGTCAAGCCGAAACGTGCAGTCAGCAGGGACACGACCATGAAGGACTGCAAAGAGAATACACACGACCTGTCCTGCTTCTTACTCCATGTGTCACAAGAAATAACCCCTGAAAACCTGCTCCAATTTGCTGAGGAATGATGCCAGAAATAAGTAGTTGCTCACATGTCAAAACTTTGTCACCCATCCATACCTGCTTGTCCTATAAAGGATTGCAGGGGGTCTGGAGCCTTTGGCCACAACGCAGGGAAGAACCCAGGATGGGGCACCAACTCAATCACAGGGCACACTTACCCACCATCTACACACACACACACGCACACACACACCTACAGGCAACTTGGGAAATCCAAGTAACCTCAGTTTCTTTTTGGACTGCGGGGAGTGCCTGGAGGAATCCCCCTGACAACACCAGAGAACATGCAAACTCTGCACACATGGAGCCATGGCAGAGACCTTGGCCCTGAGGTGTGAGGTGACAGTGCCATAGCGTCATGAAAGTCATTAAATGCATTTCTTTACTTATTGTTGAAAGATGTCTGATGGGACGCCGGACACGCATTTGGCCTAATATAGCTACCTCCGCCTTTCAGCAGCCCCATGTCAGACCGAATGTAATCAATATCGGCTGTGAGAAGCTTCCGGAAAGAAGCTCCAGGGAAGGTGCTTTGCTCAGGGTTTCTCCTCCCTGCTCCAAGCGTCAGAGTCCATTTCCCAAATCATTAGGTGACCATCACCGAAAATGACATTCTAAACATCCCAGGGACAAAATGCAGAATGATCACATGACTCTTGTTAATATGTGACCGATCAATGGCGTGAAAAAGACACATCTGGTGTCAGGGGGTCACGGCTACGTCACGGATACACGGCAGAGGTTCGAATTCTTAGAGGCTCGCTGTTTATAGCGCTTTTTTCACTCCTGCCATCCAACCTGCCATGTTTGAAATGTTAAGCTTCTAAAGAGCTGCCATTGGTAGCCTGGGCTGACACCACAGCTAAAAATACATGAGGAATATTGACCTAATAAACACTCTTTTTTGGACGGGACCGGTGAAATCCCGGCCTGCTCCAGCGCGTCAAGGCGACTCCCTCCCTTCTGCTGGCTGAGGGCCGATGTGAGCGAGCGACTCATCAGTCATCAGTCTGCCTCGGTGGCACTAAGAGCCCGGAGGTCTCCAGGGTATCGAGGGGGGGGGGGTCTGCACCACAAGGGAGATGAACCTCCAGTGGAACCACTAATGGACTTTTTTCTCTGCAGGCTCTTATCCAAAATCTGCTGACCTTGAGCTCAGACCTTAAAAGATGACATGTCAGTGTGGCCAGTCTAGGGCTGGGGAGACATCTCACAAGGCTTTCCTGCATCATCGAGCCCCCCCCCCCCCGAACCATGGCTGACTCACCCACACCATCCAGAAGATACTTCTTTGCCTCTACACTGTATGTCCAGACTGCCTGCCTTGGCTCTTCCAGGGTCTTTGAAAGGAAATGACTGAATTACACGCCAGAGATATTCCCCCCCGCTGAAGTGGCACTAAGGTAACATGAAAGGTAGAGCGAAGATGCCGCTGCCTGGTCCATAGCGTACTCACTCGTAAATAACCCAACACTGTGCACTTATTTAATTTCGTATTGATTTCTCATCCAGATACTTTATTGCGAATGAATGATTCAGAGTCTAATAATAGAATTACAGAGGTGTTTCATGGCGCTCAGTGGACTGCATTAGGCTTTCCACTGCCGTCTTCGGCTTGATAACACAGTTAATTACATTGAGCATTTTTACGTGAACTTCTTGCTTTTAGGGTTATCTGGTGAAGTGCATTTAATTACTGCGAAAGCAAAGTGCGTTTCCACAGCCGTCTGTCATGCCCAGGTGCAGAATGACAAGCGACGCAGCCGGGCCTATGGGGGTAATCTAGAATTAGCCCCCTGGGGGGGTTATTCCACAAAGCAGGATTTCCCAGTTAGCTGGATAACTTAAGCCTAACATGAAGACTGTCCAATAGGAAGAGAGGTAGGTGACATTCCTATTGTACAATCTTAACATTTGGCTCAAGTTATCTACCTAATGAAGAAATCCTGCTCTGTGGAATACCCCCCAATCAGTAAATAAATCTCCAAATGAGACAGCACTAACGAGCGAGGTTTCAGTCTCATTCATGATCAACACCTACTGCTGAGGCAGATAGATGACAGTCAAATCACTGTGAATGTTTGGATACTTTATGTAGGTTCTGTCACTCTGCTGGGCTAGTGGAGGTCTCAAATACAGCAGCAACAACAATATTATTATTATTACTATTATTATTATTATGGTGATGATGAACTGGCATCTCATCCAGGTTGTCCTCTGCCTTGTTCTTTAAGACCCCTCCCCCACCCCAGGAACCCCTCGGGTTGTTGTTCTGAGATGCACAGATGGATCAACCCGGACTTGTGTGAGGAATTAAATATATCAAACGGAATTTAAATAGAATGCTGATTAGTAGCTAGTAAAAATAATCATTAGCTTGCCCATGTTCAGTCTGTGATTAACAAAAGCTACTGCAGGCTGCCTTCTATGTAGTATTTGTAAATCGTCTATATAAAAAGGCATCATTAAGTATGCATGCATTCAAATAAACTGAATATTCAAACGTAATGAGGAATACACAGATGGTGCTGATGTGACAGTAATGATTACACAACCTGAAAAAAGGAAACCAATGAGGTTCTAGTCTCATACGTTATGACATGACAGAAAAGTGGGTCAACATGGAGTCATGGCGAATTGTCTGGGAGGGCTCACTAACAAGCTGTGTGGAGGATGCTGTCCCATCACAAACCTCACAGAGATCTCACTGTGACGCATATCCGTCCATGGCTCTGTGAAACCTCAGCCACTATGAGGCAATCAAGAACAACATTCAAGCCTCTTTAATCCCAGTCTCATCCACAGACACCTGACCGTTTCCTGTGCATCGCCGAGTCAGAGATAGAGTGAGGCGCCATTTTGTTTGAGGATGCTGCAGATAATGGCTTTGCAGAAATACACGTAAACTGGGTCTGAGAATGAACGAAGGAGTCCCAGGATGGATGAGCAGAGAGAGGCTGCTATCCTGTAAACGACAAGCAGCACGAGGATGAGGTCACGCCCACCTGGACATGGGCAGCGTTCTCAGATTCCCCAAGGCTGCACCCACACAGCAAGTGGCGACCCGCTCAGTGCAGGCAAAAATTAGCTTTCTAGTTCACATCGCCAGCAGTGAAATGGCCGGCGCTTACGAAAGGCACTGGACGGGTGAATACTATACAAAAGAGCACTTGCCCTGAAAATAAGTGCTATTGTAAAGTGTTTTTCAGCTCGAAGTAAAATGAGTTACATTGTTTGATTGCACCAGGAAAGTTCTTGCTCTCTTACTGTTGGATTGAAAAGTGCATTTATATAATTGTGTTACAGTAACTGAGCTAAACACGCTTACTAAAACTAACCTAGTATCTGTACTTATACACCTCCCAGCAGAATATTTCTGAATGAAGTCTGGATTTGATTTTAAGGTGACATTAAATAATTCGTATTTCGTATTACTGGGGGGGCACTGCAGTTATTAGTTTCTCCTCCATGTTGTTCAGCAGTTTGGTTTCCAAGTCACCAAACTTACCCGTCCCCAACTGAAGATTATAGGTCAGTGAACTAGGTGAACGTTCAATTGATGTGAACTTTGAGCGGGATGGCAAAGCGGCAAAAACAGGGAGCCGCTTGGCGCACGAGGCAGCGTCGCACCAGCGGAGAGCAGCACCGCTCTCCCCATTACGTGCGACGGCACTAAAATGCTGCCGCTTGTCATGTGGTTGCAGCCTAACACGTGATGAGTCTCTGTGACAGATAGCTGCTGATTTCAGGGGGATCACTGGGATCCGCATGAATCAGCGTTATTAATTACTGAGCCAGCGTTCCCCGGGTGAAATACGGCTGGACTTCATTAATGCCTCTGGAAGGTCAGATCATACATTACGGCAGGATAGAGTCTCAGGGTTAGAATAACGGCCTGAAATATTATCGCTAAGCAACAAAGGCCACTATGTTATATACCATCAGCCAAGATGGCCATCTTGGGCGGACAACTGGGGAAGCTGTCCCAAGAAGGGCGAAGGGAGGCAGCAGAGGGTATCGATGGGAGGGGGGAGTGTTTAGAGGGACTGGAGAATTATGTGGGACACTGTTTCCATTGGCTTAAATTATAAAATTAATCAGTGTGAACCACAGACATGATGAATACAATCCTGGTGGAAATCCAGAATTCAGCAGAATTAGATATACAGCCTTACATGAAATAGGCAGAGAAACAACTGAAGAATAAAACAGTGAATGTCACAGAATGTGAGACATACGAAAATGCCCTTTGTCATCCGTGACGAAAAGCCACAAAACAAGCAGTCGAAATGTGGAGCAGAAACGTGAGCACGTTGGGGTCGGCCTCCATGCGGGACCGAGGCAGCTACACGTCTGCGCATCCGCAGGAGCATGCAGCCCATTTGACGCAGCCCGCAGCTACATGGAAGGAGCTGTCAGACTGCCGTCGGGCCCCCGGATTAGCCGAGCGGGCGCTCAGCATGGATGGCAAGTCAAAGCGCTCTGTCGGGTTCCAATTAGCTTGCGGATGAGGAGGCTTTTCCACGTATTTAAACCTGTTTCCTCTCGCCGATTACCATTTTTATTTGTGACGCTGCCTCGCATTTGTATTGCAAATTGAACCCTTTTGGTGGCAAATTAAATCCAGTGCTGCTCATGGTTTCATGAACACGGAGTCTTTATACGGAGTTGGAGCCTCTGAGCTGGAATAATTGAGCTGAGGTTGATATCGGCGTCCAGGAGCAGCGGCTGATGTTCTTGGGCTTCGGGTGAAAGCGGTGAACGCCCGTGCGGTGACAAGTTGAAAGCTGATGGTTAGCTGTGCTGAAAGCGTGGTAAGAAAGCGCCCATCCGACTGTCCTTTAAAGTAATTGGATTCGCTACAATGATTTACATCCAGGGGCTTTAAGGATGACAAAACAAACAGAAGAATGCAGACCAGCGGCCCTTCCGAGTGACGGCCGAGGAACATCGATCTACCCCATTATGGAGGCTGAACATGAAAAGATTTGGGCTGAGATGCTTCTCTGCACTATTGCCTTCATTGATTAGACAGGAAGTTGTTTTCCTCCACTGAGGGTCTCGGTGGGGCATTTTCAGCGTGATTTCAAAGCGTAAGGCGTCTCTACACAGCCACTCAGCACTTCTATAGCTGCATTCCCTTCCTAAGACATGACCGGATGTAGGGGCATTAAGGAGAGGTGCTTCAAGGCCCCCCCCCCATGCAGAGGGGGCGGGAGCTCAGCCCCCCACATCAGCAGGAGGCCTGGCATCATACAGAAGCCGCTGACGTGGCGGAGTTTGCGGTTACAGGACAATGCTTCCGAAAAACCCCTTGCAGCACGCCTGTCTCGTTTCAGGCTAAGGAGGACAAACAAACAGCAGAAACAGAAGCAAAACACCAAAAAAGGGAAACTAGGAAAACGTTGGTATCGTTCACCAGGCTGCTGGAAAAGGAATGAAAAGACGCCAGACTGAATCCGCCAAGCCCGGCAGATCTGAACCTGGCGGACCTTAGGTGACAGCGAACCCAGCAGGCCAGAGGTGACACCAAGCCTGCCAGACCTGAGATGACACAGAACTCAGAAACCTAAAGGTGATATCAAGTCTGGCGGACCAGAGGTGCCACCAAGCACAGTGGACCTTAGGTGATACCAAGTGCAGTGGACCTGATTTAATAACACTGGCGTCCATTGGAGTCACTGCGGGCCATGAGGAATAAGGCTTCACTCCCCAGGACCCTGATGCTCCTGAGGACCTCCGCGCTGGTGTCCTGAGAGCTCACCAAAGGTGGGCGTCCAGCACATCCCCTATGTCTTCACATCTTTCAATTCGGGCTGATGGTTATGAGCTTGCCCAGTTGTTTTAAATAAGGCTGAAAAATATGCCCACCCACTAGCCTGACATGAGCGATTCAGACGAAGGGCGAGTACAAAGTCAAGTTAATACTAGCTTACTTGCTAGTGAAAAGACTGCATGTCAGACAATATTTCTAACTGAACTGGCTCAGTCGGCTAGTGGCGAAAAATCTTCAGTTTTACCCCTGCTTATTTAAACTTAAATAAAACTCACTACTTCTTCCACATGATAGCAATACTGAATTTTCTGGCTAACCCGGAGCCCTTCTGCCCTGTTCCCATTTAAGATGCATTAGTGATTAATTATCCATGGATAATTACAGCTTCTTTTAGGCTACTCAGTCCACAAACGGTGAAATTTAAGCTATGATCGGAACTATCTAGAGATATATAAATCCTCTAAAAATTCAGCAAATATCAGCACTCATATGGCAAGTAATCAAAGAGCGATAGAATGTCACGCTTTAACGGTCACCTAATCAGACTCGGACACATAAATTCGCATCTTCTTTGGGAAGTTCTGCGCACTGCAGGTTGGGTAGCGGAGTTTCCTCATTTTAGGAGTTATACAAACTGGGCATACTAACATGTATGAGATACTGTACCTATGATACTGATACACATTCTGTAAACATTTGTCATTCACATCAGCTTCTTGCCACCTAGTACTACCAATGAAGCATAGTTACCGCCAGGCTTTCTTAGAAAGTGCATGACTTGGTCTGAACTTTTATGTTTCTTGTAATAATTTCCTAATTCATTTGATGTTACACATATATTTCGTACAGAACTACCATCTTACAAGTGGATATCTATAGGCAGCTTAGGGCACCAGGTGGGGCTAGACCCAGAAGGGGGCACTGTGGGATGATGATGATAATAATAATAATAATAATAATAATAATTATTATTATTATTATTATTATTATTATTATTATTATTATTAGTAGTAGTAGTAGTAGTAGTAGTAGTAGTATTCAAAGAGACATTTACCCAGCGGGCAGCTTGGGGTGCCTGTCGACTCAGAGCCATTCCTCAGAATACCTCCAAATCCAGCCTTAGTCCTCCAAGCGATAAAGAGAAGGACAGTGGAGAAGGTCAAGGCTGCGTCCCGGCTTGCATCAGTCCGTCAACATAAGAGGCCTTATCATCTGTAACAGTGACTGGCGAGAGGGAGGATCTCATCAGCCCAGTCAATGTCAGCAGCCTTAAGGTGATTTTCAGGGAAATAACTGCAGTGGCACCCCAGATGTCCTGATGCTGGGTGGAGCCGGCAGGGCTGTGCGTTTCGCTTAATCCCAAAGAATGAAAGCTGAATGTTTGCCAGGGAACACAGTGCAAGACCAACATGTTGCAAGAATGAAAGATATGCTGTCTACACACTGTACAAATTTCAAGGGCGAATATTTGTCTTTTTATTTTAGTTCTATATTGCTTTATTGATTGAGATTTGTTTTTCAGATTTAATTTTCTAAAAGATGTGTGCAAAGTTACCTGTGCTAGAGGTGACCTGATGGATTCTCTGCTTTACCATCAGCTGGTTTTTGCAAAACTCCCAAAAAAAATTCCCATTTAATTTTCCATGCCAATCCTGCAACATATCGACGCTGCTGTGGGGAAAGCCACAATGCAGAAGGGTGAACTGCACTGTTAGTCCGCTTCTAGTATAACAACAAATATGCTTTATTTGCCATTTGCACAAAGTACAGACGCACTGGAATGCTTCTCTTTACCAACCCCACGTTGCTCTCAATAACTTGGGAGTCAGAGCACAGGGCCAGCTAACATGCAGAGCTGCATGAGGGGTGGAGGTTTATAAGCTCTAAAACTGGTTACACACTATAGCAGAAACTAGGAGGAAAAGCTAGATTAGTGGTA
>JAODUD010000001.1:8381699-8395679 GCA_026784285.1 Stomatorhinus walkeri | reverse complement strand
GGCCTTGGTTTCCTCTTTTTTGGTTTTCGGCCAAGAATTTTCATTTCAGTGCATCCCTAGAATTTACCTTAATTTTCTCATTTTCATGTTCAAGAGCTGTCTGGCGATGCTGAATCTTGGGCCCCGGGGCCTGCTTTAAGCCCTCATTCTCCTTCTGTAGCCTCTCCACCACTTTCTTCATCAGCCCAATGGTTTTCTCCAGTTCAGGGATCGTCTTCCCGCTCCGCGCAGCCTGGACAGGAAAAGGTCACGGCGGCAAATTACATCCGAGATGGTTTCTGTAGCACCAGCACAGGCTTCGCGTGGTGCGATGTCGCGTCTCACCCCACGCACACCGCCCAGCTTCCTCTCGATGTCCGTCTTCTCTTTCTTGACGATATCGCACATCTCTTTGAGGTCCGTGACCTGGCTCTGTGAATCGAAGGATACAGGGTAGTATTATCACACAGAAAAAAATAACTAGACCAGTGGTGAGGAAACATGATATTTTGATAGATAAAAAGCTGGATGGACCAGGAGTAAAAATCTCCAGCTGTCTGCCTGCTCTCTCAGTGTTGGTACACAAAACAGGAGCCAATGTGTTTTTCTTGGCTGGGAGTCAGGATGCTGGTTTTGCAGCTTGTACCTTGTTTCCTGCAGTATATGATGACCATTCACCGTTCCAAAATATCAAGCTCAGACAAATTTCAAAACATGACGGAAAAGCATATTCTTCCATAAACCATAAACCAGGGCTCCCCAATTCCGGTCTTAGAGGGCCAGTCTGTAATGTAGTTTGCAGATTTCCCTGCTCAGACACACCAAACTAAACATGGCAATTAGCTGGAGAGTTGAATAAGGTGTGTTTGAGCAGGAAAATCTGCAAACCGTGTGGCAGACTGGTCCTTCTGGACCGGAATTGGGGAACCCTACCATAAACAATACTGATAGAGAAACCGGTGGTGCTCTCTCTCCAGAAACATCTCCTGTCCAGGATTAGGTGTCAGTCATAGTGTGTAGAAGTCTACACCCATTCTTCCTCTGCGTTGCTGATGCTGACGTAGGCTCAGCATGTTTCAGGCTCACCTTCAGCCTAGGAAGGTCCCTGTTGGCCTGCTCCAGCTGGAAACGTAGCTCCAGGTTTTCTGAAGACAGCTTCAGATTCTCCTTCTGCAGCTCATGCTCCCTCTGTGATGGTGTGCCAGAACCTCTACCAGATGTCTGAGACCGACAAGATCCAGTTATTCACAGGGGTAGGATAACAGGGCAGAAATAAAGCCCCTCTAGAGGGCAAGAAAAGGCACTGTAATTCCAAATGCTCTAAACCAATGTTTCCCAATCCGGTCCTCAGGGGCCCACATACGGTCCATGTTTTTGCTCCCTCCCAGGGTCTCCATGGGCCGGATTGGGAAACACCACTGTAAACAGCTAGACTACAATCAGAGGCAGCTGAGCCTCAGTCAGCATCTCGGCAGAGATCAGAGGATCACATTGTGTTTATACCTCAAAGAGAAGATCTGGATTTATTCTTTTCTCTCTCGTGATCTTCAGTCTGTCCTGAGACCCTCTCTGAGTCTCTTCCTAAACATTAATGACAGCACGGGGATCAGCTTCTAGTTCTGTGTTAAAGAAGCTTTTTCTTCTCCACGGATGGTCTCTGTAGCTTCGAGTTCCTCCTCACATCCTTTGTCCACGGTCAGTTTTGTTTAGATGTTCCCCCATATTGAGGACAGTACTGGAGGTACATCCATCATCGTGCAGCCTGTCACCCAAACCACCTCCCAAAATTGACCTCGATCTGTTCTGATCACCATCGGCCAGCTGTTTCTGATGGGCTTCCTTCAGTGCTGCCGTTTATGGCTGACATATTGATTTCATCCTGTTTGGATTCACCCGGAAGCTCACATGTCCCATCCGGACTTTTGCTCTCTTTTTGTGTATCGTTTTGTCTAGCTGATTCTGAACCCCTGCAGGCAAAGTCCTACATCGACACGCCTATTAACCACAGGTGACAGCGCCCTGTGTCTCTGACAGAGCACAGAACATACTGAACTAGGGTGTGGAAACCAAACCTCTATCCTTAAGGTACAGTGTTGAAATGAAAAGAGACAGAGGAGAGTTAAAAACAAAGCAGATGGTGGGAAGAAGAGGAGTGTGTGGTGAGAGTGACCTGACAGGCAGAAAAGCAGCCGGTCAGTTGACGTCACACGGCACAGTCAGCACAGAGGAAAAGCCATTGTCAGCACAGCATCCCTTCTCAGACCTCTCGCAGCACAGCACTGACACTTACAGATGGCCGGGATGCAGGTTCCTGCGACAGCTGCTTCTCTAGGGAAAGCAGCTTCTCTTCCAAGTAGCGGTTCTTCAGGGCCAGGTCCTCGATGGCTGCATCTCGAGGCAGCGCCTGCTGCTGCCTGAAACGTGACACAGGGGCCCGTTCACTGATGCAGCACTGGGGAGCACAGAGGGGGACGTGCAGGGGGACAAAGGAGTACACATGAGGAAATAAATGGGGGACATGCAAGAGAACACACATGGGACACCCCAGGAGACACTTGGAGGGACATGCAGAAGGACATTAAAGAGGACATACAGGGGACACTGAAGGAGACAGATGTGGGACTCTTGGGGGGGGTCAAGCAGAAGGACACTGGTAGGATCTCACTTTATGGTGAGAATGTGCTGCTCCAGCTCCATGTTCCTTCTTTTCAGCTCGTCCAAGTCCTGCTCAGCCTGCAAAGTGCGGGCACCGACCACTTGCTCCACAGTCACACCATGACTCCTCAGCTTCTTCTGCAGAGCTGCCTTCTCCTGGTCCAGCCTGAATGTTGACAGAGAGATTCGGCATCTACCCAGCACAGTGCCGATGTGTGCGGACTGAGAAACCAGTATCGGGGAGTCCTCCTCACTTGAAGTAGAGCTCCTTCATGGTGCCCAGCTGCTTTGTTAACACCTCCACCTCCTTCTCCTTCTCCTTCAGCTTGCTCCGCATGGCCTCCATTCTGTTCTGCCACTTCTTGCCCTCCTCCCAGCGCACCACTTCTTCTTTTGTTGACTGTGGCAGGAACACGGAACAGACGTTGACATCAAATATACTGAAATTGCAGTGAATGTTAATGGAGCCTAGTGGGGGAATGAATACGCTAATGAAGTACGCATGCTCAAAATTGATAATTATGCATATATAACAAGTTGAAGCAGAGCTCACCTTGTCATCCCTGACACCCTTCCGCTCGCTCAGCTCTGGGCCGCTTCTCCTTTCCACATCTGCCTCAAGCCTCTTGACCTTCTTCTGAAGCTCCTCCACCATTGGTCCCTTTGCTTCAGTCTCTGCTTTATTCTGGCCAAAAAGACACCAAAAGAAGGATGAAAAATGCATATGGTGGTTTATTCAGAAAGCACGGATATTTTTCAATAAGCCTACTTAACCATACTTGTGTTATGGCGTACCCGTTTTATGTCATCTTCCATTGCCAAAGACTAGTTCTTACTCAAGAACAGATGTACAGAGGAGAGTAAAAATCCCCAGATTTTGTTCTTTCCCATCCCCAAATACCGAGGATACATCAGTTGCATCCGTTCCGAACAAGACCAATCCCATGATTCATTGTGCCCCAAGTTCATTCTTGGAAAGCAAATTAGCAAGACCGGTTTTGCCAAGACCACAATTACCATCTTTGTATTCTTAGTATTGAGAAACACTCCACTTGAAAAGGTGTCTGTATGGCTGGGGAGCTAAGAGCACGCTGGTAACTGCAGCACGCTGCGTCTTCACAAAACATGAATATCAGTGACTAACAGATCTATTTTTTCTCAAGTGATAACAATATGGTGGCCCCAGGGAAACAGATGTGCGCGTTCCAGAATGATCCACTGTTCTCGTCCACAGATGGCAAACAGACCTGCAGGCTGTTGCTCAGCCGCTTCACTTGTTTCCTCAGCTCCTCGACCTCATTCTCCCGCCGTTCTCGCTCATTCTGAAGTTTGGCTTGAAGCTTCTGGCTTCGTTGCGCCTCCTTGTTTAGGTTTTCCAACTCTTCTTTCAGTAAACTTTCCCTGTTCTTCACGGCCCTCAGGTTGTCCTTAGTGGCCTGGAGATCTTCCTGTAATTCCTGGATACGAGCCTGTCGCGCATTGAAATAAAAAACGTTCATACTCATTTGAAACAGGGTGTCATTTTATGAGGCTACGGTTCCTATGTGCACTATGGGAATGTTTGGATTTGGTAGGTAATGTCCTGAGATGTGCCTTCGCTCACGCTTGTGCCTACCTTAAGATCCTTGGTACGTTTGTCCACAATCTGCTGGACGTTGAGGCTCTCCTGCTTTTGAATGGCGTTGGCTATGATCTGTTGCTCTGCATGAGCTGTCATTTCTGACCGAAGTTCTAAAAGGGCTTTGCTGAGACCCTGGAAAAGCAAAACAGCCCCATGAAGTTAGTCTGTGAAGGTTATAGCATGAATTGTTCATATATGTATATTCTTTTTCTGTAAAATTATTTGTATCAATGGAATAATTTAATAATTAAAATATTTAAAGGCAAATATGGACATGTTTAATTTTACACTGTACTGCTGGTGTTTTGGTACACGTGGGGATGGGGCGGGGTCGGTTTTGGTACACGCGGGGTTGGGGCGGGGACGGTATTGGTGCACTTCATGAGCCCACCTTCTGTTGCTTCTCCTTAAGTGCAAGCTGGCCTTTCAGTCGCTCCACCAAGTTCTTCATGGTGTTTGTAGGAGATCTGACATTTGCCTCTTTCTGGACCTCAAGTTCTGTTCTTAGATGCTGAACTTCACATTCCATCTGGGACAATCGAGTATGAAGCTCTTCTGCTCCCTGCTGCAGCTGCTTGACCTGGGCAGCATGGATCTCTTCCAGTCTGATTAACAGGACAAGAACGTTATTACCATTCAACATTACATTATTACTGCGGCATGGTATAGATTTGAAGGTGTCATTTTATCCACAGCATATTGCATCTCTGCAGTTGATGAACCCTCCTGTTGGAAGCCTTACTTGTCCTTCTCTTTGGTGTGTTCCCTTATTTTGGCAGTGGTGACCTGTCTTTGGTTCTCCAGCTCGGCAGTGACTGCTTTCAGCTGCTCAGACAGAGAGGACAGCGAAGAGTCCTGTTCCCCCATGGAGTGTTCGGCCTCAGCCAGCCGAAGCAGCTGCTTTGTGGTGGGACCTATTATGGGGGGTTTCCTCATCAGCTCCTGAGAAGATCACGACACACTGACTCAGCAAAGACCACTGGCCAGAGGAATACTCTAGGAATATTGGTTTTCTTCGCTAGTGGTCTTGCAACGTTACATGACGTCATGCAGAGAAGAGTACGAGGATCAGTTTCCAATCCAGAGTGGTTAGGGCCCAGGACACTCTGTGCACGGAGCCTCTACAGAAATACATGCAAGCAATAAAGGAGAACGAGACGCTGAAAGTTGCTGAAAGCAGCTGACCACAGCGGTCTGCCGGAACCTGTCCAGCGACGAGTCGACGTGAAGATCCAGCTTCTGATGCAGGGTCCTCACCTCCCCCTCGTGCCTCTTTGTAAGCTCTTCCTGCTCCTGATAGGAGAGAAGTCATCACATCTCATCAGCCAGGAACATTGATCACTGCAAAAATAGGTTTTGAATCATTTACTCTGCAGAAGAATAATGAGCCAACAAAAGCAGAAGTGCTAGTGAGTAGCTTAGGGGAGGTACTTACGCGTCTTGCTCTGGCTAGCATGTTCTGGTACTTCTTCACTAGCTCCTCCTTTTGGCTGAGCCGGGCTTGCAGGTTGCTGATGGTTTGCTGGGCCACCTTCAGGCCCAGTTGGTTCTCCTGGTCTTCATCATGCTGGGCCAGTTCAGCCATCAACTTCTCCCTCTCAGCCACGGCGGGGAGGCGGAGTCGCAGCTCGTTGATGACCTTGTCCCGAGACAGAATGTTCTGCTCTGCCTTCCATAGAGTTGCTTCTGTCTCTTTCAGTTTCTGTCAGGAAACATGTTTACACTCCTGATTCGGTGCAAATCAGCCTCCATTCTTCATTAAAAAATTAAATAACAGAGAAGCAGAATCAGAAGCCTTGAGATGAATAGAGAGGATAAGGATGATAATAATGTTTTACAGCTCAGGTATCATGCAGTACCTTATCCAGAGATTTACAAGCTGCTTGTGTTTCCAGGATCGTGCGGACATGCTCTTTGATTTTCCCCAGAGCAACATCCAGCTGGTGGGCGAGGGGCAGGCTGGGGTCAGGCAATGATCCGGTCGCCTCATCGAACTGCGGAGACGTCACCATATAACGTGGGGAATTCGCATACTGCACTTAACCAGCGCTAACCACTCTGGTAACCTGTGGGTTATAGCAATTGCTGATGTTACCTTTTGGGCTGTCTCGACGATTTCGTTCTGCTGCTTCTCATGGAGGTCCAGCTTCCGTTCCAGCTCCAGCTCCCGCTCTTCCCAGGCCAGCTGCTGCTTCTCATGTAGCTGAAGGTAAAGCACATCGATATATTTCACTACTGCTTGATTACTGAATGTGACATAGCTGAGTGCGATTTGCTCCTGCCTCGAGGCTGCTGCCTAACCCCACATCCTGCCATGTGACCCCCCCAAGCTAACGCCATACAGCTGTAATTCCTCAACCCCCATGTTTTTGCTTAGCATCACACTCTGAGCAAACCAGACCCTCAGCACCTGTACCCAGTGCTACATGACAGTGACATCCTTCTGTTCTGTGTCTAACTGCTGCACAACATCTGCACAGAGATGAACAACCCCCTCCCCAGTCAGTCACTGATTCAAAAAACATATCATTAAAGATACAGATGGGCCTTCCTTTTGCCCCCCATACTAGAATTGCCTCTCGTCAGAGCTTTAAGCTGGTGTGATTGGCGGCGGTAGCAATACGTTATTGAGTTGGACAGCCTCTTCCTCCAAACGGCCGATGGTGCACTCCTGCTCACTGATCACGCTCTTCAAGTACTTGATCTCCTCCTTCTGGGATTTTAATTCCCTGGTGTGCCGTAGCTCCTGAAGTCTAAGCTCCTCGATCCTTTTGTGCCACTCCTTCACCTGTTTTTGAAGGACACCTCATGTACAGATTTCCCCTCATCTGGAGGAACTTTAATGCCAAAATGAATGATGCCTTTTTATAGCCATCTGCTGGATATGCGCATCAAATGTTCAAACATGTGCCTGACCTTCTCAGCCCCCTTGACATCCTTCAGGGTGCCGATGAGATCCTCCAGGCCTCTGAGCTGCACCTCCAGCTCCTGGGACCTTTCCTCTACCCTCTTCCTCTCTTGCTCAGCCTGCCGAGATTCCCTCATCACCTTCAGCTTGTCCTCCTGTAGCTGCATCATGGTCCGTGCAAACTTCTCCTGCTGGGGCAGCGGCAGGGCGCCGGAGAACTGCATGCGCAGGGACTGCACGGTGTGGCGTAGGTGCTGCACACGGTCGCGGGCTTCCTGCCGGGTGTAGTACAACGCCCGCTCCTTCTCGTCCAGCCGTTGCTCGGCACGCAGCTTCTGGGCCTCCAGCTTCTGGACCTTCAGCACTAAGGCTTCCAGCTTGGTGACAGCCGTGGCCTCGCTCACCTGAAGAGCCACGATGTGCTGATGGAGTTTGGCGACCAAAGCTTTCTCATCAGACTGTGACTGCAGAGGAGAGAGGTTAGCATCAATGCGACTGCAATAGAGGCACACTGAAGGCAGAGCAGATCGACAGAGTCCCTTACCTGGTAGTCGAGCACCTGCCTCCGGAGGGACTCGAGTTCCTTCTCCCTGCACTGCTGCCTGGCCTCCAGTGTGGACACTTGCATCTTAGCGACATCTGAGACTTCCCTTAACCTGGGGGGCGAGGGGATGTCACCTCATAGGACATACACCTAACAGGTACCAAAGTAGGAATCCAGAAGAACTGCGCCCCCTGCACACCGTACTTTGACACCTCTACTTTCAGGTCTGCTTGGGCTCGCTCCAGCTCCGAGACGCGCCCGCGGTCTGCGTCGCTCACCGCCCTGCTCACGCTGCTTGCCAGCTCGTCCCGAAGCTCCTGCTCCAACTTCTGAGCTTCCAGGTTCCTCTTCGTCAGCTGGAAAATACACAGGCCGTGACCTGCAGAGGTATCTCCAAGATGAAAGACAAGCCTGAGAGATGTTCAGAGGCTCAAGTCAAATCAAGCCACATCAAATCAAGTGTCACGGGATCATATACTTGTGAATTTCATGTGGCATGAAATAACGTTTCCCTGAGACCATGGTGTGACATACAGACAGCGAGGGGCAGAAAAACGCTCTTCTCCACAGCTCTGGAACTCACTCCCACCAGATATCAGAAACACCAACTCACTTTCACTTTTTAAATCTGCCCTCAAAACCCATCTTTTCAAAGTAGCATTTTCTCTATAATTTTCTATTTATATAATTTTTATTATTATTACCATTATTTTTATTCCATGTTCTCTGCATTTTACATTCTATGCTTTATTGTACAGTGTCCTTGGGTGCTAGAAAGACACCTTTTAAATTATTATTATTATTATTCAGAGGACTTGCAGTGCAAGACACAGGACAGTGTGAAACAGGGGGGCTGGACATAAGGCTTATATACACACTGAAATTTGTAAGGATGTGAAAAAAAGTAATACAGCAGCAGTGTAATGGTTGGTTATGGTTAGTTTAGTTACAGTAACCAGTGCCACTATGGTACAGCATTTAGTGTCCTGACCTCAGCAAATTTGGCCTCTAGCTCGGAGTTGCGCTCCTCCGCCTGTCTGAGAGAGGCCCTCAGCTGCTCGTACATCCTCTGGGCATGCTCAGCCCGCTGACGCTCGTTCAGCACCTTCATCTCCAGCATGGTGATCTTTTTGGAGGCCGACACGATCTCGCTGTTGGCAACAGCTTTCGCTGCTTTGTCTGTGATGCCCTCACCACCTGGGTGGTTACACAACACTAGTGAATGAAACCCAGGTGAGGATCGGGAAGAACAGCAGACTGCATGCGGCAAATGCGCCCAGCAGGAAACCATCCACAGATATCAAAGATAAGGCAAAGCAGATCGATTCTCCTTCAGAGTGAAATCAGCAAGCGCAGCACTTTGGCTTACTTAGTTTAGTGATGTGGTCCCAGGCTTGCTCTAACGTGTGAAGCTTCTCTTTGGTTATCTCCAGCTCTTTGTTTGACATCGCAATTTGCTCACGGATGGACGAATTCTCACTCTGAATGAAGTTAAACAGTTCTTTTCCCCTCAAAAGAGGACCAACTTACATCACACATTATACATGTATTTTAGTGTTAAATGCTATGTAATATTGTATAATGAGTTTACTTTCATACATGATGAATGAGGAAAAAGTTACCGTTACCTCTAAATGTTCCATGTTAGTCGTCCTCTGAACAAGACAGTTGTCCTTCTCCAGGAGGTCTCTGTACCTCACTGTGAGCTCCGTGTACCGCTTGTTTGCCCGCTCTAACTCAGAGGCCGGCACGCTGTCATCCAGATCTTTCTGTAAGGCTGCTATATTAAATTCAACCATGTCCTGGTGAAGGAACATCAAGATGAGACCAGCTGAACAGTGTACGAAATTCACAGTAGAAATGTGAAATACGAGGGTCAACGTGACATGCACCTTGAATCTTTCGAGATAGCCGATTCTCTCAGTGACCGTGGTCTCCATCTGGAGGAAGTCCTCCTTCAGCTTGTCGTTCTCCTTCCTTAGGTGCTGCTCCATCTCCAGCAGGGTGGTATACTTCCTTGTCAGGGCCTTCTCGTTCACGCGCAAGACCGTCATCTTACGCGCCGCCTCGGAGATCTGTCTCTTGGTTTCTGTCGGGTCCTCGTTCAGGACCTCTAGCCAGTGCTGGGAGGGACACAGTCAGCTTTCAGGACAACGGGCGTCCTGTACAAAGCCTGCACCATGATCACACTGCACTCCCATGTAACAGTCATGGAGCTTTTACTTACACTGAACTCCTTAATTTTAACACCATTGATTTCCTTCTGCTCCTCGAGTTTATTTTTGGCCTCCACTAACTGGTGCATCTCCTTCTGCCAGGTCTCCTTCTCGCTAGAAGGACACGAGCTGTCAGCACACCATGCTCTGATGTCACCGCACACATCTCTGTTGGGACACGTCACCTCAGGTACTCCTTGTAGAGTAACCCCTGCTGGTGTCGAGTCACAGCAAACTTCCTCCTGTACTCCTCCAGCACCCCATCAACTCGCTGCAAGGTCTCCTCCTTGTCTTTAAGCTCCTGCGGCAGCAATGTTGGAGCGGTTCATGTAAGCCTGCATGACCAGGTGGACACCTCTCGGGAAATGTCACGCACCTGCAGAAGTTGGATGGCATACTCGTTCAGGGAGTTGATGACCGAAACACTAGATGGCGCCATGTCCCCCGGAAGATCCAGAGTCTTAAAAACAAAGGTGTTTCCACTGGACTTCCTTAGGCTGTCAAGTTCCTGCTCCAAACGACCCACCTAAACAACACCAGAAGGATTGGGGTAGGCACGGCATCAGATACACCAGAACAGCAAAACCCCAATGCAGAGATCATTAAAGAACTCCATGGCAGCACAGAAAGAACACAAAATCGGCCACACAGAGGCCTAGGTGTGGGACTCAAACCCACAGTCCTGGTGGTGTAAAGATATATCAGACAGCCTGCCCAGTCACCATTCCACCATGAATTCATTTCACAGAGGTGCTGAATGACCTTCTCTTTGGCCTTTCCCAGCTGACTCAAGGCACCGGCTGCTTCTTCTCTGCTGGCTCGAAGCTCCCGTCTGAGTTCATCATTCCGGCCAGTCAGCTGGTCCACCTGGGCCTTCAGGTGGAGGCTGGCATTGAATTTCCCCCCCGAGTTCTTCATCTCGATAGCCTCAAAGCAGATAGAGAAACAGAAATACCATGAACAATGCAGTAGCACAGAGTCCCATGCAGCCAGTGACAGTGTTCAGTAGCACTCAAACCCAGATCTACACTGGCTATCTGGCATACTGGGCATTTTGACAGTGGGCCAATGGGTTTTCAGGCCAGACGGGAGGCCATTTCACAGTTTTTTCCTGCAGTTGGGCAGACATATGCATGCAGTGGGCCTACCCAGGGTTGAATTTGCCTCAACTTCTCAAATCTGTTTCATTGATCCGCTGGCACCAACCCTACCAACACTCAGTACCCCCTCACCCAATTCAACAAACTGGACTCTGCATTGTGGGGCCATAATTCATATAGAGGGGCTAACCTTATTAGACAGTGATGTTTTAAACAGGTGAGTGACAGGAGAACGGGCACTCTGTGGGCCAATCAGCTTTCAGCTGGGGGCAGGGGAGGGCTATGGCTTCGCCCCAGTATACATCCTTGACTCGGATGATTCTCATCTTATACATTACTCCTTAAACCAGATCTAACAGTGACTCTTGTTTTGTAAAACTAGCTTATCGGGTCCCTGCCTGGGGCCCCAGAAACGGAAAGCAGCCCCTGCCTGCAGCAGATCTTGATCTGGCCTGAGAGCTTACAGCCACAAGCTGCTCGAGGCTTGGCAAGGTCACAGCCACCCCCTCTGGCCATGTGCTCTTCTGGGTGTCCTGTATCGCCTGCAGAATCTCCTTCATTCCTTGTTCAAGCTGTTTATTTTCACCCCATAGGTCATTGACTAGGATTGAGATGAGACTGAGGTTTATACAGGCAGACAGACAGATCATCATGCTTCACCAGGTTCCATAATCTCCAGAGGAAACATCTACATACGCTTTGCTTCCAGATGTGACGATTCGGCCCTCTTCTGCTCCAGCTGTTTCTCTGTGACATTCAGCTCCTTCTGGAGATGATCAATCTATGGAGATGATTTTTTTCATTATTCTATATGTATATCTGGAATATGAGGACATTTTATTTGCATTTTAGTGGACGTTACGCCTAACCTTTAGTCTCATCTCCTCCTCGCGTTTTGAATCCGGGAACTTATTCGCTAAAGTCTTCATCTGCATGCTTCTGCTGGGCTTATCTTCATCATCAATCAGCGCTACACTGCTGCCAGGCAGCCCTGAACACAAAACCAGTAGCTGTTTTAGTTTTGCCATCTCGTGCTGACCCAGAATGGCGTATTAAACTTTGGATTATATGCGGTCATAAACAAAACTGTATCAATAATACTAGCAATTTTAAGCAATTCCCAGCCTGGGGACCGATAAAGTATGAACCTACAGAGAAAGTGTCTGCATCATATTACCTGTAACTGTGCGGCTATTCTGAGCATTAGGGATCAATATTTAAACTGCAGCAAGGTGCTTGATTTGAATACCATTGCACACGCTTGCATTCTTACCTTTATCTTTAACGAGTTTCCTGACCTGCTTTTTCAGCTCCAGTCGCTCCTCCTCTAATCTTTCAATCTGTAATACATTTACATGGCAGAAAAGCAAACGTTTTGCTTTTGGCACACAAAGCCAGCCGCCTGTGGAGAAGTCGCCAAGGTCCCTCCTACCTCCTTCAGGAGCACCTGGTTTTCCGCTTTGAACTGCCTCTGTTTTAAAGCACTGTGCCGTCGGAATTCTGTCAAGTCAACTTCCTTCGGTTGCAGCCCTTCAAAGAGGTAAACCGAGGAACACTAACGTTAGGGTGCGGTTTTGCCAAAACTTGTTCCACCTCCACGGCAGACATGTTCCTTGGCTGACCCACCCAGCCGTCCCCGCAGATCCTCATTCTCGTCCAGGAGATCGCTGATCTTCATCTCCAGCTGGTTGATCTCCTTGATCATGCCCTCAGCATCTCGGTCCCTTATTTTGATCTGGTTTTTGTACTCTTTGATCTCAGCCACTGCCACCTCCAGCCCATCTGTGCCCTGCCGTGAGCAAACCCGCATTTTCACAGTCTGTATAGGAGGCCCCTGTGGCCTGAAAATTCTGAGTAGCCTGTGAGGAATCTTACCGACTCGTAGGCCCTGACAGAGCGGAGGGCCTCACTCAGCTCGCCATCCTTCTCCCTGGCGTCAGCTTCGGCGAGCTCAGCAGCCCGTTCTGCATCCCGAGCCCTCCGTTCCGCAGCCTGTAGCTGGGTGTTCAGCTCGGCCATCTTCTGCTGATGGACCGTACTGGACAGCGCTTGAGCGCGGCGTATTACATGCAGGACAACTGCTTTAACATCTCAAACGTCTCAGCTAGACCAACTGCAGTCATAGTCATATGCCTTCTGGAAGTGTACACTATACTCTACAGCAAACAAAATGGTCCAGGAAGCTTTTTCCATAAACACACTCTGGACCAATGCAGATAGTGTAATGTTTGGACATATTGCACATTAAAACAAAGTACTTTCTTCAGAGTCTCTGTACTATAATTTATTAGTAAACTTTTAGTGAATCCTTTTCAAAAAAGCTGGAAATGGAGAATTTAATCATTCATAGTTTCCTTGTACACAAAATTAAAACTTGTGCCAAAAGCTGAGCCCTACCTCCATCTTTACTGAAGGGTTTCTTAAGTTCCTCGATTAGCATTGTGTTTTTTTCCAGGTCTCCTGTACACTGCTCCAGTTGCTCAGTCAGTATCTTAATCTGATTGTCTCGCTCTTGCAATGCCTGCAAAATTGAAAGTCACATATCATGATTTTCTACAAATTCTATCCACGATAAACAAGCCCACGTGTATATACAGTGAGGTCAATAAGTATTTGATCACCCTGTGATTTTGCAATTTCTCTTACTTAGAAATCATGGAGGGGTCTAAAAAGAAAAATCCGGAAATCACATTGTATGATTTTTAAAATTTATTTATGAATTACTGTGTCAAATAAGTATTTGATCACTTCCTTAGCCAGATTTCTGACCCTCAAAGACCTGCTATTTTGCTTTTAAATAGTCCAACTACACTCTGCTCATGATTCTAAATTAGTAGCACCTGTTTGAGGTCGTTAGCTGTCATAAAGACACTTGTGCATCCCACAATCAGCCAAAGTCTAAGTAGCGACATGGGCAAAACCAAAGAGCTGTCAAAAGACACAAGAGACAAAATTGT
>JAODUD010000001.1:8370791-8381599 GCA_026784285.1 Stomatorhinus walkeri | reverse complement strand
AATCCCTCCTGCAGTGTGTGCAAACCTGGTGAAGAACTACAGGAACCGTTTGACCTCTGTAATTGTTAACAAAGGCTGTACCAAATATTAAAGTTTTTTGACTCAAGTGATCAAATACTTATTTGACACAGTAATTCACAAAAGAAATTTTAAAAAAATCATACAATGATTTCCGGATTTTTCTTTTTAGATTCTGTCTCTCACAGTGGAAATGCTGAAAATTGTAGACCCCTCCATGATTTTTAAGTAAGAGAACTTTCAAAATCACAGGGTGATCAAATAATTATTAACCTCACTGTGTGTGTGTGTGTGTATATAATATATATATATTATACACACACACGCATATACATAAGATACTGGCCAGACGTATCACAGTTGGTTGATATTGGCAGCTAATACTGAGGTTTTCATTAATATTCAAACTCAGCAGCACCTGTAGATGCTTGCATTGAACTATCAGCCATTTTCCGTTGTGGTGGACGAAAGGTTTTATTGCCTCATTGCACTTAGAACCTGGTTACAGTCTCCCAAGTGGGGGCTGCTTCACTGACATCTCGCTGCCTGCATTATATGATGTGGGTGCTACACACACTCATGAGATTTTAAAAAAAGTTACATGACCAATATCAGCATCAATAGATTGATTTGTCCGACGATAGCCAATTATCAGTAATTTTAGTCAAAAATAAATTGGCTATCGGTTTTGGCCAAAATTCCACTTTGGTGCAGCGCTAACAAAACAACATGAGGGAAAAAAAAAAAAAACACAGCTCTGAACACAGTAGCAGCTGATGGACCATGAGAGGATCCCACACAGGCCTGCTGAAGGTGTCTGCTGCCAGGTACCTGCTGGAGCCCCAGAATGTGACTTTTGTCAGAGTCCATCTGAGTTGTCCTCAGTCTTTCCTTGAGGTCTCGTATCATCTGCTGATACTCCATGATCTCATCATCTTTTGCTGATAATATTCTCTGCAAAAGAATTTAATCTTGCATTTGTCAAATACCACTGAAGCATATCTGAATCTTACTTAATGATCAGGCAGTGCTGACATGGGTGCGTCCATCAGCTCCTTGGAGAAGCTCAGATCAGAGATTTACATCACACTTACCTTCCACTCCTCCACCTTAGCATTGACGGCAGCCATTATGGGGTCGTCCTCCTCGGCCCGGGATTGGATCTGCTCGGTGAGCTCTCTCACCTGAAAAGCCCAATACACCAGGTACTGACCTGTGACCTTTGATCCCACCTCCCTGTCCAGCCACTAACTTCCACTTCTTCCAAAAACTACATGTTCTTCATCCATGTACCAAAGAAAAACTATGTTACATGAAAGCTGCTACAGCTACAAACCTGACCTTCCATTAAAAAGTCACCCGTTACAGCAAATACTTCTGTTAGGATTTTGCATGGAAGCTCCTGATGGCTGATGGACCACCATACTCATCATGAAGATGAAATTTAATCCGATGCACAAGGCAAACTAACATATATAATTAAATTAAATTCAACTGAATTCACCTTCTAATCACATATCTAAAGTAGATAACCAAGCCAATAGACTGAAATGTCTCTTCTGACATAACAGATGACAGTAGTGTCAAAGTCACACAATGTTCATGGAGTATTTACCTGAAGCCTGCAGTGGTCCCTCTCCTTCCGCAGCTGATCCATGATAATGTCACTCTGCTGCACCACGATCTTCATCTTATTGTACTCATCCGTCATCTTCTCCATCTCCTTGACTGATTCCTCCAGATTTTTCTGCATCTGGTCACTCTGGGCTTTAAGTTGAGCTATCTCATCCTCGGCACGCTGAAGGAAACAGGAAAGACTGCTGATGTTCTCAGAGACCGGCTTCCATACCCTCGACAAGCGCAGTTAGGTCCTCCATAACTGTGGGTACCTGCAGCTCCTCCATGCAGTGGTATAGCTGCCGGTTGGCGGCATTTAGCCGCCTCTGGGCCTCATTGCTCTCTTCACGGGACGGTTGAGGCTCCTTCTGATCCAGCTCCCTCCTGTAATACGTCACATCCTGATTGAGCTGCTCGTTCTGCAAGATAATTTTGGGAATCCATTAACAGATGTTATAAGAGTCTATAGAGTATTGCCTGACTGGTTAACTCTCACAACTGTATCTTCCATACAAGCTGACACATCCAGCGAATGACTTACCTTCTTCTTAAGCACTTTTATCTGAATGTCATGAGGAGGACAGAGAAGAAAGGGAAGGTGATAGACACAATCATGAGACAGGAATGGAGCGATAAAACAGCAACAGGAGAAACGCAGGTCTAGAAGACGATGAGGAAGTGGCAGTGGTCTTCATACGATCATCACGAGCGACAGTTATGAACACACACAGACACAAAATGGCAGCAGATGTTCACCCACAAAATGCCCTACCTCACAGCAACACTAACTGAGACTAACCTCTCTCTTCAGTTTCCTGTTCTCCTCCTCTGCTTCTTCAACTCGCATGGACATCTGTAAAAGTATAAGATCAAAACACCATGAAGACAAGAGCTGCACCAAAACAATTTCATTGCAGTCGATTTATTCATAGCCTGGGTTCATACTGATGCTATGGAATCACTACCAAACTCTGAAGAAATGTATGTTAGCTGTTTAACTGTTCTCTGACAATAATCTACTGAGAAGATTAAATAGCGCACTCAAAAAAACCCTTATACTGGAAAAGTTCCAGGTCAAAAAAAATTCTAGGAAGGTAAATTATCAAAGAGGAAAACAGAGCCACAGTTTGTCACAATGCTGAAGCATGCTACCTCGCCCGTTTCAGGAACAACGAGATACTTATACACAAAGACAATCATGCTGTTCCAAGACGCTACTTGTACTACTAAAATACTTTTTGTTTTTTTAATCTGAAGAGTCTGCTGCACATTTTAAGTATGATCAAGGAATATTTAATGCAGAAAAACGAAAATGTCATTAATACCTTAACATTCAGATAGTTATTAAGATGAAAGACATTAAAATAAGACATTTCTAACCTACAATGCAAGAAAAATTTTGGCTGTGAATAAACCAGTTGGTTTCATTCAAACACAATATCTGCACTAATATTCTGCAGACAATGCATCCACAGAATATACTACAAATATCTGAAAGTATGATTCATAGACAATAGCTGTTATGGCAGAATAATACATTAACATACTTCCTCGTTAACTTTCTTTTCCTTGTTTATCTCCTTCTCCAACTGCAGCAGCTCCTTCTCCTTCCGTTCCAGTTGACCTTCCAGTTGACGCAGCTCATCGCGGAGGAAGCGCGTGTCGCGTCCCCCCACTGAACGCTGAGCCATCTGGACCAGAGAAGTTACAGAGACACCTTATCAAACCGGCCCACCAAACATTCACACCTCAGCAGGAATTCGTGGCCGTCGGCAGGAATCCTCAGTCACAAACACAGATGAAAATAAACCAAACAGCAACAATTAACAGCAACAGGACAACAGATGCGGTTGTTTTCGGCAAGCTGCAAAAAGGAATTAGGCCAGTAATCTCCTTAGCATAGTCTCTCAGTGTCTGATAATCTCATTGACTGAGGTTTCAGCCAAGACAGAAGATAAACAGCACATACAGGCCAAAGAGAGTGAACACTTTCACACAACTCTTCACTTTATCAAGCCATACCTGCAGCTCCTGTTCCAATGAATACAGCTGGGCTTTCAGCTGTGTTTCTGCAGGATAAAAACAGATCAAGAAGTTTGCAAATAGTCCATAACCAGAGTAACTGCCATTTGTAATTACCCACCATGCTTAGCTGATTGACAAAATTAAATGTTATGTCCTGTGCATATATCCTTGTGCATGTCTATTTCTGCTACATACCTATTCTCATTTGTTCAATTTCAGCCTTATTGATGATGTCATACACACGTTCTGCTATGCATTGATTTCTCTCTTGTTGAATGCCGGCCTTATCAACAATATCATACACTCCCTGCTACATACCGATTCTTGCTTGTTCAACACCGGCCTTATCGATGACTTCATACACACACTCTGCTTCTGCAGCCTTCACCTAAAATTTCGGACACACCATCAGTAAGAGGACATCAGAGACAGTCCAAAAACATCCATGCCGCATTTTCAGAAGCACACACTATACCAAGCTACTCTACATGTGATAACATAAGATTATTAAGTGAAGTTACCTGAAAAACAATACAACCAGAAACATACAAAGAAAGCAGCAAACCTTCATGAGGGACTGTGTGATCCTGAAGAGCTGGATTAATTTTTCTGCACCATCATCTTTCAGATAGTCTGGTTCAACCTGTAAGTGACAAATGCTTTGTGGTTAGTACTGGTATTTACACAATCTGTATAGTTCCATTCATGAGAACAACCCTGTCACTCATGGGATGTAAAAACACCAGTTAAACGTTCATGTGATTAGCTTAATCGGTATATTGTTTATTTTATGTTATAGATCCATGAAGTTCAATGGTGAGAAAAAAGTTAAGACTTTATTAATATTCAGGTGAGCACTTGCATATGATTTATCAGAACTATTTTTGTTGAAAAACAGGACACAACTACAGTATTTGTAAGGAATATTCATATTTTAAATATTCATATTTAAACGATTTGCTTGATTATTTTGATAATTTGCATGTAACCGAAAATTACATGGGCACAGATTGCGCAAGATTTTAAAAACAAGAAGTGACACAGGTGCAGCACCTTGGATATGAGACCAAAGAGCTCATCCGCCTGGTCCTGCCCACCCAGCTCTCCCGGGTCCACCGCCATCAGCTTGTTCCAATCTAGCTGCGGAGCCATGGTGAGGCAGCGGCCACCTGCTGAGACATTCCAGTCCGGGCAAAATGCAAGGAAGCACGACGAAAGGGCAAAAGCACTAATTCGCTCAGCCGATCTGTACCATACGCTGAACTGTCAATAAGTAGCGGCTCTCACAACGCACTTAGCCTCTCTGCCTGCTCACAACATCCTTCAAAACACTGTGTGTTAATGAAAGGGGGGAACCTTTATTTTCTCTTACCTTAGTGTCTGTTTAAGCACGTCACGGAGAAAGCTACTGGAGAATCAGCGCTAACAAATGTATTAGTCATTGCTAAATATAGTGTTTTTCATTATCACGTGCTGATGTAATACAATAAAATTACGTTAGCGGAAAGTGGCGACGAGCGATCTGCATGCATAGCTCAGTGATAATCACTGAAGTACCAAGCTAACATGTTAGCCTCAAAGTGTAACCACAATCACAGACGGCATGCAAAAACACACACGTGCACCAATCTACAGCACCCACTTAAAACGATAAAAGATAAACCGAAATACAATTACTCTAACCTGGAAATCACTCAGGCTTTCTCTCCATGGACAACTGTTATCGTTGCTAGGTTGCAGTGAAAACAGACGTAAAATGAGCCAGTCGTAAAGCTTGCAGCTGCTTTACGGCTGTGTCGTTCATATGAACGTGGCATTATCTTATTATTGTGATAGTGGAAGGGGTGGCGCGGTAGTCTAGTGGGGGCCCCTTCCTCTTTTGAAGGATCCCCACCTACTCTGTGTGTGAGGGGAGTTTCCACTTTTGGTGGCACAGGATTCCACGGGGATTAACTAAATTGGCATCTATAAATTGGCTGTTGCCTATGCGTAAACTGATATCGTGTACTCGTGCCTGGGATTTGTCCCACTGCTGTTAAAAGATTTGAATCAGATTTTGCCACTCACTTGTGATTTTATCTAAACAAAGGAAATTTTATATACTTTTATGATATACCTAAGAGTCAGAGCCCTATTTACACAACATTTAATGCTAGATATGGATGGTCTCTGCCCATAGTCTCTAGGATAGGTTCTGCACCCCACCCCCGAAGCAATTATTATAATATAATAATAATTGTTATCTAGTATCCTCCAATAAGCTGAACTCATATATTATCATTCTTCACTATTACAAATTCTTCCACCAGATGGCGGCAGACGTGCCCAACATTTAAGTGCAGGGCCCTTAACTACCCTGCAGGGCACTTGGCTTATACCTTTTTACAGTGGAGGATCAGAAGGTGCTCTGTAGGTTGTGCTTTCAAAGTGAAGTAAAATAGAGTGGAACTCAAGTGTGTTCTAGTTTAACATATTCTCAACGCAGTAATTTTCTATCTGAAAAAGCTTCCAGGGGAGTAAATAAGTGATTGGAAATAACTTTGTTGATCAGTTAGTTGGTAGTGGTTTTTTGCAATATTGGCAATCACTTTTGTTATTTTGAAAATGTAGCTCTGATGTATATGTAGGCTGGAGTGACCAATCCACACCTCCCTCCATGACAGCCCTTACTTGGTTTTTTTCACTGTTGCTCTGGAGATAAGAAGAGTGATTCATATAGGATAGACAGAGCCATTTTGTGCCAATTTCCTTGCAAAGGTCAAAGTATCAGACTGGGCAGGTCAGAGATAAGGCTCTCCGGTCTGCGGTCTGCTTTGTTCCACAATAGTGTGTTTTCAGGGTGAAGCAATAATTACATGCACATTATAGTAGCTGTGCAGCTGTGAGCAATTAAGCAACTTTAATGCAAAATTATTTAATGCGTGACAGGGAACAGTTTCAAAGATCATAATGGAACTTGCCAAACACAGACAAACTGCATATGCAAAGAGAATCGGATGAGGTCTGATAATAATGGGCAAGAAATAAGAGGCAATTTTTACAGGAGTAGGTGTATCATATGGTGCAAATGTTGCTTCCTCATCCAAAATGATGATACCCCCAGACCCTAATAAACAACTTCAAGTCAAACACTTTCCACTGAACAAGTTCTGGAAAGTAATGAGCAAATTACATATCCACATCCCTCAAGGAACTGCAGACTTTTCCTCATGATACTTCAGATCTAGAAATTGGCATATTTAGCACATCCCACAGATGCTCAATCAGACTGAGACCAATTCAACAGCTTTAACTCTTTTTCATGTTCCTCAGACCATTCCTGAACAATTTTTGCAGTGTGGCAGGGTGCGTTATGCTGCTGAAAGAGGCCATTGCCATTAGGGAATACTGCTGCCATGATGTACTTGGTCTGTAACAATGTTTGGGTAGGTGGTACATGTCAAGGTACCATTCACAGGAATGCCGGGCCCCAAGGTCTCCCAACAGAGCATTGCCCAGAGTGTCACACTGCCTCCACTGGTCTGCTTCTTCCCATAGTGCATCCTGGTGCCATCTCTTCCCCAGATAAATGACGCACATGCATTTGACTATCCATGTGATGTAACACAAAATGCATTTGACTCATCAGACCAGGCCACTACTTCCACTGCTCCTTGATCCAGTTCTTATGCTCACATCCCCAATTTTGGTGCTTCTGCCGGTGGACATGGGTCGTCAAGGGATTTCTGACCAGTCTGTTATTATGCAGCCCCATGTGCAGTAAGCTGCAACACATTCTGGGTTCTGACACCTTTCTATCAAGGTCAGCAATTTTTTAACAGTTTGTGCTGCAGTAGCTCTTCTGTGGGATTGGTACAGACAAGCTAGGTTTCGCTCCCTATATGCATTAATGAGCCTTTGGCACCCATGACCACACTTCCAGTTCTCCGGCTGGCCTTCCTTGGACCACTTTTGGTAGGTACTGACCACTGCATACTGGGCACTGTAGAGCAACTGGTATAACTGAAACACATGCTCTGAATTTCTCAAAGAGAAATGTTATGTATAAACAGGAAGTCACTATGACGAATAATAAGATTTCTATAGCCACTAATTTAGTTTTGATAAAATCCCCCTTCTGGCACAGACAATAATGCATTAATGCTTAGTGTGTGGCTGTGTGCTGGATTTCATTCATTAAAATGTGATTTTCTCTGAAACAGTTACAGTGGTGTGAAAAACTATTTGCCCCCTTCCTGATTTCTTATTCTTTTGCATGTTTGTCACACAAAATGTTTCTGATCATCAAAAACCGTTAACTATTATAATAGCCAGCAAATAGTTTTTCACACCACTGTATATGGAGATACCTCTTGTGAAATAAGCAGAATAAAAGAGGCTAAATGACTAATTGTGGGTGTCATAATGAGTTTAGCTAGATGTGGTGTCTTATAAACCATTCTTTCTATCTATATAAAACTTTCGTAAATCTGTTCATTTGAACCAAAGCATTTTAGAAAATAGTTACAAACTGATGCAGTTATGTTGACAGCCAAGTTTTCCATATAGAAATGCTTTATCTTTGTATGTTACAAAGCTGTGAATCAGTTTCTTCCAAATTCTTTGTAGATTTATCATCATATTGACAATTTTCCAGTTCTCCTTTCCAAATCTTCCATATCACATATCCAAAAACAGAACTTTTCACATGCAGTATAATTCTGAGGTGCCCAGCTCTTTAATGGAATTGTTCTGCAGTTACAGGGTCTGACAGTCACTAGTTTACAGCTTTCCTGTGCATCCGCGGAGATGTGGTCACGCTATCCGCCTCATTCTCCCATAATGCTTCACTTTTGGCCGCTTCTTAAAGACAAGTGAGGTGGCTGGAACAGAACTTCGTTCATCTCGTTTTCCCTCCATCTGCTCTAACATTTGATAGTTTTCCAAAATCCATTCAAAAACATTTCTTGTCTGCATTCATCAGTGTCTTAAATGTATTCACACAGTTCAACTGGATAATATACCAGCATTTACATCACTAAAAAACAGTGAATCACTGGACAGGTCGGGGTGTGTAACCAAAGAGCAAAACTTAGTGTTGTATTAGCAGTAGGGCCTGACCAGTCACTGCACATTACACTTATACCGAACTCAAATAGACCTAGACTTTACAACCCCAACATTTTTCCCAGTCTGGGTTAACATCTTTGCTGCATGTTTTTCCCTCTTTGATGTTAACCCTCACTTAAACCATTGTAAATAATCTACCTGTCATGTTACGAGGGACGACAGTCTCGAAGGCAGGTGCTGTGCGAAACAAAAGTTGCTTTATTGAACTCAAAGAATAGAGACTGGATATAATCTTGATCACAAGGGATCAAAAACAACAGGAGTGAAGCAAGGAAGGACACAGGCAACACAAGGGTTCAATGTCAATGACTGGACTGGGGTTAACAAGCCAAACAGATGCTTAAATACAAGGACTAACAAGGGGTAACAAGCACCAAGCGTTAACATAAAAAGTCCATTTATTAGAGGGTTGCCAACTCACGCTTTCATACTCTCACGCTCATGCATGTAATCTCACAGAAAATTAGCCACATCAAAAGCATAGGGGCAATTTGCAAACCCTACAAACTATTTACAAGGTAATAAAATTCGCAACCCTGTTATTACCAGTCTCTAAACAGACAGTACTGCACTGTGTACTTTGCAAGTCAAACTGTTTTGTCATACCCTATCCTAAAAACTTAAACAACTATTCTTACATTTGAGAAGCAAAAGCCAATAATCTAGCAGATGATGGCGAGGCACCCAGTTCTAGGTGCAGTGAGGGCTTGTTTTGATTTAATGAAATCAGATGTTACATGAGAAGAATGAATGAACTCCCATGCTCTGACGGCTGGCCTGACTTTGTTATCTTTCTGGAATATCTAATGCTGTTGATGGTCTGTTTATTCTAGTGTGCTCACCTAACCGTATTTCAGAATATTATCGTAAGAGTGTTTTCTCAGGGTTAGGAATGTTGACACATTAAAATTTTGAAACATCATGTGCATTTAATGTTTTCTCAGTATATAAATAACAAAAATCAATTTCTCAAGCAATGCAAGTCAGATTATTTGCTTTCAAGAACACAGTAATCCGTAAAATGAGCTCTGTCTTTGTTTGCTTTCAGCAAAAGACACAATGGGGACCTTTTAATAACATGATTGCAATGACAACCACATGGCAGTAAAAGCAGGCAATGAAGATCCAGACATGAATGTAAAAGCTGTGAAGTCACACAGCAAACCTGTGATGTCACACAGCAAGGGTCACACTCTCTCTTGGTCCACTTGTACCTTTAAATTCAGCTGATTAATTAATTGTTTATTGTTCTCAGCAATTCAATGACAGTAAACTCTTATCTTAGCTCACAATTATCCTTCAGCTAATGATTCGAGAGCTAATATGAGATAAGATGATACTCACTAAATTCAAGAGTGAAACATGCATTCATGTGAAATTAAATGATATCTTGTGCGTTACTTAGTAACTATCCAGAATATGTCCCTGCATCTGAAATTGTAGCACCAAAAAGTGGATTTAGTGGATTATGAGCACATACAGTTCTCGGGGGGGGGGGGCATGCATATTGTCATGGGGGCACCTACCTCCCCTCCCCCTTCACTGTGTGTCCCCCTAAATACATATGCTACCTGGGTTGGAAACAAATATATTATTATTATTATTATTATTATTATTATTATTATTATTATATTATGTATATATGCAGCTAAAATATTGTGTGCTGGGAACAGGTGGAACACAAACGTAAGCACATTTTCTACACAGACTCTTAACTCTGGGTGCTGGGTGGTCCATTCGCTTCAGGTGGTGAACAACCAAGATAACGACAGAAAAAAATAATCAAGCTTGTGGAAGCAAGACAGTCTAATCAAGAAATCAGTTTTACGTATACGTATTTGTAAGAACTGTAGAATGTGACTGGAAAGACCTGCATAAGTAAAATCGGTCTTTCAAAATCGTCTTTTGCTTCTTAATGCTGGCAATCATGTGTAAGTAATATTTGGAGGACATTAAGGCGAAATGCATCTGGGGGGGGGGGGGGGGGGGGGGGGGGGGGGGGGGGGGGGGGGGGGGGGGGGGGGGGGGGGGGGGGGGGG
>JAODUD010000001.1:8336693-8353555 GCA_026784285.1 Stomatorhinus walkeri | reverse complement strand
ATGGGGTTTCCTCAACTGATGGGGTTTCCATAGCTAATTGGGGTTCCTTGGCTGATGGGGCCTCCTCAACTGATGGGGGCTACTTCGCTGATGGGTGTCCCTTGCTTGGCGGAGTTTCCTTGGATAATTTGGGTTCCTTGGCTGATGGGGATTCCACAGGTAATGCGGCCTCCTCAGCTGATGGGGTTTCCTCAGCTACTTTTCTTGCCTGCTTCAAAGGCAGCAAGGGCCATTTAAGGGCTTCCCTGAAGGTAAGTATATTCTGAAGCTGAAGGAAAATCTTTTTCAAATAATGACGTTTATAATAATTAACAACTTAATAAAGCTTCCAAGTTAAAACCCAGTTAGACCAAGAGGAAACAGAGCTTTGAAGTTTATGTTAATAGATGAAGTTAGCTTTCATACCGGTCCGGTAACTTGATATTCACATTTTTTAAAGAGGGACATCGAGAAAAAAATTAAATTAATGCATATTATATAAATGCAATACTCTCCATTAAAAAAATAATAATAATATAGCAGATCATTTCAACCTCAAGCCCACACTATAGTGTGTACAGACATATTCCAACATTTGTGTTTGTGACTGTTGAAGACATATGCTTGAAAAACCGAATAAGGACAATGTTCACTGGAGGTAGTCAAGCGCCTTTTCCTTACAACTTTTTAAAGGTCATTTTAATATCCATGATGGATGCTTTTCCCAGAGAAAGATGACCCACACAAACCTTTTAAGTGCAAATACAATGGAACAGGTAAGTTACTGCTTTGGCTGGTGAGATGTTCATGAGGAGCACCCACAGGATCCGCCCTCTTACTCAGAAGCAAATGGGTCCATCTCTCTGACTCTTCCCAGGATGCTTTTTAAAAATCCACTGCATGAAGCCCCATTCCTGCTCTCACGTTGGGTCCACATGCTGGCCACATGTTCCAACAGTAGGTCCGCACTCTCGTTTATTCTCTGGACTGACCGTGTTTCTCCACCTCAGTGATCATGACATCTGTCTCTGGAAAGAAGCAGATCACGCTGGGAGTCCGTGTGACGATGTTTCAGTTACTTCAGAGGCAAAGGGTGAATATTATTTCTTGTGTGAACAAGTGCTTCAGGATCCTGACCTGCAGAACACCAGCACAGATACAGCACCAATAAACGACTAAAAATGGCTTCCTTAGGCTGCAACTCTATTTTCTGTTGTCTGACAATTCACTTCGCTTATTGGTCCCCTAAGCTAGGAGCAGCAGACAGGAATCAGGGACTACTGCTGTCGTACACTATAAATATACAAACATCTGAATTTTTCTTACCAAACGCTGCAGCCCAGGAGATCCTACACTGTGTCAACATTCAGTGTTATTCTGGAACAGTAAACGGACAATGAATGAGGGAAAAATACCTTAAAGGTATCTGATGTTTTCAGTTTAAAACCAGAATGAAATGCTGAAAATGAAATGTTGTTATACAGATATAGCTAAGATATATAGCTATAAGTATGGATATCCTCAGCAGTTAAAAGAACATTTTGGACTGGTTCTGGCGTCCTGTGAAATTGTGAAGCCCAGGGGCAGCGTCAGAATTTTCCTTCCATAAAAAAGGATGGAAACAATTTAAGAGGTTTATATCCTGACAGTCTGACACAGTCGTGATAAATTATAAAATGATAAACCGAATAACTGAGAAAACATATCCATCACCTGCTTTCTGCCAGAATTCCTAATATCCAATAAATCTTTTCCTGACATAGGGAGAGGGAGGTCTGGGAGAGACTGAGGCAAGAGCTTCACTAGAGATCATCTTGAATGATCAATCGTAAATAGAACTGAACATGCACATGCAGATCCGACAAACACCACACACATACTCAAGAGCCCCTCATCATACTGACACATAAGCATCTCCACAATTGTGCTCAAACATAGTCAAACGTTAACATACTCTCACACATACTCAAGATCCCTTCAAATATATTCAAGATCCCTTCGAACATACTCAACATCCCCACAAACATACTCAATAACCCTTCCTTACTTCTCCTCAGACGTGTCAGTATCTGCAGTGGGGTCTTTGACTTGTGTTCCATGTTCAGCATCTGTGTCGGGTGCGAGTCTTTGCCTTCTGCACATCTGTAGCATCAAAAGGACAAGAGTTCAGATGGAGGTGCATCGCTGAGACGCACATCTGTGACGTCACTGTGAAAGGTTATTACCTTCCATGCTAGGCAGAGCAGACCTACAGCCAGGGGAACAATCAGCAGTAACAGGAGGCCTTTATCTGATATCCGCGGCAGGTACTGATGCTCTGTTCCTGTCATTGAAAAAAAAGCCAGACTTTAGAGTCACACAGAGCAAGAATCAATCCATTCAGAATCAAACAGGATTCATACTCCCTAGTATTAGCCAAATTTGGTTAATTCAGGTGAATCCTTTGAGCAGAGAAGGTCCAAAGCAACATATTGAAAATAAAAGTATCTTACTTATGTGAGATATGCAGAAATCCACTTTCCTTTCGTGGGCAAGGCATAGCTGTCATTTAGTGACACGCAGGGGGAGCGAGTGAGGATAGGCCCATAACGTGGCCTTTAAATACGACCCCATAACCTATCCCTGAATGTGCAGAGCAGACAGAAACATGCTCCCTAATTAGTTATCTTGTTTCTTAACGTGGAGAAGCTTTTGGTGCCAGGCCCTCACTGATATAGGATAGGGAGTCACATGGAACCTTCTAGAAGGCCAGTTCCTGGCATGTTCATTTTCTTCCTCTGATGACACCATGGATGTGTTCACTGTACCCTTCAGGTTTGAATGCTGCTGACTTACTTGGGCCACAACCCGGCACCACTCCGTCACACCTATCTACTTCTGGGGGCCTGGAGAGACGCTCTGGACAGGAAATGCACAGCATTAATGTTACTGACAGACCCACCCATTTCTCCCTCCCGATAATCATGGCTAACCATGCGATTAGATAACCAGCCCGACTGAGCTCTGGGACTGCCCAGCCTCCACAGAGGATGTCTCTACTCTCTATCATTTATTTAGCACCCGCTTTTAACTAAAAGCTACAACCCCACCAGCAATACCACTCTGCCGACCCTAGGATGTGAACCAACAACCTTCTGATCAAAAGCATTGTGTCCTAACCCGCTATGTTTCACACTAGCCATCGGAACATGGCTGGCAAGCCAAACTTGATGCTGTTTCTTAACTTTTATTTTGAGAAAGACGAGAACTGAAAATACCCGTGTAGCTGGATTTAAGGAATTACATTACAAACTAGACTGGAATAAGGAAACTGACTTTGGGCAGAAGAAAAACACTTTCAGACAAGAGGAAACTGATTCAGAGACAGATTGCAGGAGTACAAGATTCCATTGTTACTGATCATTACCTGTTACAATGGCCTGAGTTGTCGGAGGACAGGGAGGAGATTCACATCCAGCGTCTCCTCTTCTAGAGCGCACAGCACTCAGAAAATCTTTAACATAGTCAAAATAATTTGCTGTTTGCCATCTAACTTCTCTATAATGGCACTGAAATTCTTCCATTATTGAGTCCTTTTTATACAAATAAAAGAAACACAGATGTACTGTATTTATCCTCCATCCACACAAAACAAAGTAAAAAGAACCATCTGAAATACACCTTAGAAGTCATTTTGTGGGAAAAGCACAGGCGAACTCCCAAACTTACCAGATCAATTTTTTTAACATTAACAATGTTGTAGCGTATATCTTGTAGAGTTTGAATGTATATAGCAATGTTATCTCTGTTAGAAGAAATGTTTCCAAACTTTTGTGCCAGTACTTTCAAGCTTTCTTCCAAATGATAAACATTGAGATCAACCCAGCACATGCCACTCTGAGATAAAACGGAAATGATACAATCAGAATACATTTCGAAATACATTTTTTTTTAAAAAGGATTTTCAGTTTAATGTTTGTATTACGTTGTGACATACTGAAAAAACTGAAATAAACTTTAACTTCAAATTTAGCTTAATGGTAAAACTTCAAATACAAAAAACAGTTTTAATAGCTTACCACTTCTTTAGGAATGTGATGTAATGTAATAATGTAATCTTTGGGTATATTTTGTTTCTGTGGAACAAAGAAAAGGGTATTCAGCTAAAATTAATCCATTCATACATTCATTGTTGTGACACATTTAACCTTTTTTCTATGCTATCTGTAACTGAATCGATTCACGCTGAGTAAAGAATGTGCCTCTGAGTTGAACAAGAGACTGATTAAATCACCAATTTACATTAGAATACCAGCGTGGGAATTGAAGTACCTTTAAGATGATGGCTGGTTCAAATGAACAAAATGATTTATGACTACAGCTTAGATATTGTGGTTTTATCTGGACTATGGGAGAGGACGGATAATCATGATTCCTGCATTTCCAGGAACACACTGAACCAGTTCTGGTCTTGCTCACATATGTGAAGTTTGCATTTCTTTTCTAACCTGTTATTTTATATGATGCTGACAGCATACAAAACTAATTTTAGCACAATCACTTACCAGTATGGAGATTTTGTCCACATCATCGGTTAAGGGGCTTCGGATTTCACTCACACTGGTTACAAATGTGATGAATGATATAAAATGGATGCAGACACTTATCCAAATCTGTAAGAGCATAGCGAAACATGTTATTGTTATGTATACACACCGTGATCTTAAATTAATAAATTATATTTTAGATTAAATTCAAGAGCAAATGGCTTCAAATAAATAAAAATAAATGACGACAAAAACAATTTCAGCAGAAGGCCCAGCGGGGACAGGTTTCTGAATCGTGGTGTTTATATGAAGGTCATGTGGCCATCAACTGCCTGGTGTCTGCTTCTCACAGACTGCTGCTGTCCAGCAGCGATGGAGCATTCTGTGAGCTCTCTGAAAGACCTGCATGTCTGTACTGGTGGCAACCAACATACATCACACCAGCTGATGCACAAATTGCTCTGAAAGAAAGCATCCGGTTGCCGCTTCTGCTTCGTCTTCCGTGATAGTGTAAGGACGCTTGTATGCTTTTTATGAAAGCAAAAATCGGCACATATCTGTAGTGTGTGTATTTTTGCAGTTCAGGTTACACACGATGCTCATGTGCAACTCATCAACGTAAATTTCATCTAACATTTTTTGCTCCTCTTCCTGGAATTTTTGCTCAATTTCCCTCAAGTTACTAAGTGATTACCTTGAAGAGTGATTTAAATCAGAGCTTAACTCATGGCGTAAGGTTTCTTATTCTTAAGCTACTCCAGGGTACCCGTTATTCATCATACATGTGCAATTATCTACAAAAGCGTTTGTCTAAGTCAGTGGTTCTCAACCCTGTTCCTGGCGCCAAACCTGCCAAAATGTTTTCGTTCCAACCCTACCTTAATAGGCTAAAGCTGTGCGCGCCCCATTCAAAAAAACAGTGGTGTCCGCACAATCGCGCTGTGCTGGCGCGGGGCTTCTGCGCAGAGTAGGCGTGGTTTTCAAAACTCTCTTCTGTCATTTCGGCTCGCGGTCATTAGCGACGATGTCTATTTCGCATTCGAAAAGATTCCACGCTTATGTGATATATTGTCCGTGTCTGATTTCCCAGAGCTATAAGCATTCCCTCTATTTCGACTTCGGTGCCTTGTTTCTATTGATTGCGCGGCAATGCTTCACAACGCTCAGCGGTCAAAGTTCAACAACGTTTGCACAAGCTCCGCGAGCGGCACGCGGCACGGAGCCTCGTAGTGCTCGCCGCATTCGGTCTTAAACCGGCTTTAGCATATTAAGGACCATCTGATTAAGGTAGGGTTGGAACGAACACATTCTGGCAGGTGGGGCGCCAGGAACAGGATTGAGAACCACTGGTGTAAGTGATATATCCATCCCACGTTATGGTATCTAATACTGAGTATGTGGCACTGTATGGGGTATACAAACTAATATCTGACCATTTTTATACAGTGAATTCCATGATAATTTAAGTAATAATCATACTAAATGAAGAGCACTAAGTGAAATGCTTTGCTGTCTTTCAAATATTTGCCTCACTCCAGTGACCAGTGGAGAGAGTTTCAGTTTTTATACAGTGATGGGGTAATCTAACCACTGGGTTAATGTATCTGACAAACTTCCTAGAGTTGTATAAATATTCTCAGCTGAAATGCAACAGTTGATCAAATTCTCACTACTGTTATCAGTCACAATATAATTAACTGGTCGTTTTATTATCGATGACACTCATTCACAGTGCAGAATGAACACCCCTTGACTCATTTTACCTCCGTTTTCATATCTGTCCCCATAATACACAATGTTATGTACATAAATGCATAGCACATATGGAAATGACTTTCCTTGTTGTGAGCATCACAGGCCTTCATGCGTGAGGTATCTTTGAACAAGTATCAAACCTCTTTCTGAAGCAATGATGGATTATAGCTGAATGCATGAACATTTTTACTACTACAAGCAGATAAATATGCACGTAACTGATGTGAGCCACTTTGCGAGAAAAACCAGGAAACATATCCCTTACCTCAAACAGCCAATATGAGTGCTGTACTCGTCCTAATTATTTTGAGAAACCGCAATAAATCCTGGGCTATAGTAGACTTACGAGATGAGTAAGAGTTGGATGTTTGACTGGACAGTCACTGTACTGAACACAAATAGGTCATCAGGTATAACTTTAATTCCCCACGTATTTATGAAGCCTTGTCAACCACTCACTAAACTGAACAGGAAAAATAACTATCACCAGTCACATATGCTAAATGGATACATAATACGGTTTCGGTGGGTTGGAATAAGGGTGTAACAGTACATATATTCGTTGTGTACCATTCAATACTGACCTTTCGGTTCGGTACACACAATGATACGAATGAATGCATTTAATGACGGGGTGGAAGCTAAATTCACAAGGAGATATTTAACACAGATAACATTATGATAATGGTGACTGTGACTTAGTTACGGCTAATGCTAGTTATAATCAGTCATTTGTGGAACATTGTGGGTTCCAAATGAATTACACAACCACTGGGGATGAGAGCAGTTTATAAAACATGACAATCTGTCAGCTTTTTTTATTTTGAACCCGTGTAATTTGCTGGAAACTTTATTGTAACAAATATGCAACCATATTCAGTATTAGGCCTAGAAAACACAGGATGTAGGTGGGTTTTAGTTCATTATAATTTTATATCTGTTTTAGATATTTTTGCAATGTTCAAAGAAGCATCTCTTAGATTTTGTTATTCAGACTTGTTGACAGACACTTTGGTTTACAGCTGTTCCCAGCTGTGCTTACAGTTTTAACGTGCCCAATATTGTATCATAATTGTGCCCAAAACCGAGTTTGTACTGAACCGTGAGTCTCGTTCACCGTTCCATTCCTAGTATGCTGTGTCTGTGATCGAAAGTTCCATCCGTCCATTTTTTTAACCTGCCTGTCCAGTTAAGTGTCACAGGGGGGTCCAGAGCCTATCCCAGAAGCTACGGGTGCAATGAGCAAAAGACTGCAAGTTCAAATCCCAGGGGCGGCAGAGTGATTCCACCATTGGGCCCCTGAGCGAGACCCTTAACTGCCAGGGATTGCCTGACCCTGCTGTCTGACAAAAATGTACTTTGGATAAAAACGTCTACTATATACCTAACATGTAAATAAGTCGGTTACTTCCTAGTCACTAGGACTCTTTTCCTCAGCTGTGTCACCTTACACATGAAATCTTTGGCCAGCACACAACCAGTTGAGTCTTAAATGCACAGCAACCAGAAACTAGAGCCGTACTGAAAAGCAGAATCCCCTGAACAACCACCCGCATCTTCCAAACGGGTTGAGCAGCTTCATGACCCCCGTACATTCTATTAACTATCACAACGTAGAGGGATGAAACATAAGTAAAGTAAATTTATGCCAAAACAAGTTTATGCTAAATGAACTGCCTTTGCTATTCACTTCTATTCACGCTTAAAGTCCTACAGATACAAAGGACTTTTCGCCTTAGAAGTTTTTTCAAACTGTGTCGGGATCTAATAATTTAAAATAATTACACGCCTGGAGGCTCTGAGCTGATTTGTTACTTAATTATCAACTAGTGTTAGGAGTCCAACCATGCATGGCATGTAGATACTTCAAATGTGGACAAAGAAAGCAAACAGTACTATGTACAGCGTCGTTGTAGAATTTAGCCCACAAAGTGATTTCGCATCCCGAATGTTAACACTACACAGAGCTGCACTGTTTGATGTGCTGTCCTTCTAATTGGCGTGTGACATGAATAAATTATATTTATTAAAAAAAAGCAGAACGATGGAAGGTACTATCTCACTGCAAATGGGAAGGCAGCTCTTCCTCAAATGCCGCAATGACTTCAAGATCAGCGGTGTTTCCGAGATCTGAAGCGGCTCTGCCCTAATGTAACGTAATCAGCATAATTGCTAAGGTCTGATTTAAAGGAACCTCAAAAGCTTCGGCAATTATGCCATATGCTCTTCTTTTAAGCACGTTAATCTACGGAAGCTCCCTAGAACATGTGCGCAGTATGTAAGTTACAGATCGGGACACCGACCGTATACCCGGCTCTCATATGCGTTTCCGTTGGATAAAAAAACCATACAGTATGTAGCATAAGTTACAGACCGGGGCACCGACCGTCGTCTTATAGCAGGCTCCTGTGGCGGTCAATCATATAGGCGCCAACTAGGGCGCAAAACTTCTGAGGAGGTGCCGACTTGTTAGACAATTTCACTTTGTCTCGGACTGGGGGCGCCGGCGTCGGTACTCGCCTAGGGCGCCACACTGGCTATGACCTGCCTGGCTCTCGCAGATGTCTCCGTCGGTTTACATGAGCGCAGTTCGCCTGTTACCGACCGGGGGACCTTCGTTTATACCCGGCTGCCACAGGCATCTCCGTCGGTGGTGCAGACGCTCAAGCAGAGTCACATTTTTCAAAGAGCGTATTCCAACTTACCGAAGAAACGCAAGAAAAACAGGAAAGAGCGAAGCGCCGATCACGGATCACGTTAATCACGTTTCTGTCATATTCCGACCATGAACACCACTGGACACTGCGATCTGCCTGCAGGTCGCAAGAAAAGTTGTACGCAGATGTGTACATGATTGCTAACGCAGAAACGCGTGAGGGAACTTTAGCAATAACACGAGTATGATTATTGGTAATTCAGTCGGAAATAAAGGGTCCAACCTTTCTGATCTTACAGTTTAAAGAAATATGAATATTTTATATTATATATAACCATGCTGGCAAACTACACAGGTGAACTAACACTGCAAGAGAGCACAAATTAAGCTTCAACTTACTTTTGCCTTCTTCATAAGGAATGAGGAGTTAATCCAATGTGTGAAAAACTTATTTTATTTTACTTCTGTTCGGTAGGATGGGACTCTCATAATTCCGCTTGCGCATATCCAACGTTATCGGCAATTGTCCAAGCAAAAAATAGTTAAATCTGTAATGTGGACGTTAATGGATGTACATTCGGAGCGGATGAGCTGCAGACAGAGGCTTACGAGACGGCAGCGCGCTGCGCAGAATGTGCGAGCGCAGCTTCCAGCTGCGCACTATTTATGCCAGTTGGAGGAGCCGCCCAGCCGTCCGCGGCTCCGCCAGCTCTCTTTATGTCACCAACAGCGTTTCATAGCGTGTGTAACGAAGGAGCTCATTCTTTGTCTGTGACAAGCCTCTAGACTTCATGCACTGCTTCAAATACTTTCACCCCCAAATCTATAGCCTGTAGTAAAACACTGCAGTTAGAAACGCTCTCATATTTAGACCTATAATTGAACAGCTAGACAAACATCTTTCAATTGTGCGCAGTAATCCAGGCATCTTAACGATATATTTACGAAGGGGGGAAAAAAACATTTACTGTGTTGTAAAGTTTGCACGGCCCATGGTGTCCCCCGTCTGGTAAAGTATGGCCACTGGCCATGGAAGTGTACTGAAGGAAGGGCAGTGGAGACCCTCGTTCATCGCTCAGTTACGAATTGAGTAATTTACGCATCGAATAATTTAATTATACATCAGAAATATGAGCGTTGTCTTTTCAACTTTACTTTGTATAAGACTCCACATGTTTGACAGTGGGATCATACTGATATTGCAGCTGCAGCACCACTGCTCTAGGTCCGCAAGCTGAGGGTTTGGTCCAGCATCCATTCTTCCCCAGGTAACAGCCTACATCCTACCAGCGGAGCTGGCATGTCGGTTGTACCAGTTTGCTGGAAACTTGGCTAAATTTTGCTGAAGAATCAGCTTTTTTGAAGGTTGCCATACTGGGGCTTCTGAAATTTCTAACTTCTTCCTATTTCTGAACCACCTCATAGAGCTACCTAAGATTTTTTTTTTGTTATAAACTGGTTGATTTCAGGCCATTTTTCATCTGACTAAATGATTGAAGACAGAAAATACATCATTCTTAAGCATTAATGGATTTATTCTTTTAATTACATCAGCAAAACATTTAACAGCTGCATGTATAGTAATTGTATGTTGTTGTTGTTTGCAAACTTGTTTTTCATTAAAATAGTGACTTCATGAATTTGGTTTCCATGGAAGTGGCATGTCGAAGGGGGGTAGAGACAGATGCGCAGAGTGCCTCTCAACAGACAGGGTTTATTAACAAAACAACACAAAAGGGGGAACCAGAAAATAAAGGGACCACGAGGGGACAAGAATTAAGCAGGAATAATAAGAACTAACTAAAGGAACCACAAAGTAACACAACTAGGGAACAGAGCAAGACTAAGACACAACCACAGCTACCAACATGAAGTGCACTAGAATGACTGACAGGAATAGAGCACAGACAGACACTTAAATACACTGAAAATGAGGACTAACAAGGGCCAGGTGTGCGCTATAAAGAACTAGTAGCAACGAGGAGCAGGTGAGGTCAATTACCAGATAAAGCAGGTTCAAAAACCAAGGGAAATTAAAACAAGGAAAACTGATTATAATACAACCAGTGAGCTGGGAGCAAGCACAAGGGACTGTAAACAGAATACATATGCATAATAAACCAAGAGAACATAAAATAACAAATGCTGAACAAAACGGTTAGTTGGGACTGGCCTCTGGCCAGCCTCTAACTCACCAAAAGGTGGCCCAGATGATAGTTGACTGCTCAGCCCATTAAGCCACACAGCAGCCCAGGAAGTTGGGAAACATACTAGGGGCTGAGGGGCTACAAGACAGAGGCAGGAAAAGGATGACCAGCGACACCTGCTGGCCAAATGGGGACAAGACACATGGGACAGGGCCAGATAAGCACTGATCCTGACATTGGCTTTAAACAAGAAAATAATAATTACTACTGCACTTCCACACTTCGACAATCATTAAAAAAGGAAGGTTATCAATTAATCAACCAAGCATGGTCTTATATTCAACAGCAAACAGCCATGACTGGCCAGAAGGAATTAGATGGGAGACATGTTTTTCAAGTTTAACCGGTTGATGACTCTACCTGTGCCATATAGCCATTTTAGAGAAATGTGCTAAAACAGAAAAACTTAAAATATTTTTCCTAGGGCAAAATTTAATATGGATGCATGAGAAAATGAAGGCCTTGCACGAGTGTGGGGGAATCATTCCAAATGTGTGAGATTCTGTGAAATGCGTGAAACTTGGCAGGTCTGTATCAGGCACCTGCATTCCATTTGAAAATCAAATTCTCTGTCAAATAATGTTGTGAAATAGCAAGCTCTTTTTCCAAAGTCATATATTCATATCCCACACCAATTCCAAATCCTTATTGTGCCCTATGATTTTTTTAAAATAAGATCTCATAAAATGCTTGGATGTTTGTATCTGGAAGCATTCAGCTGTCAGTGTAAGAAACTTGTAAGTGCAGCCAGGCCACAGAGAGGGTTACACTTACTGAAACTTAGACTTAATTATCCATTTATCTATATGAATTTATTTGATAAATAGCATTTGCAAGTTGCTATTTAACTTGCATGATATGTAATTATTACACCTGGTTTTCACAGAGAGACCAGTTCAGTGAGGCAAACAGCCAATCATGTGGGTGCAACTGAATAAAGAACCAAAACAGCCAATCATATGGCTGCAACTGAATACATAGAGCAAAGAAACACAGTCAAGGGGCTCACTAACTGTGCAGCTAAGGCTTAAAACAGTGTGACTGAAGTTATTTTAAATGGCATGTTCGCTGATGCCAGATGTGGTGCTTTCAACATCTCAAAACAGCTGTTCTCATGGGATCTTCACACACTACAGTGTCTAGAGTTTATGGAGGATGGCTCAATAACTGAAAAAATCAGGGGCAGAAATGCATAGTTAGGGAGTGTTAAAGAGAGGGGTCTTATTGGCTTGATTCATGAAAGCTAACAGGAAGGACATAAGTGCGGATACGATGGCTCAGCCACTTCAAAGGGCTATTTAATAATATAGTGTTTGAGCATTCTTCATTATTATGCTATTGTTGCATCTATTTTACAAGTCTGTGTATAAGAGCAAAGTGCATAAACTCATTTTAACGTTTTTTTATATCATCAGACCGAATGAAAGATATACTGCCTGTGATGTCATCGGTTAAAGGAAACAGACGCTAAAATCTAAATATGCAAGATATAATAGGCAATGAGGTTTCTCAAGATCGTCTCAGAGTGCGACCTTTCAAAAGTATGGATGTTGTATCTGGCTAGCTCTGCTGCTGGTGATCAGGTTGTTACCCCATTCAAGTCTACAAATCAGGCCAGCAGATACTGGGACACTGGGCCCTGCCTTTGGATAGGATTGGGCTTAATGTCTGGGGTTGCCCTTTATACCTTCAACATGCTCACAGCTCATTGGCTTCATGCCTCAGGCCCCACCTTCTCCACCTTACCCCCCTCCAATAAACACACAACTTATGTAATTCACATTTCATAACAATCCTGCCTTTTTCATGAAGTCCTGATCTGGGTTTAGTCACATAAGAATCATTGTTTGCTGGTTGTTTCATCTTCTCTAGGGTTTGGTGCATAACCTTCATTTGGAATCAACAGAGAATCACTGGAATTGGAGTATTTAAACTTATTTATCTGTATTGAACCACCCCACTCAAGTTTTCAAGTTCTATTACACAATTCAAGATAATCATAATTACCATGTGTCTTGCCAAGCCATGAATCAAGTGTTTATTATGGTTAGAGAGCCTGTTTTCCACAGAATTGGTGCATTGATGATTGATATACAGTATGTACAGTGAAGGAGGCCCAGGGGATATTATTTCTCATTTTCTTGTCAATTACTATATTGCTGACAGTCTGAAGGCTCTTTCATCTGTATTGTTCTGCTTGCTTTTGATGCATGACAAGGAACCTCGTCGCAAAGAAAGCTCGGGGAGAATAGTCTTGAAGAACTGGTACTGAACACAGACAGGGGCCACTGAGCTCATAGTGTGGGTGGATCTGATAATATCATGGTTCTAACAGTAAACATTCATTGCCTTACTGTCCCTCGTAACCTGCATCTGTCACTGCTTCTGCTTTTGTGCTTTTGTTTAGTTTTTCTTTGTTTCATTTCATTTTCAACAATTTTTGCTTGTTACTGCTGCAAGGTGGCCGGCACATCTAGCAGGATGAAAAAATGTCTCCTGGACTCTCACACCAACTTTACTTCCACTGTCTATTGTTCAACACATTATGTCTTGAAAAAGACAAAGATCTTCTTTTTGTAACACACCCTGACCTGCAGTGTTGCCTTCTTGAGTCACAACCCTCTGACTACATCTCAGAGTTTCACTCTCATTTATATATAATCTCTCAGAGCAGCAAATGGGAGAACTTAGTTTGAGGGAGGATCACAGTTTGAACTGAAAATTATGGCCAACGTGGACCAGAACATTGTGGGAGAGGAATGAATATTTAGAAGTTCAGTTTGAAAGCTGGTGCTTGTGTCTTTGCACCTGAGATATAGAGAGCAGATGTTTCGTTCTATCTGAGTGAAAAGACTAATTTTGTTTTATATATGTGAAATGAATGTTGTCACCAAGACGCAGAGACAGTAAGAGAGAATAGGAAAATTTTTTACTTGGAATGATTTCCTGCTGCCTCATTCAGATAAAAATGGAAGTTATGTCAGATGATCACGTAGACACGTTTAATTTCCAGAGAAGTATGTGGCGGTGGGGGGGAGTTATGAAACATACATATGAAACGTACCTTGCTATTGCTAGTAAGGCAGCTATCTGAAAGCTTTGCATTTGGCAGACAGCTGCAGGTCTTACTAAAGGGGCCAATGGTGAAATGGCTCTGCAGACTCTGGTATTTGAACTGGTAACCTTCTGGTTCCTATGCACCGTGTCCTAACATGTTAAGCCAGACACCACCCACTCTGATTAGCCCAAATTGGATTCATGTCGACCGACGTCAGACAGCAGCGTGAAGCCAGCTGACCGCTGCTCTTTTGAGTGACATACTTTAACAAACTTACCTTCCACACCTGCAAACTACTAGTCAGCACAGAGGAGAGAGACAGGACCCTCAAGGCCTGAGGAGATTAATGTTGCCTTCCATTTGTACTTGTAATTGGGTAATTCTGAGTTCCTACTGGAACGCCCCCTGCAGTCAGAATTCCTACTCAGAAAATCGGAGGCATCTATACAACCCTGACCTCAGAATTCAAAATGGCTTTGCCCTTTACTAATAGAAGTGAAAGCTGTAGTTTTATACTGATTATTAGCACTTACATCTTGTTTGTGGCTCATTAAATCGGTTGTACACACAGTACTGTCCAACCGCTATCTGTGGAAGTGTTGCTACAGTGTTTTTATGTGCAAAATACTGCATAATGTGTTGTTATCAACTGAAATTGCAAACATAGGCTAACAATTAACTTGAGTGTGTTTCAGAAAGCAGGATAACTGGGTTAAATGTAAGTGAATGAAGATATAGGGGTGATTCCTGTTTTGGATCACATATTTGGATCTGATTTCTAAAAATTGGAATGATTGTATTTTATGGTTTAAACATTTTGTCAGGACTATACCATGCTTAGCTATGAGGAATGTATGTTTGCCAGGCTCAGGGGTTGAAAACATTATAAATATGGGATGTTTTTTGTATATATTTCTCCAGACGTTTTCCATCCTGTTAGGGACATGTACATGGTAATCACAGAGTTTAAATAATGTACAAGTCAAACAATACTGACCTCTTCTGGGATACAATGTGTCCCTTTTACTATGATAAAAGTTTCATTATTGTGATATAAAATTGAGAAAAATACCGGAGATAGTGACAGTTAAAGCTTACCTTAGTCTACCAGTTAAATTTCCCTCCGAAAACAAATGATGTAACTTACTGGAAATGGCTGTATGCATTTGTAATCTTTTTAGGGACCCAAGAAACTAGAGGTTCACAGGGTGGAAAACGTTAAAAAATGTTAACTAAAATTATATTATATAATTACAGAAAACAAATTAAGTTTCATTTGGAGCCAAAAGAGAAATGAGAGAGAATTTAAAATGATGCAGCATCAATAATCCGCTCATCAGGGCATGGGGTGCTGTTGGTAGAACTTACTGACTGGGTTGGGGGGAGAGTGGTGCTGGGACTTTAATTTGTCGGGGGGTGGGCGTGCAGGCATATTTATTGGCCAGATTTAATTAGTTAAACCTTTCCATTTTGTGGAGCCCCTGATTCCCCGGATAAGACTCTCTGCTGCACTCTATGCATTGATCCACTCCTGCTGAAGAGCGCTGAAACCTCATGAACTGCAGGAGATGGCAGTGGTGGAAAATGTCTGCCTGTGTTTAATACTGGGAAGCAGCTCGGCATACTGCTAACTAGCGCCAGAAGACTTCCCAGTCTTTCCAGCACCAAATCAATTATGTCTGCAGTAATAAATGAACTCAGCAGAAATGACTCTGACATTGAACTTTAAGAAAATTATAGTTTATGGTTTGATGCTTCCCAACCAGCTGGACAAGCATGACTGGCAGGAAGATGGATGCTTTTAAATGTCTACTGAACACTTATCAACAATGAAGATTTCAGTTCGTTTCAGCACATATTGATTGCATGTAAGTCACACTGTATTTGTATGGTGCAGTGCTGGGAGTCTAATGTTCCAGTGATGTTCAGCTCATTACAGTAACATTCAACAGTACTCCCAAGGCAAGAATGTAGCACTTGGCAAAACCAATTAAACAAGCTACTGGGTGTATTTAACATTAGAAAAATATTCAAAACATTTGGATTACTAATATTAGATACAATCATACAAAAGTAGGATAATGTTACATGTGACAGTTTAAGTATATGCGGGGTGACACGGTGGTCCAGTGCATAGTACTGTCACCTCCCATGTCTGGGACCTGAGTTTGAGTCTCTGCCAGGGTTCCACGTGTGTGCAGTGTGCATGATCTCCCTGTGCTGTCGTGGGGTTCCCTCTGGGTACTCTGGTTTCTCCCCACAGCCCAAAGACCTGCTGAGGTTGCTTCGAGTCACCACATTGTTCATAGGTGTGAGTGAATGGTGTGTGAACGAGCCCTCTGAGGGGTTGTTGTTCTTCACCTTGTGCCCATTATCTCTGGACCCCCTGCAAACCTGAATAAGGGAAGTGGTTTTGGACAATGGTTGGATGTTTATTTGTCTGTTAATCAATAGCATGTTTTCTTATTTTCAATCTCTATTTTATCTTTACTCGGTGTTTTGTACTTTTGCTGTGATTGTATGTTTAATTGCACACATCTTGCCCAAACCTGTGTAAGGAAAAATTATTAGCTCAATGAAAAGTTTAATATCTCCACCAATATGTTCAATTAATTAATTTTAATTAATTATTATTTAATAGTGATTATTAAATAATTGTTATGCCGAATGATCGGCTCCTC
>JAODUD010000001.1:8323798-8333826 GCA_026784285.1 Stomatorhinus walkeri | reverse complement strand
TGTGTGGGTGTTTAAGTATGTGGGGGTCACTAACCCCCCTTTGGTACCAGGCTGGCCTTGTCTCAGGCCCTCCCTGGACTTTACGTTTTGTAATCAGTCCCAGGTGTGATCCTACACCTGCACCAAAACTAATTTCTTGTGCTTTTTGTACGAGGAATAAAAGGATTCTGCTTCTGACGACTTCAGGAAGCACTCACCTACCTTGCTCTTGTATAACTACACTATCCATGACGCATCAAGGTGGATTTGGGGCAGCTTACTATCAACTCCTCCATGTGAGCTGTAGAACTAAGGTGAGTTCCACTGGAGTTGAATGATTTGGAGCCAATAACAGATTTATATTTTGCCAAATCTGACCGACTTCAGTTCTCGTTGCAGCTGTGGACCCGAAAAAGCCATGAGAGTAGAAGTCCTCAAGCAGGACGGCTTTGTACATGCTGTCAGTTTCCATCAAAATTCAGTTTGACTTTTGGCCAAGGTAAGCGATTCCTTTATGTGGAACAATGTATCTAAAAACACAGGAGAATGTGGTTCTCAAGGGATCAAATGGAGTCTGTCATCACCTGTTTAAAAAGTTTTTCTCTTGGCTCACAGCACTTCCAACCTTGTAGAATGTCGCGCACACCTCCCCAGCCCTCCGGCCCCCAGGCAAAGTCTTTACAGCCAGATTTTGCACCTCTGTTGACTTTAAGTCATTCGTCAAAGAATGCCTTACGTACCTCCCGCCAGCTTACCACATTTCTTGCCCCTGACAAATTCTGGGTCACAATAACCTGAAGGGGGGGCGTAAATTCTTACTGCTGACTGCTGCTGATGAACTGCTCTGCCTCTGACTTTGGCAAACCCTCCCGCGCTCGGCAGGTGAAGATGGGCCCACGAGCCTCGCAGTGCCGGCAGCATCAAGGCTCGTGGAGAAGCTTCTTCGGGGGACTTTGACGGCAACACCGGCGTAACATTTCTGTTGCCTAGTAACCATGTTGATTTACTCAAGTATTAAAATATGCTATAATTAAACATGCAGCAGCTGATTTAATATATAATGGCAATATGGTCACAACTGAAATTCTCTCAAGCAATTATATTATCCCCTAAGCGTAGCACTGGCTTCAGGAGCCAGGCTTCCTCTTTCCTACCAGACTTCTAGTCTCCTTAAAGTCCTCAAAGCCTTCTTTCTCTTGTCAGATGTTACTCTACAAAGGTGGAATGAATAAAATGTACGCCCTTCAATTTTTTAAATAGATTTGACCTTTCCATAATAATTATTAGTTTGGCTCTTTTCTGATCACCATTGAGCCCCACCCCTGCCCCAAAGCCAGCTCAGGCCACGTAGCCCTAACTCAATCCATTGAGACCCCCCCCCCCTGCCAAATCCAGCTCGATTGCAATGCAGAGAGCCCTGCCTCTGACAGCAAGCCCCCGCACCCCCCCCACACCAAAATCCAGCCCCATTCCAATCCAATGAGCCCCACCACTGGTGAGTATTGATCTCCTGGTCACGTTTCCATGGCGCACCATGTGATGCGTCTTCTGACATCTGGTTCACATCAGACAGCATGTGCCAATACGCCATAAAAAGCACAAATATGTTTGTTCTTCTTTAGTTGTTACAGTGAATTATTTCAAAACACAGATGCCAAGTCTACAAAAAAAAAAAATATAACAGAATGTGACTGCCCTGGTTTGGTTTAGGAGACAAAGCAATGACAAGCAGATGAAAATGTAATCCTCCATGCTAGCTTCAAGTCGGGACAAATGAGAGGGTGACTCACCTGCTAAGCTAGTAAGTCACCCTATGATGAACATACAGCCACAGTGACACATCCTTTCTTCTGCTTAATCTGGCTGATATGTCAGCACATTCCGAACGGTCCCGTGAATTTTACTGTATATATATTTTACTGCTTAAGCTGAACCATGTGCTAAACATGCACTGTGAGCGATGTCATTCAATAAGGCCATCGGGCAAATAGGCAAAAATCTGCATAAACATTATCAATGTTCCATTCATCATTGTTCCTCCACCATTTATCCAGTGACCCTACAACCCATCCCAGGAAGCACAGGACCAGTGGCAGAGGACACATTGCTTCTCTGAATACCTAAAATGGGTGAGATTTGAGGCTTGATACTCACCTCAGTAAGCACTGTCCTTATGGCAGCAATTATGCATCTGCTACAGGTGACCTTTTTTAAATTACAGGTCCCTTTTTAAAATTACAGGTCACTTTTTTAAATTACTACTCTTCAAATAACTTTCAGTGGCACAAAGTTGTGGGTGGGTCCCTGTTAGTGATGCTCAACCTCCTGCGATTCAAGGTATTTTACTGATCATGTGCAGAAGTGCTTCGGAATGTGTGACTTTGTTGAAAAATCTCCAAATGTCCTGTTTAGGTAGTCGCCATATGAGTTCCATCATACACCTTTTCCAAAGCAACAGGCAATTGAGAACACGTGGTCCAACACTCCCTGGAGAATTTAAGGGCCTCATCTTAACCCCTAAAAAAGCCTAACGGTGAAATCACTCTGTTGACCATGGGATTGGAACTGGCACCCTACTCATCACAGACGCAGTGTCATAATACACTGAGCCACACAACATCCCCAGTTTAATTTCTGCTAGTTCGCTGGTGGCCTTGTGTGCTGGATCCACAAGCCTTAATACTCGCATAAAAGTTATTGGTTCGTTAGGTATGGTGACATCAGTATCTGTAATGTAACAATCCTGCCCTTTGTCATTGGCAGTGACCAGCAGAACTTTCCACAGACACCCCCACTCTGAGATTCCAGACACTCTCCTAGCTCCATTCTGCATGTTAGATCATTTATCCAGGCCAGTCCTGGCTCCCCTGAACCCCTCACAGCAGAAGGCCTTGGGCTGTCCCTTCAGCATACTTTTTGTGTGATTTTAGGGCCAGTTTTTTAGTTCAGATAAGTCCCTATCCTTTTTTGCATTGATATATTGTGAGAGAGTTTGATATATTGTGTAACATCTTCTGCATTCTTCTTAATGCCCGTGGGTGAGTCTCTGAACACATTCCAGTCATGCATTTAAAAGCAATCAGCGAATTACTGCCCCACCTCTTTGGACCGGCACTCTCTCTCTGGGTGGGGGGAGGGGAGGGGGTCTTCAGCTGCTCTGTGGAAGAGTGGTTCGATCTGATAGAGTCTGGGCACAGTATAGCCTTTCACAGCCTTACATGGCCGTGTGACAGCAGTCCAGCATGTTACAGCTTCAGCATTTCGCAGGCTGCGATAGTAAAGGCAATCTCCACCTTCTGCTTGCCACGCTGCATGTTAGCTCCTAATGGTCCCTGGCAGAATGACAGGACTGAATTTCCACGCCAAGTAGAAGGGCTAGCATTTAGCCATGAGGCTAGATTGCGGGTAACTTGGTATCTATTCACCAGCCGCAGTTGATGGGAAAACTCTCTCCACTTCCTCCGGGCTTGCTGGAAGTTTCCCTGAAGGTGAGAAAACAAAGACCCCTCATCTGTCTCTGATAGAGAATATAGCAGCATCCTTTAGTTTGTGCAGCAACTGTACATTTGCCAGTAATAGAGTGCAGGATCACCAGATGGCACCATTGCACTCAGCCCAGGGGTCCAGCCCCCGTTCTCAGAGGGTATGAGGGAAGTCCATCAATATTCAAGGAGATGGTGTTGTGTCACATGACCTGAGGTATACTTCTGTGTTTTTCACATTAAGCATTAATCAGCGAGCCAAAGTGCAAAGGGTTCTGTGGGCCGGGGGGGTCCGTTTGATGTGGAACTCAGCAGTGCAGCCTATCTGGAATGATGCTTTTGGAGTTTCCACAAAAGCCTGTGTGGAAAAGCAGTTTGAAGGTCTGAAGATGGATGAATGGATGTCAAGATTCATGATTTATATTTGTCACATGCATGAACGTAATGATACACCATTGGTGGAATGAAATTGCTGCTGCTCCAGACTGTGCAACAACCAAGGTAGCTGGATAACAAAATAAAAATATCAAAAACATACTAAAATGCAGAAATTAACAAAAAATTACTAAATAAGTATCAAATAATATTACAGAAATTTATAAAAAGGTATATAAAAAGCCTCCTCTCAGTCTCGGCCAAAACGAAATTAAACACATTGATGAGAACAATCTGTCGCACACTTAAAAAGAGGCTGCCACCATGTTCGTTCCAAGTCACGCCACAAGCCTAGAGGGGGCAGAATATTTCCGATGCAGCAGACCCACATACAGAGAGAAAGTAAAACATTTCATGACAAGTACATGGGTCAGTTCAATAAAGAGGATGACAGCTCTTTTACAATTTCCATCTCAATTACCAGCCACTATTGGTTTAATACTAGAAGCGGGACAGACAGGGAAGCCAACAATTTACCAGATGCTCACGGTTACAGGCTAACGAACAGACATTACACGGTTATGCATAATTAGTCCTACTGACCAATCCCGTCAGGTCTCCTTTATGTCAGCCAATCGTGGACAGTGGGTGGGGTCAGAACAAACAACGAAGTTTGGCTTGGGGACCCTGCACAGGCGGTGTGTCGATTCTATCAATTGCATCTGAATCATGCAGCCACCTTAAGGCTCCGGAGGCAGCTAATCGAGCATAGCCACTGGAATACTTTATGTCATATTGGTGGTGAATGTCATCGATAATGCTAGACCTACGATGTTAGATACAGATGTCCTGCAGGGTGGGCAGATTTGTCCTGGTGATTCCTTCAGCTCACCACATTACCCTATGCAGGGCTCTTTTAATGGCCAGAGCTCTGCATGGCTGCCACAGTACACATCAGGCTATGCTACACCCTCAGATTGCTGTGAGGCTCTGTTTCTGCCTTCAGCATCCACTCTGTCACTGCATCGACCATCTCAATCTAATTAAGGCTATAAGCTTGTTCCGCCTGTGTCTGTGCTCTTTGTAAGCACTGTTCCTGTGTTAGGTGATGTCATGCATGCATCACTGCACTTTCCACAGGGGATTTTTTGAGGTGAGAGGTATATGAGGGGACAGCTATGAGGTCACTGAGCACAGCAATTTGCTGAGGTCACACAGTCCTCAGCAATTTTTTTAAAAGGAAAAAATAAAATTTGAAGCTAAATATTCACCTGAATAAAAAAAAAATCAGCAGCTGAAAATGTCTCTGGGCAAAGTGCATTCTTAATTCAATTCAAGTGTTTTAATGGTAGTGTCCGCTGTGTTCATGAGAGAGAGCGCTAGAACATTCAGTATCAGCCTGATAGAGGATCCCGTCAACCTCACAAGCACACTACACTGGAAGCAGTTCGATCTCACGTTGTTTGCGTGTAATCATGCAGCATTGTGAGTGAGAGTGTCCAGACAGCATGTCATTCTGTAAGACAAAACAATGATCATTATCTGTAAACAACACTGTAAAACATATAGCGCCTGGAGTAAAGATAATTGCTTGTAACGTGTAGGCTAGGCTACTCTGCCATGTTAAAGGTTTGGTTTTTGTCAAATTATGCCTAATTGGCTAGATTAGGCTAGCTAATGTATCACATGATGTCATTAATTATAAAAAATAATAAACAGATTATTATGGTATTTATAAATGTGTCCATAGAAACATTTCAATAGCAAAATTGGACATCGAAATAAGTGTATGTTAGCTTGTAATGTTGTGTTAATATCCAGCATTTCTCTTTCATTTTCATACATAGTTCTAATAACCTGAAATTACTTGCTTCATACCCATAATATTTTACTGCTCTGTAATGTTCTTATGATATAGATCTAAATTCATTCTGTAAGGCATATTCATATAATAGCTCCACAATTATTTGATATAAACTCTAATTTAACACTGCACATCCCCCAGAAAACAAGCCTCCTGTATGTGATAAGTGATTGACAAGACCCCCCCACGAACCCCCTCACGCTATTTTTCAAACCCTTGCTACAGGGTTTATGGAGGCCACAATTCATACAGAGAGGCTAATCTTATCATTAGCCAATGGTACGGTAACTAAGGTTATGAATAGTTGAGTGACAGAGGAGAGAGACCCCGGGGACCTATCAGTTTTCAGCTGGGGCCCCGCCCATGTATACGCCTCTGATCTTCCATGCAAGGCTGGCATTATACTGTGGAAGCGTAAGTGAGAAAATCACTCACTGTTACTGTCTTTCCATCCAAAACAAACATTTCTCTGCAATGTCCCATACAAAGCAAAAAGTCAGTGAGTTTCCCACGAACCCCCCATAACTGGGAGTTATTTCATTTGCTGAGACTCCTCCTTTTTCCAGCTTGACAGATTGCACCTGTTAGCACCTTTACAATGTGCTGCTTGTTTGTTGGTCATGAGTCTCAATGCATGAGTGCAAAACTAAGGCCTCTAATGCCTCGTACCAAAGGCACACAGGGTGTCGCTGAGCTGTGTAATCTTCAAGGGCCCATTCACTGTAGGACTTTGGTGCTTTCTGAGAGGTATAAACAGGCAAGCTTGCTTGGCCTGTGTTGCTTACACTCGGGGAAAGCTTAAATATTTCAGCAAATCAAATGCTGCCGGTGACACTATCAGCAGTAATTTTAGCCTAATTAAAGGGGCAGACCATTTCAATTGCAGAGGAATTAGACTCAGCTGGCTGTCACTTAATTGAAAGTGTCTATCTGGTTAAGAAGATGGGCTCTCAGATCATTGCTCTACACATAATCACCGTTGTAATTGCTCATAAATTGAACTGGTTATTTTTTATTAACTTGCACACCTGCTTTCCAGGTGCAGAATCCATGCCAATAGCCTGTGCCGAAATAAATAAAGGGTAATGATTGACTGCACCTTCATAATGTGTTCATTATGCATCCATAGAACATTAATAAGCAGCATGTAAGTACACCTTAATATGTCTTAAAGCATTGCATGGATAATGCTCTCAACATGCAAGGTATGACAGCTTAATATACATTCATCCATCCATCCATCCATTTTCTATACCCGCTTATCCTACCGGGTCACCCAGAGCCTATCCCAGAAGCAACAGGCACGAGGCAGGAAACAACCCTGGACGGGCGGCCAGCCCATCACAGGGCACACCCACACACCATTCACTCACACAGGCACACCTGGGCAATCTAGCAACTCCAATCAGCCTCAGCATGTCTTTGGACTGTGGGGGGAAACCGGAGAACCCAGAGGAAACCCCACGACAACGCAGGGAGAACATGCAAACTCCACACACATGGAACCCAGGCAGAGACTCATATCCAGGTCCCAGAGGTGTGAGGCAACAGTGCTAACCATTGCACCACCATGCCACCACAATATCCATTCATAACAAACATTATAATTGTATAATGTTTATTACTGATTAAATTATTAAAGTTGCCATATCTTGTTCATTTATGCAATGCTTTAAAACTTGTTAACATATACTTATGAATGTTTTATGGATGCATTATGAATACATTATGTTCACTCAAGGTTCACTAAATGTTCTATGAAAGCATTATGAAGGTGCAATTAATGTAAAGTATTACCAAATACAGCTTACAGTTTTGTAAAATTGGGAAGCACAGGACAGGTGAGGCATCTGATGGTAAAACAGCCAGAAGCAGTCTAATCCATAATTTAGGCAAACCTATATCTAAGTATATATCTCACATACTTCTTTAGTTAGCAGACACACGTTTAGGGGTGAAAGCACAGAGTCAGTTAGCAGGGTTAAGGGCCATTCTCACTGGGTTTATTCTGCTATCCTGGATGTCTTCATGTTCTCGACATCCACATCCTAGCCAAGTCTGAATCACTGCAAAATAATTCCCATGAAAACCACCTGACCTTCCTTTTAGAAGAAGGTGGTGTCACTGATCAGTCTGTGGAAACAGGGTGAGGGTTAGGCTTGGGGTTAAGGATCTGCATACCTTGAAAGATTGTGATAGTTTCACATTTATGTTCTGTCACATTTCAGTGAAGTTTGCCTGCTTTCCTGAGCTTTTCTGAACCCGCTTTTCTCACCCGGGGACAAATGCATTTACTTTCCCTTGCCACCGGAACACCAGGTGATGATCAGTTGACAGCTCAGCTCCTCTCTTGATCTGAGTGTCTAAAACATGTGATTGTAGATCCGATGGTACAATTACAGAGTCAATCATCAAACTGCAGTTGTGGACAAACTATGGTTAGAACAGAAGTTCAATAACAAAGTATCACTCAGGTTCCAATCAAGCAAACCATTCCTTCCAATCACATCCTTCTAGGTTTCACTTTGTGAGGTCTCCAAGAAGGCCGGATACTCTGGACTGGTGTTTGGTACACAGTCAGCACAGATAACAGTCAGAGCCTATCCCCCGACTCAAAGGGGGCAACTCCCTCGTTAACCAGGATGAACTCCAACATACTGCAATTGAACCAGGGAGTTGTGCGTAGACCCACACCTGCCAAGCGCCTCTCACATTGGGCAACTCAAGAGTGGAAGCCCCTCTCCAGGAGTTTGCTTCCAGAGCCAGAGCCATGCTTCGAGGTGAGCCCAACTATATCTAGTCAGTATTTCTCTACCTCTCACACCAGCTCAGGCTCCTCTCCCACAAGAGAGGTTATTCCTAAAGCCTGATTTGGTAGTTGACAATTGGATTGGTCCACTGAGGCCCCTGCAATCAACTGCCACCAGATTACACTGCACATAATCCACGTGATCCCTCCTAAATAGCACTGAAGGCTTAAATTCCACTTTGACGTCATACTCATATAGTTTTTATTGTACATTATTATTATTATTATTACATATTTTATTACTAGTCCCTGGCATTTTTTGGTATTGATTACTATCAGCATCCTTTGGCTATTGGAGTGCTGCATAAATGCTGCATTATTGTATTTTACTGAATTAGTACTCACCTTTGTTGATGTGCTAATACAGACAACTCAACTGGACTGTAACATCGATGTTGGAGGGGCCAAGGTTGGTCAAGCAGGTTGTAAACCAAGGTCAAGTACAGTCAGTGGAAGTCAATGTGGAGGCTACTGGATGCTGTCCTGTGCCTACCAAAAGGTGACAGTTATGGCACATTGTAGGAATAGCTAGCTACTGTATTTCTGCTGTAACTTTTTGACCGTGGTCCCTGCACTGACATGCCTGTCCCTCGTGTGCATTTGCATGGACTCCAGAGTGTCAGATATCCAACGTCCCATTGTCTTTGAAATTTGATGAACATCAATGCAACTACTCCATAATCGAAATGGAAAGTTTAGCATCTTTAATAGCATTAGGACACTCCGAGGTCTGTGTAGGCCCCAGCACTCTTTCTGTAGGTGTGCTAACTGACCACAACCCTGCCATTTTCATGACTCATATGCCAAACCACAGTCAATGTCTGATGCATTAGTCACTGACAGTACAGAACTCACCCCAACAGGCACTCGCTTCATCAACAATTTAAAGATTTGTTTAGCTGAGCAGTTCATTGTTGTGTGTGTGTGTGTTGGTGGGTGTTATGTGCTATGGTAATGTGTGTATTTGTGCTCTCCCCATTTCATAACTTTTCTCTTTGCTCCCCTCCACTTCCTCTCCCACAATTGGGCTGTGCCGATTGGTCAACGATCCTGTCATTCGTCCAGACTACTTCAGAGCCTCGCTTCTGTCAATAGCATCTGCTCCAATTAGACAATGCCACTTTGAGGCCCTGATTCAAAATGACAGCAGTGGGAGAGACGGATTGCAAGCTGTGTTGTTGCGAAGAGGTTTGCATGGTGATTTGAGACAGAATCTTTTAGTTTAGCCTGCAGCTTTGCTCAGGGCTATTCTGATATGGTTATCACTGTTTATATTTTGTAAATAGCACATTACTTTACGATACATCATACTGCAGAAAGAATCCAGAATTACAGTTTTTCTCGATTGCTAAAACACTAAACCCTATTGTCTGAACCAAATGCTCGGTTGCCTGAACCCACTTATTGAATCAGTCACTCTTTTCCCAAAACCATAAGCACTGTTCACCTGTTTAGACACATCTTGTCAACACATTGTCATTGTGATGCACCTGTGTTGCATAACGGTGAGCACAGGTGG
>JAODUD010000001.1:8310134-8320317 GCA_026784285.1 Stomatorhinus walkeri | reverse complement strand
CTACTTCGCGGAAATTCAGTTATCGCGGTCGGCCTTGGAACCTATCTCCCGCGATAAGTGAGGGATTACTGTATACATTTTTAGCGAATCAGAGATGAGTTGTGAAAGAGGTGCTGTTGACCATCGTAGGGGCTCGACCGGAGTTGGTGGCGTCTCCATATGACAGCTACCAAAACGTGGACCTGGTGAGCAGAAGCACTGCATGCGGCAACATATTCAGTCCACCTGGGTTACAAGAAACCGTGTAGGAAGAACAGGTCTGCCGACGGCTGGCAGTCCAAAGGTTAATATATAAATGTGATACACAAGATAGGAAGACACCGACAACCCATTTCCCCCCAGGGTGAGAACATGTAGAGAGACTTCAGCACTGGTCTCCAAAGGCGCAGCGCAACCGTGTCTTCCATTGTGCCACCATGCCATCCCTCATTGTGAACTCAAGCAAGAATGAGGAGCATGGCCTGTGTCGGGGAGGATGCCAAAGTCTGTGCCCCTGCTGCATGACAGAGTCCTGTTATTTCAGAGTCAGGTTACACATCCACAGTGTGGGCTAAAGCTGTGCCCATTTACTGAACCACATCTGTTTTTGCTGTCAGAGGGTAGAGGGAACAAGTTAAACATCAGAAATGATGCATGACACCAATCACGGGGCATGCAAGGATCCCAGGGTGTCAAGTCAGGTCAAGAAGCAGTGCTGCCATGTGACCAATGAAACATACCAGGTGGAAGATGGAAGGATGGTAGATCCCATTAAACCAGAAATCGGTCCCCACAAAAGGTCTGTAACTGGAGATAAAATTAATGGCAGTGGCGCAGTGGTTTACACATCTATGGGACTGGGATTGGGACTTGTGTCTATGCATAGGTTTCATGTGTGTGGAGTTAAAAAACATGCTAAGGTGAATTGAATTGCCAAATTGTGTGTGTGTGTGTGCACTGGTACCATAGGATGGGTTGGTATCTTATCTTGGGTTAGGCTCCAGGCTCCCATGACAGAGGAAAAGTGAGTATTGATATGATAAAATCAAACTTTACTGAAATAATGGCTAATTTCCTGTGCATGCAGCAGCAAGATACATATAGTAAAATCAAGTGCAAAGACAGCGCTCTAAGTGCAGACAAATAGTGCAAAAAAAATGTGTTCAAGACAAACAGAATGTCTCGAAAAGGAATGTTGAGGAAATAAAAATAAACAAACACCGTATGTGCAATTAAAACCTTTGACGTTTCTGTACCACATACTCCAGGCAGTTTGGTGTGAAAATGCTAAGTTCTTATTTTCCTGGAGACATTCTTTGTATTTTCAGTAAACAGAATCTCCTCTTTGTAATATTTAATGCCATTCTGCACATAAACAGCAAATATAATCAACTTCCCCATTTTGGTTTATTCAGTAGGTAGCCGTCAGTTAACAACCAGATTAATGGTAATTGTTTTGTATTATGACTATGTACGTAACTGTGTGTTATACAACAGGTAGCTGTTTTGCCTAAACATGTTCAGACTTGACGTCTGTTTATCTGATAAGCTAAATCACTAAAGGGATTGTGGGACAGATGCTGTTCAACTGGGTTAACAACCCTGAACGAGCGAACCAGTACCAGGCAGTATTCAGAAGCCAGAAAACAAAAGAGAGTCTTTGACTTTGATTTCATTCTCAGTTGATCAGACTGGTGTTGAACAACTGCTGGTGGTCCAGGACTCAAAAACATAAAACAGCATCAACAAAGCTGTCTGCTGTCACAGAGGAGATGGTCTCCACTACTGGTCAGTGCAGTAATAGGAGGCTTCCATGTATGAATACAAACAGCTCCCATTGAAGGTCTGGCTGACAGGTTTCTGGGGATCTACCCAGGGGAGGGGGGCGGGGCTGCACTGGACTGGAGAGACAGGCAGCTGTGACTGAGGAAGGTAAATTCACCCCGCTGAGGGTCTCTAACCCCAGAATTAGCAATGGGGGCATTACGCACTTGACAGAGGTGTGTTGCCATGCAGAGATGAGCCATGGGCACTGATGACAGATCAGGGCCAAGGAGCAGCCAGGCAGCTCATTGAAAGGAACAGCAGCAGGGGAGGCAGTGAAAGGGGCTGAAGATGAAGAACGCTGCACCGAAGACACTGTAGTTCGCCTTCGCTGACATCTTCTCCGGCTATGATGGGGACGGCACACACACTGCTCCCATCCACCTTCAAGCCTGCTGGGTTCTGCTCACCAAGAGGGAGTGAATGGACAGGAAGGTACAAGGCAAAGGCAAGCATCAGTAAATCATGCTGCAGGTCACAGGTGGTGCCAGCTGTCTTGGTGAGCATCAAGGACAGCAATTGGCTCACCTGTGTCAATGACGCAACTGAACACTGTCACATGACCAGACACCTACCCACTGCCATGCATATGAGTCCTTTGAGGGTTCCAGGTAGTTCCAGCTCCCTTGACTTGTGCGGCTGGCAGGTTGGCTCTTTGACTTTAGAATCATGCCTCTCGGACAGTACAGTACGACTACCTGCCATCTTTAAATTGTTGATGAAGCGAGTGCCTGTTGGGGTATGTGTTGAGGTACCATGCAGGTGGTTCACTGTGATCCCGGTTGATGTCCCGGGGATTATTTTGACTGTGCAAATTACAAGGGGTCTGCTAAGTGCCAGCTCATCAAGAAACAGGTGAAATTCCTGCAACAGAAATTCAAACAGCATTCTTGGGATTGGTGCCGTCATACCAGCAAATTATCAGGGGCTGCACAGTGGTGTCATTATTGGTATCTGTATGTGTATCTCAGCCAACAATATAATCTGTCTCCTGATCTGTATTCGGATGGAAGACCGAAAGTATGAGCAGTTTATACCAGTAAGTACCATAAAATTGTATTTTCTATCCTAATATTCATTGGTAGTGTAATTGTTGTGCCTTAAGTAAACTATGTTTTAATAACTTGCTGGGTTTGGGTTTGTATAGGGATTTGAAAGAAATCTGCACATGACACAGACAGCTCCTCCCCCTCCATGGGAATTTCCCAGAGTGACAGCCAGGAAAGGTCAGCTCTCAGTCCCCTGCCTGTTGTATGCCAGCTTGGGGGGTTGACTGCAGAATATAGTGATCTCTTTCAAATAATTTTTAGTAAATTAAATGACTAGTTAGTGAAATCAAAGTCCTTTGTTTCAAACATAATGGGCCTTAATGACATAATGGTCATCCACAATGATATGCATCGATTTGGAGAAACATAAACATTTCAGCCAAATAATGTGAGACTTAAAGGAGAAAATAACATCTGTTTATAATACATTATTTGGAAAGGCACAGATAATTTATCTGTACTTGGGTATATCCCTACCGAACACTAGCTGACAGAGAAGAGGACCAAGTTACACTGGACAAGAGAGTTTGACACAGCATTGCAAGGACTCAAATAGGTGCTGACTATTGCTAAGCTGCCCCAGCCCAAAGGCCCCCTTCACCATGCTATGAATGTGGGCATCAGGTCAGTGCTCTCCAAGGCAGGGGAGAGGGTGCTGGAGAACTATAGCCAACAGCCGAGCAGGCCAGAGGGCAACTATTCTGTTATTGTGTGACCGTATGACCCCGTAAGGGAAGACGGGATTGTGCTGCTTGTTGCCTGGGCAGAGGATCGGCAAACTAAGAGGCTGCATAGGACCCAATGGCCACCAGGGGGCCACCTATTGGATCAGCCTGTCAGAATGGCAAGGAATCTGACAAATGTCATCTAGGTTAATCAAATTTTGATTTGGGCCCTGAAAAGAATTGGGCTAGCCCTGGTCTGCTGTGCAGTCACTAAGGGTGTACGTGCCCGAGCACGATTGTCCCTCCCCAACCCCAACCACCTGCTGATATGTACTCACGTTGTGTTGGATGTTCTGGGCCTGAGCAAGGTTTCATCTTCACCGTGCAACTTTTTAGAATGAAAAGCTCACACAGCACAATGGAGTTCATGAATAATGTCCTTAATTTGTGGTTTACTTGGAGTTGTCTTGGATGCAATGAAGTATGTAAGTGAATGATGATAAAGGGCATTTAGCCCAGACTACCTTAAATCTGATAAGATAACCAGCTAAGCAAGAAATCCTGCTTCGTGAAACAGGCCCCAGCAGTCTCCTAGATTTATCAAGTATGCAATGCAGTGATTTTCATATAATCGTGCTGCATGTATAAGAAGGTTGTTCCGTATTTTTCCAAATATCTCAAAGCTTTTGTGTGTTGCATGCAGCTGTTCCTGGATGCTCTCATCAGCCCCAATTTCCAGCAAACACTGCACTTCCGCTGCAGACCAAAGTTTCCCCTTTGTCGCCATTTTTGTTAAATGTTTTTTCTTTTTTTTTTAAATCAGGGCTTTATATAGTGGGTTTAAAACACGGACTGAGGGGCTTTTCAGTGCTATACACTTAAAATATTAATGAAAAGTGAATTGTGATGCTTAAAAGATAGTAATCTGTATAAATTTGGTGTCTCCTTATGTTTATTAATTTCAGTGTGCGGAGCACAGCACAGACTAGTTTCGGTAAATCATGGAAGCGATAGACACTGAAGTGGCGGTGAAGTGAGACTCAGCTTAGGAAACACAACATCTTTTAAAAGAGGAGATATAGTAGATAAACCAGGAAAAAAGACGTCGGTGGTGTGACACTATTTTTTGCAGTTTAAAATCCAACCTGTTTATGAAACATAAGGAAAGGCCAGCGTCCAGGCAAAATTTAACGCCATTAAAGCCCTGCAAATATTTATTGCTACCAGATCTGTACACCCTACCTGATCTAGTCCAGAGAGGTCTAGGTCACTTGTGTATTTGTCTGCATGCCTGTGCCAGTCGCACCACTGATGTCATGCATACTATGCCCAAGTCCAACTAAGCCTGCCCAGGCCCACCGCTGTCAGTGGGCTCCAGCACGGTACAGAGTGATCACAACCAATGTGAGTGGGAGGCAAACATGCTCAGGCATGGTGCAAATTAGCTAGTGTGAGTACAGCCTAAGCTAAGGGGTAGGACTGTTGTGGTCCACCATGACAGTATAGTGTCTGTCAGTGTCTGAGGGGATCGTTTTGGTCCTCACTACAGACAGCCAGGCTCAGGCACAGAAACTGTCAACTTTGCTTTGAGTTGATTGTTTAGATTTGAGTTCAGAGAGGCTCTTTGACAAATGCACCATTTTTGTGAAGCCTGTGCTGCCAAGTTGTAATAAAAAGCAAAATATGTGCCTCACCCAGTGTCTGCATTTTTGGCCTAAGTCTCTCAGCGCCACAGCACTTTGGGAAAGACGTGCAGACACGCAGGCATCCCGAGGGGAAGCCCCCACGCAAGCCTCACCTGCCTCTAGTTCCTGATCCTTGCATAAGTTTTGGTCATCTTTCCTGCAATCTACGTCTGCACGCATGCCATGCCCCAAGGTCCCTCTCGTTTTCTGGGTCTGATTTCCTTGTACTGACATCTCAATGGCTGACTTTTGATTTCATTGCTCTTATCTGCGCTCATCTCACCTATCCTCCAGCCATAACCCTGAATGAAATTCTCCTTTCTTTTTATCGTCCTTGAGTTACACGGCTCTCAGGGACAAGAAAGGGTATTTTACAAAACAGGCAAAAAGACATGAAGAATTAGGAACCTAGCAGAAAGAAGGTGGAAGGGAAGATTCGATGTTGTCCTGCCCTATTTCACATCTCCAGAATGTTCCAATTTAGCGTTTTACTCCTTGCTCAGTTCCCACGTCTTCTTAGTTTTCGTGCCTTTCCCTTGTGATTGTAGTTCGTTCATGTTTTACCCCTCGTGGTTCCTTTACTTTCTGGTTCTCCATTTGTGTTCTGTTTGTTAAACCCCTTTCTTTGGCAGCCGCTCCGTGGATCTTCTCTCCTTTGCGATGCCCCAGCATAACACATTACAGGGGTAACACGCATGGAGCAGGTGGGCCGTAGCGCTAACGTCCTGGCTGATATCTGTCCTTACCGAGTGTCCAGCATGCTCTGCTAACGCTGAGGTATGTTAGCAGGAAGCCGATAAGCAAGGGGCCGAATTCCGAGTGAAACCTGCATGTAAGGAACGACACATGAATCAGATCTTCTTCCTCAGTGGAGATCTGTGGCAAATGCTGCTGAGGGCACCAGTTTAATGTGTGTGACTCTCATTTCAGAGAGCAAGGAGGCGATTGCATGTCTGTCTCGGAGTGACTCTGACTAATGTAGCTTTGCCTGTCATCACCAAATGCCCTTATTCATTGTCGTGGCTTCGGCTTCTTATAATGGGCCCCAGTGGAAGATTAGTTTAGGCGGCTGCCTCCTCATTTCTGTTCATACAAAGAAAACAAAGCTCTGTAGTGGTTAAATATAGTTGTCCATATATGTATCTGTAAGATTTAACAATATATATTTGTGTGTGTGTGTTTGGTTTCATAGTACAATTTAACATGCTTCGGTAAGATCAATAGACTCCTGCTCCTCCCTGCGGAGGGGGCCATTGATCCTCCTTATTCGGCCACAAGGAGCAGTTCAGATCATTTGTTGGCAGGAAGTTCTTCAGAGCAGCTAGAGGCTCCTTCTTGGAACCAGCACTTTTAACCACAAGCCCGGCAGTATCGTGGCCTGGTGCTGAGGTATATTAACGGTCTCGGGTTTTACCCGCTGCCAATTCTAACAATGACTGGAGTGCTTCCATCAGCGTCAGGTACATGCTGGCAGGCTAACTTCCCTGTCCTATCTTGTCTGCCAGAGGGGGCTGGCTTGACAGGTTCACTCACTGAGAGGAGTCTGAGCAGATGTTAATGAACCAATCATTTCCTGTGCTGCAGATGATTATCAGAACATTGTACGGAGAAAAGGCCGGGGTGAGACCTACACTTCCATGAAAATATGAATGGAATTGCTGATCTGAAGCACAGTACTTCAACAAATCACTTTCTTATTAACAGCATTATAAAGGTATGTCCTTGCATGAATTTATATCATGGTAATGGATTTCATTTCCTTTTAGTTTTCCTTATTTTTCCTTCATATTTGCTATAGCCAGACTAAGCATCAATAGGATCTTCTGAACTCCTGCAAACATCTTGGCCTATTAACTGCCAATCTTAGATTGCATACCCGCAGTATTTTATCCCCAGCAGTTGCTATGCCAGCAGAGGCCCTGTTTATGCAAGAACTGCTCAATGGTTATCAATAAGGAAAAAGAAGTGCAGTGCAGTTATAACAGCCATTAGCAGAAATAAGGGTGTAATTCTCTGTCGATTTACTGCTATTTGTTGGCAGTCGAATGTGAAGCAGCTTCAAGGCTTGTGGGAAGGACTTCCAGGGTCTGGAGCAGCTATCTGACACTAGACATTAACCCAATGCTATTAGGTGAACAAATTCAATAAACACACCTTTTAAAACCCACTTGGACCTTTATCTCTGGCAGACAAGGGAAGAAATGGAGGCCAAAGAGGTCATACATCATCTGCATCTCATTGCTCACATTTTTCTTGATTAATCAAAGGCAGACCTTCATCTGTGTACGGATTTACTCTTAAAGTAGCACAAAAGAAGGAAAAGTGATTTTCCCACAGCACAAATGCCAGCCTTACAGATGTGCGTCACATCTATGATTAACATGCATGCACATCATCTTTAATAGCAAAATCATTCCCAGTACAACACACAACTGCACTTATGCAAACTATGCAGTCTGGCTACATATGTCATTTTCCCACCGTGATTCCAAGAAACAGGCTCATCATTGCTCTGGGATAGCACTTTGGTATGTTTTTCCACTGCTATGAGGAAGCTGCACAGAAACAACTTTGACTGCTGGAGTGTTGATCTTAACATAACATGGTATCTGTACCAGGACTCAGAATCTAAGGTAGGTCACTAAAGTTGCTTCCCTCAACTTGGTCCGTAAATTCTAGGTTTTACTGGACATATTTCTGTCCCAAACGCAAGTAAACGACTGAGCTGCGTTCAATCTTTATATAACAGTATGCTGATGAGGAAAATGTATAAGAATCCACCAGCTAAATCTCTGACATGTGAAACATACAATTTAAACGGAGATGGTCTCTGCAGAAATGGTTCTGGATATTTTGGACTGAGCTGGAGATATTAACTCATACATGCGATGTTGGCGTTAAAGAAGCATCATTGTTCCTTCTTCGTGTGCATGAGAGCATGAAAAATCCTGTCACTGGATCTGAGAAGATACCCCCTCCATGAGCACCAGCATTAAATCGGGGGTGAAGGACAGGTCAGGATCCTGTCACTGGATCTGAGAAGATACCACCTCCATGAGCACCAGCATTAAATCGGGGGTGAAGGACAGGTCAGGATCCTGTCACTGGATCTGAGAAGATACCCCCTCCATGAGCACCAGCATTAAATCGGGGGTGAAGGACAGGTCAGGATGCGGGTGGATGCTCTGATTTCACTCACAGAGGAGTGATCTCCAGTGACCCTCTGCTGCTACGGAAGGGGAGAGTCCGATGTGGTTAGCAGTCAGTGCAGATGGTCAAGGGGCTAATAAACTTCAGTAGGAGTCTAAGTAGACCATGGAAGTCCAGCGTTAACTGGAGCAAATAAACTTCCGGAATGACCCCCTGTAACTATTACAGCATACTGTTCAAATGGAACATGTCTGGAACATATATGTCTCTGTGGTTTTTAGGACAGTCTGTGGTAACAGCTGGGGTGGCATGGCGGTGCAGTGGCTAGCACAGTTGCCTCACATGTCTTGTCTCACATATCATACATGCTGGATTTCCAGATGCCAGTCGGAATGGGAATCTACGGAGCCTTGAACTAATCAACAGTGCCTCCAGTGCTGATACTTGGTATTGTGCAATGGTATTTATTTCATATTGTAATATGATTTAAATCTTATGACTGTAGCGCTCATTTGACCTTGTAGGACTGTTCCTTTAATTTTGCTGTTCTTAGATGTTGCTTATGATTTTAGCAAACAATGTTCTCACAGTAGTAGGAGAGGATTTTCTATTATGTAACCTTAACAGTTTACACAAATATTAGCTCCCAGGGAACTGCCTCTGTTTGGTCAAGCTCAAGTCTGTCTTTGATGTCCTGGTTTGACCACAAGATGCACAAGCACGCTGCATAGTGGACATGCCCCTTAACCTGCTCTGCTATCGTGCAGCACTGCCTGACTGACACCACTTCACTAGCTCTGCTATTGTGCGGCAATGCCTGCCCCAGGTGCACCTTCTGCTATCGTGTTACACCGTCTGTCCCTGGTACCCAATCATCTGTTCTGCTATCAAGCAACAATACTTGGTCCTAGTGTCCCATCACCTGTTTTACTCTTGTGCAGTACTGCCTGCCCCTGATACCCTTTCACTTGCTCTGCTATCATGCGGCAATGCCTGCCCCCAATGTGCCTTCATCTGCTTTGCTATGATGCAGCACTGTTCGTCCCTAATGCACCTTCACTTGCTTTTATGTTGCGTGGCATTGCCTTTCCTCCTCATTGCAGCTCAGTTCTAGAAGTATGAGTGTTTTGAACTGTACCTGGAAGCCAAATGCAGAAATACCTCAGGGTGTTGGTGATGAAATAAGAGACCAGATCTCCAGACCTGTCTCTGCACTGTCGGTGTTGCTGTCATCCATTACAATCTTCTCTGGCTACTTACTGTCATCTGGACTTGGATGGACAGAAGTACATGGTTCTTGCCAATCGAGTTACATCTGGTGTGCATGTTTGCAAAACTACCTGCTGTTTGTCTTTTTAATTTAATTTGTCTGTCCTGTCAGGTTTAAGTCCCCAAAGCATACACCATCAAATGGGATTAATAAATAAACAAAAAAGCAAGAATGACTTCATATTCCAGACTAGAAGAGCAGTAGGAAAACGGAGGCAAGCAGAGAGAGGCAGAGATGGCCGCAGAGCCTCACAGGAGGCAGAGACAGCCACAGAGAACCCCGGGAGGCAGAGACGGCCGCAGAGCATCATGGGAGGCAGAGACAGCCACAGAGAAACACGGGAGGCAGAGATGGCCACAGTGCATCATGGGAGGCAGAGACAGCCACAGAGAAACACGGGAGGCAGAGATGGCCGCAGTGCATCATGGGAGGCAGAGACAGCCACAGAGAACCCCGGGAGGCAGAGACGGCCGCAGAGCATCATGGGAGGCAGAGACAGCCACAGAGAAACACGGGAGGCAGAGACGGCCGCAGAGAAACACGGGAGGCAGAGACGGCCGC
>JAODUD010000001.1:8245944-8264162 GCA_026784285.1 Stomatorhinus walkeri | reverse complement strand
TCTGCCCCCCCCCCCCCCCCCAGGCTTCACAACAACCCTCCGCTGACGGGTCTCCCACCGTGGACCTGCGAAGGTCTCCTCACCCAACGCAACCTGACATTTCACAGTGCGGCTCCCGTTAAGAATGCCACAGGTCAAGTGACCAGTTAAGAATGGCAAATGTTACAGTAGGAACCACTGCAGAGCACAGAACAAATGACCTTCGCCCACCTGAACTGCAGGAAGACGCATTCTGATGCGATCGACGGACGATAAATCAGAATTTTCTGCTCGGCAGGAGAATCACCTTTACAGAAACTGTGCGATGTGGGGCTTCAAGCAGGAGCAGGAATAAAGGAAGAGCCATGATTCGGTAAGAAGGCCACACCAGGAAGAGGCCTGGTGAGACTGTCTAGACAATGTCCCACTGAAGATCCAGCAGAGAGACCCAAACAGGAAAAGCAGGAAGGTCATTTAAAGGGGGAGGGACTTCCTTTAGCAAAGCAAACTCAGTCACCTGGTGCTTCTCAAAGGTATGACATGAATATGCAGTGTATGCATATGCTCTGTGTTATCAATATATTAAAAATGGACACGTTTCCCTGCCTGATGCTAATGGCTAATGGACCAGCCGAAGCTGCGAGCAGACAGGAGCTCATCGTCCACTGTCTGCATCCTGCAGTTTCTCTACAGAAGGTCTAATCTGCACCCCTTCACCCTCCCCAGCCCAAACACCCTGGAGGGTCACCAGGCCTGATGCCACCGTAGCTCTTAATTAGTCAACAAGCCGGTCAATTAGTTGGGTAAGAGAATATTCCTCCCAAGGTGGGAGAGACGGTGACCTGCATCTGTGCTGGCAATGAGACTGCTTAAAGAACACTAACCTGCATCTATAGCAAGGAACAAAGAAAATTTAAAAAAATTATGGATTATCAAAACAAAACAGCGAGACAGGACCTCTGACAAATCCTTCAAAACGTAAAAAAAGGAAGCAGATAAGTTACAGAGCATATAGAAGACTTGGGCCTTCCCTGAAAATCCTCCTTTGCCATTTCATACTGCACTGACTGCAAATGCACAGAGGTTTCATTCCCTGAAGCAACTTACTTTATGGGAATTGCTGGAATTCAAAATAACAAATGATCAAATTGTGACCAAGCGACCAGAGCCAAGAGTGTCCCCAGCAGGCCTGACCTGTGCTGATAAGAAAATTCTTAAGGGCACAATCGGTGCGAGAGCTCCTGCTCAGAAATCCACACTTCTCAAGTAATTAACATTCATCACAGAAATAATATGCCAGGCCAGCATTGGTTGTTTTGACGCATAACTGCAGGAAAACAGTAGCTAAGACTGAAACAGAACCTGCGAGTGTGTTGTCACTGACATACGATTCGGCCGCGGTGGCCTGACCTCGGGACGAGCAGGAAGCGGCTGTCGGGGGTAAAGGGCGACAGGGGCGCGGGCATTCTCCACATGCCTTCCTATCAGCTGCATGGGCTCGCTGACGCCTCCATGGAAACAGGAGGTCGTGCGGAGGCAGGGCTAACACGCGAGATGAAAGGGGAACGGGATCGAAGACACCGCAGATCCGGCCTCGGCCACATGGCGAAAGACGGATCCTGGATTTCACAGCCGTTCGGCTATGACTCACAGCCAGAGACACTGTCCCTTGTGAAGAGCAGAAATATATCCGTTCGTTACCATGTGACCCAGACACCAAGGCACTCAGTAATCCCTGATCGCTGGGTGTTTGCTTTCAGCACCGCAGAAGACCACATCCCTCAGAGAGCTCCATGCTTCTACCATGTTTCAAGGATCCACACTTTAAGCCCAGTTTGAAGGGCTCTACTGGAATAGATTTAGAGATGTGAAAATTTCACTTCCTCTTTATACAACCCACTGGACTATATTAATAATCCCCCCATGACACAACATTCTGAGCACTGACTTAAATAATTCTCCAGTTTCCAGCCAAAAATCAGTTAGCAAAATCACACCCGTATAACCAGAGTTGTGACATAAAATTTTTTGCTACTAGATTACTGGGCTAGTTCAGTAAAACATTTAATCTCACACGCAATCAATTCACTAGCCAGTAGGCTAGTGTTCGGCTTTCGTACTTGGGCTTTATCTGAATTACTCTCCCCAGGCGAGTGGGCGAGCTTCATTTACAGCCAGTATGTGAAAAGGAAACGAATGGAGCTCGGAGCGCACATGGACGAACACGGAAATTGAAAGAAACATTACGAAAAGCACCTGCACAAACAAACACTGTATCTCACGTCCAACTGGCCACAGTGTCGCATTATTAATAACACTCTCTGTCATATTAATCACCAGCCACGAGCCACGGAGGATGTCATGGCTGAAGATTAACAGCCACTGCCGGCCCCTCGAGTCAAGCACATTTCCTGTGACCTGCAAAGCGACGACGTCACCACAAGGAACCGGGATTTAGTCGAGATTTTGCTCAGCTGCCATAGAGGCAAGCAGGACACCATCTCCTCCATTCTCTACGGTCTGGCAGGACACTGAGAGCTATCAAAGCCAAAGCAGCAGACATCAGTGTTCCTCTATGACAATGACTGGCCTGCTAACAGCACACACCGTACCTCCTCCTGCCATCGCCCCTGTTAAGCCACTTTCAGACATTCACTGCCACTCTGAACTTTTCTATACATTACACAGAAAGGCTATACGTGTGAAAACAAATGTCTCAATCAGTCGTACCGGACATAAAACAGACTTTTCCCTGCAAACTTTCTAGGACAAAGCCCAGGTCATTTCCAACTGAACCCCATGTGTGAATGGAACAGGAAACCGTCCGCAAGCAAGCGGGTGTGTTGATGACGTCTCCATCATGCGAATGGCAGGAAAACAGAATAAAAGCAGCCAGAACATTCTGTCAGAAAGGGCATATGCTGAAATCTGTCATCTGACAGATTCAAGGAATGATAAGAGACTCAATGGCGTGCGATCAGATTACAATACGGCTATGTGACTGTGGTGTAATCTGAACTAAGGTGCAGGTGAGCTAACATTTTCGATGTGCTATCAAAACACTGATTTCTGCAGAACACTTCTTGCGTCATGCCCTACCTCCTGCATGCTCTACCAAAGCTCCACCCCTTGTTTAAACCCATTGGAGTATTTCTAGTAGGTGTGAATGCATCTGACGCTGACAGTGTCTGCTTGTGTGCCACATGTGTGAAAGGGCAACTCCGAAAAATGTCCAGACCAGATTCCGCGGACAATGTCTGCAATTCACGTGTGAAAATGGCTTTACATTCACTATTTATTTATGTCATTAAATAAATTCCATCCCATGCTGCTTCTGACTGTCAGCAGACAATCGAGCATAAGAAGTATTCGCACAAATTTCATGTGTAGATACAAAATGTCATGCATGTTCTATGCTACATCTGGGAAAAACCCTGGACAAGTTTCTCCTGTCTTGAACATAGTTAGCCTATAAAGCTCTTCCTGACTGTGAAGAAGCGGAGAGCACAGCCGCGGATTTCACTCAGCACGAGGCCTTTAAAGGTAATGCACAGGCACGGCGGCCGGATAGCGCTCAGAGGCAGCGCTCGCCTTTGAGGCGTCCCCGATACCTGCAATAACCCCCCCACACGGCTATTAATAGGCCTGGTGTCAGCCCTCTGTCAGAGTATTTTTAGCAGCCCCAGAAGGCACAGCTCCATACCCTTGAAAAAAGATGAAAGAAAGGTAGGGAGGGTGAGAGAGAGTGGTTTTACAGGGAACATGGGGCAGGCTGATCTTCACCCACACGGCTCGCATGACACGGCCTGTGGTGCGGGAACTGTAAGTGATGCCGAGGGAGCCTCTGTCAGCACCTAGGCTGCTGGCCAGTGGCACGGTCTGTGGTGCGGGAACAGGAAGTGATGCGGAGGGAGCCTCTGTCAGCACTTAGGCTGCTGTCCAGTGGTATGGCCTGTGGTGCGGGAACAGGAAGTGATGCGGAGGGAGCCTCTGTCAGCACCTAGGCTGCTGGTCCCCACGGTGACTCCTCCACCTCCACCTTATTCTTTGACTGTCTCATTTGAGCTTCTCCTGCATCCTCAGCGTCTCCCAACAATCAGACACTGAAGGCATCCCCCCTCCTGGCTTAAAGTCACCCCTGGCGTGTAGTGGCGGCTCCCTGGGGGAAGTGGCCTTTGGAAACGAGGACCACATCCTGTCACTCGAGCCGTGGCCCATAAGGCCGGCATCCACACCTCGCCGGCATCTGATACCTCGCAGGTTACGCCACGGGAAGTGATCGCGTCCGCTTCCCCGCGCACTGAGACACGAAAACACCTGCTGCTCCTCTGACCAGACAAGCTGGCAGAGGCGCCGACTATCCTGTCAGAAACAGGAATAATCCTAAGGTGAGCAGCGGGAGAAAAGCACCCCCCCCCCGCCCCCGCCTCCGCATGCTCAGAGCTGGGCCCTGCAAACCAGAAGCATCTGCAGGTGTGGCTGCACCTCCATGGTACTCCTACAGGTGCATGTGTGAAATAGAGGAATATTCTCTGTACGGGGGGCGGCACAAACACAACTCTGAGGGGAACTCAACAAATACAAATACAAGTTTGTGTACTTCCCTGGACCAGTGAGAAAGTGCACTATTACTTCCAGGTCATTGTAACACTGAAAGGTCATCCAGTTTCAGAACAAGGGAAACGGCCAATGCACAGCACAGCAAGATGACCCCAAATCCCCAGGAGCTGCTAGCAGGCATTCCACATAAAAACGCAGCTGAAATCTCAAAGGACTGGTCACATGGGGCATCTCGATACATGCAGCACATTAGGCACACACAGCCATCTGCTGGACACTTCCAGACATTACACATGTTACACAAGCGTTATGCTTCAGAAACTAAACCAGGACATCCAATGATGGCTATTCTTATTTAATTAGCACTATTTTTAGTGTCATAAAATAAGAGAACCAAAATGATCCTGAGGATTAACACACCCTCTATAAACTGAGGATTAATAAGTTGAGTTTTTAATAGCAATATAGTAGCTTGAAGACAAAATACAGCAAACTTCCAATTTACTAGACGCTTACTATCCAACAGGTTCTGGCCAAAGAATATAGTGAAAGGAGTACCGTGCTGGAGGTGAGGCTCTGGCCCAGCTCCACGATGTGCGGGTCTGGGCTCTGCGTGTCTGCGACACAGGGGCTGATCTGCGAGGAGAGGCACACGGGACTTAGTGCAGCTCTTAGTACTGGAGGCGGTGAGGCACTGGGGAGCCAGCGGCAGAGGCTGGGCAACCTCGATCGAGCTGGACTGGGCTGAGTGGAGGTGGGGGGCTCGCGGGTAGATATCCATCAGGTGGGGGGCCGGGTCCGGATTAATGCGGCCGCGATGCCTTTTCAGTACTTCCTTATAGTCGAACGCATCAAAATTGGTCTTCCACATCAGAACCTGGATGAGTAGAGAGATGAGCGTGATCCTAAGAAATGCCCATGGCAGCTGGGCCTCACGCCCTCGCCATCGAGGGCCAGAAGAAACCTGGTGTTTCTAAGGTCCCCGGATACCACAACTCCCACACATACCTGAGAATCTCCGCCTCCGGAGACAAAGAGGTGACCATCAGGGGAGAACGCCACAGCAAGCACCGGCCCCTGGGGAGATGCCAAACATTCCCAGCAGCAATTACAGTACAACCATCTTTACTCCACCCTAATGTCATCAAAGGGAATGATGTTCCCTGCCCAACAGCACAACCTTGTGGCCATGGAGGGTATAGATCAGCCTCCCCTCCATCAGGTCCAGGATCTTCACTGTGCTGTCACTGGAGGCACTGATGAGGTAGTTGTCCGATGGGTGAAATGAAAAGCAATTGATCCCAGCACTGTGAACTGTTACAAAATAAGGCACAGCCTGTACAATCTAGCAGCACTAGAAGACAAAGGCCAATGTGTAGGAAATAATTAGGGTTGGGAAATGGTACAGTATATGCTGGTATACTGCCTGTGGTTCATGCCTGTGCCTGTGCTGAATCGTTGCTGTGTTACACCCTACAGCAGGGGTGGCCAATCTTATCTGCAAAAGGCCGGTGCATATGCGGGTTTTTGGGAAAACCATTAGGTCAGTTGTTCAAACCCAGGTGTGAAGAACCTTCAACCAATCAGTTCCCTAATTAGTAATCTAAATAGGGAGTTGAAGCAAAAACCCATATACACAACGGTCCTTTGCAGATAAGATTGCCCACCCCTGCCCTACAGGAACTAATAAATGTTATCCTATTCAGTACGAATTCGTTAGCACAGAGTATTTGTAGAATTACAGCTGATTAAACAACAATAGAAAGAGATGTTTGATGCACACTCGGTATGTAAATAAAAGGTTATTCGCAAACACGTACCTCGGTAGTGCTGCAGGAGCTTGTTCGTACGGATGTCCCATATTTTTAAAGTGTTATCTGTCCCCGAAGAACAGATACAGGTGCCTCTACTGTTAAAACCCACATACGTCTCACACCTAAAAAAATGAAAGTTTTTTCCATTCATTTCCTCACATTCAGCTCAATCTTACATCTCCCTAGTGGCTGGTATAAAGATATAGCTCAGTTTATGGGGACAGGCCTAGCAAGGGAGATGGAGTACGTCTTGTAAGCAAAAAATCTTGGTGTTAGCAGAGAGACACACGAGCTCTCAAGGTCTTCTGACCTTGGGGTACCTCATGGTCATGTGCCAGCCATTTGGCCTACTTAGGGAATTCACAGTGGTTACCATGGCGACCATTCATAGCTCTCCTCAGACTGATACCGATGTGATGCTTAAGGAACGATGTAGGAGAGGAAAACTCAGGCCAGGAGGCCACCTATATGATTCAAAATTTAAATTAGAAAGAAATTATATCTAAATACGACTAACATGTCACTCGCTGGGATTGGACACTCCATCACTGGTAATCCCGCCTTCTGGAAAAGCAATTCCAACGCACAGAAATTAAAACACGAAGCTCCTGTTACTAGGACCAAACAGTACTGGCTGAGCCAATCAGATTTCACACTCCAAGGCTGCTTTGATCACATGGGCTGGGAAACGCTTCATGTTGCCTTGGAAAATAACAATGCACAGGGTATTGCTTTGGTCTCAGTGAACGCAGAGGAAGTCAAGAACTGCAACAATGATAAGACCAGGGCAGCAAAGGGGTGGGGAATTTCTGGAACGTTTCCATGGAAATTCTAACATGAGACTTTTGGGCAAACCCTGGAAACGCTGGAGAGTTTATGTCTCTCGGCAGACCTGAGAACACCTTGGTATCCCCCCGGAGCAGCTGGAGGTGGCGGCTGGGGCATCCCCACTGAGCTCAAGTAGCTCAACATATAGAGCACTGCACTAACAGCACAAAGGGTCATGGGTTAAAATCCTAGAGAATACACATAAATTGTAACCTTTCTACTGTAAAATTTTTAAATGCCAGATAAATGAAATTAACAAATGTTCAGACTGCTGCCCTACCGACCAGAAGAGTGCCTTTGGCTGGATAATGCACAGAGACCCTGTTACCGGTTATAGCAATAACCTTACAAATCCTCTGAACACATAAGGACTGTGCTGTACTGCCCCACCCAGCAGAGGGCAGTATGGACAGCCTAGGGTGTTGCTGGGGGTGCACTTCCCTGCTTGCTGCCTCAGCATGGGCTTCATGTATCCCACCGTGAGCACAGAGAACATGACGAGGCAGCGGATCGAAGCTTAAGTGAAGATGAGAACCCAGCTTACCCGCTATGGTCTGTGAAGGTGTTTACACACTGGCGGCTGGCGGCGTCCCACAGGCGCACCGCCCTGTCGTCACCACACGAGGCGATCAGATGTCCGTCTGGTGAGAAACTGGGGAAAGAGCAGGGTGCAGAGTTTGGAGGAGCCAGCAGGAGATGAGCCGCACACAAAAGCCAACAGGTTTTGGCGGCCGCCATGTGACCATGCTAAAGTTGGGCCCCTCCACAAAGGAGGCCACCTCTTTGCTTATCCTCATCTCTAGCTCACAGAAACTGCAGAACGCTAGACAGGTTTCCCCCGGAGAGTGTTTATTTTACTCTGCAGGCTATAAAAGAAGCCCACCCCCCTATGCTTCTGGTCACTGGAAGACGACCCAGGCTGTGTACTAACGCCACACCTGACCCTGTACGTACACACACCGTGTGTGACGGGCGATTCTCAGCCTGTACCGTGCACAGCGAGCCCAGTTGGTGTGCTGCTTCAGGGAGAAGACAAAGCGCTGCTTCTGGACACTCCACACCTTCAGGGATTTGTCATCGGAGGCGGTGAGCAGCTGCTGGCCGTCGGGGGAGAAGCTGACGCTGCGCACTGCGGCCGTGTGCGCTCTGAACACCGCCGTCTGGCCTTTCCTGGGCAGGAAATGACACGTCACATTGGTGCCATCACCAGCGAAACAGTGTTCCCGCAGAGTCAAGGTGGGACATACAGACAGTGAGTGACAGGGAGAGCTTTCACAGAACTTACAGAGTAAAGCACAGGTCAATGTGAAGCAGGGGGCCTGGACATACAGGTTTATTGCATAGATGCGTATCATTCCTGCAGTGGAAAGTATAGATGCAACTCGAACTGAGCTTATGTTTCTCAATAAGCCTATTTGACCGTACGTTTGTTCTCATGTACCCGTTTTACGTCATCTTCCATCGGTGAAGACCAGTTCCAATGCTCAAGAACAGAAGTACAGAGGACAGTAAAACTCCCCAGATGTCGTTCTTGTCCCACCCCAAATATCAAGGATGCATAGGTTGCCTCCTTACTAAATCCTATGATTAATTGCGAAGTTCATTCTTCGGAGGCAAGTTAGCAAGACCCGTCCTGCTGAGACCACAAGTATGATCTTTGCATTCTAGGTATTGAGAAACACCCAGTATTATGACAGGGGTCCAGGGCATTTAGCGTTGAAGATCCCAGGATGTATTTAAGGAATAAAGAGCATGTGGCTTCTCCGCCCCACTCACGTGCTGGGAATCCACAGCCGAACAGTTCTGTCCAGTGAAGCAGAGGCCAGCAGGTGCCCAGTGGGAGAAAATTCGACTCCAGTGACAGCCAGTGTGTGGCCCACCAAGCGGATCGCCCGGGCCTTGGGATTCAGGTTCCACACCATGACGGCCTTGTCAGCTGAACTGGTTGCTGAAGAGCAGTAGACCACGACAAATGGCATTTCCAGAAGTGAGGGGAGGAGCAAAATAAAAGCCGGATTTAAAGGCCATGCACGTACCCAGCTGTGTTCGGTTTAGGCTGAAGTGAGCACAGGTGACGGCATCTTTGTGACCTTTAAACTGTCGATCCAAGGAAGGATCTTCCTGAAACACAATTACACTTGAATATCCACAACCTGCAGCACCCCATCCATGTGAACATGACGTATGATGGATAAAAGTCATGGTTACTGTATATAATGAGCAAAAATTACAACACTTTTAGCACGCAAAGAGGGGACACAGTCTTATTTTACGAGGGGATCAGTTTTAGACACTATCACTAGTGAACTAGCAGGAATGGTGGCTTGTTAAAGGCAGGGGCAATTCTAGGATTTAATCACCCTGCCCACACCCCGCCGCATCCCCGATAATAAAATTAGCTCAGAGGGAGATCCCCATAAAATTTGTATGAAAAGTGTCGCTGAATAAATTTAGGGTTACAGGCTTTCACACATCTGGCGCGACACTCACGGTTTCAGACTCTTGCGCAAGAAATTCTATCTAAATTATTTTATTATAAACCTAAATTAGCAACATCAAGCGTTGAGGCCGTCTGCAAACCCTGCAGACTATTTACAAGGTAATAAGACTTATGTACGTGTAAATGCGTTTGCAAATTTCTCTGGGACTGAAAATCTGGTAATACTTTACTTGAGGGGACACAAATACATAGCAGTAACTCAGTTACTACTGAAGTACAAATCATAAGCAAATATAGTAGCTACTAAGGTGAAAGATGTTTCATGATTCGTTAATGACGAAAAGACAAGATATAAGTATTTCAAATGTACTATTCATAACTTGTTCCTTCAGTAAACTAACACTTATTTTGTGGCTAATTAATACATAAGTAATAGCATAATACTGCATTATTTGTGTCCCCTTAAGTGTTACATAAAATCTAACCAAAGTTGGCAACCCTGCATGTATGACAAAATGAGGAAAAACAGAGTGGCTGACGCCCCCTAAACAGGGTCTAGAGTCGACTATGGTTAAGGGGTTGGTAACTCAAACATACGGTAGTCCGTGTTTTCTAAGCCACTCAGCGGAAAAGAGCCGCCCTGAGCGCCTTCTTACCAGCACGGACGCCATCGGCACCACCTGCGAGGCTCCGGCGTGTATGATGTACGAAGAGACCTCAGCAGCAAATAACTTCCCAGACGATTAGTCCGTTAGCCTATTAGCCCGTTAGCGCCGCAGCAGCGCTCACCGTCAAACCGGCTCGCATTTCCCCAGGCCAGAGTAGATGATGACCGAGTCACCCACCAGAGGAAACATATCGTACACATATTAGAAACTCTATTGTGGTATATGCATCCATTTACGTGGCAGAAACACTCGTGTCATCCTAGAAGTAAATGAAATACATGAATGTTGAATGTAATGCTTTCCACGCGCACTTTAAAATGTAGCGTAATACAACAAATTTGCACTGATTAATAAAAGTGCCTCAAGACTCCAACAAAGACACTTCTCGTTACCTAGACAAACAAGCTGAAGTGAGTTTTTTGTAGCATGATCAAACTCCGTCCACTGTGAAGGAAACAAGGGGAACGTTTGGTCACTGTTGCTAGGCAACTATTTTCCTAAAACCAGGACGTCCCAGTAAGCTCATCATTGATTGGCTACTCGCATACTAGCTTAATCAGAGGGCCGTATCAATTACGCATGGAAGATTACGTCCTGTTCAAGAAAATTATCCATATACATTAGTCTGTAACTATTTTTTACTTTTACTGACGAATGCCAGTCACACTTCCAGCTCACATACACTGCCCACTGTGTTGGCCACCCTGACTACTCACACACCACATGACTAAACTTGCTATTTCCAAACACACAATAACAGCACGATACATGGCAAATACACACAGCTATTTATATTATGCTCACTTGGCATCAGTCCACCATGTTGCCTAATGGGTATCCCCAGCACTTGGTACAGGAGAAGAATTGCTATGCAAACCAGCCCTTAAGGGAGTAAGTATGAAGCTATATCCCGTCTAAGAACATCGTCACTTTTAGGGAGGGAAGGTGAGATAGTCAGCAATATAATAATAATAATAATAATAATAATAATAATCAATCCTTTATTTATCCCCATGGGGAAATTCCTTTTTATTCCTCCCTCAACTTGCTCTTTGTAGAGCAAGCTGTCCGCTTATCTGAGAGAATATCAAAAGTTAACTTTAAAAGGCAGGTTTTGTTTCATAAAGCCCGGATATTCTTTATAGACTATTGGCCATCACTGGTAATACAAAAAGATGTAAAGAAGGAAACCTTAGATTAAGGGTATGACGCTCTGATTAAATACTGAAATAGGTGGAATTCAAAGAATATAAATCAGATATCTGTGGTCTTGGTGATCCTGCCATAATAATTCTTTTACTCTGCTTAATTTCCATGAATTATACCTACAATTATATCCTATAGGGGCAGTGTGATACCTCTTAAAATCGGGTTGGGATATTTCCTAAAAAAACACAGAAAAACTGACTTTTCCATATCTAGACTTTGGTTAATGTGGCCTACTACGCAGAGTAGAATGTTAGTGAAATCGACCTATTTTAGTAAATGCAGCGGAAAGGAGATAACTAAATTACAGTTTTATGTTGAGTATAAATTTATGAGGACTGATGTTGTTGTGTTCCTTTTTGCAACACCCACCACTCCCACCGTTGTCCAGTATGTAGATAGATTTCTTCCGTGAAGGCAGTTGCAAGGTTTATTTGGGGAGGGGAGGGGAGGGGAGGGCGAGGGTTCAGCGCATGTCTCTTCCAGCTGCTGGGTCTCAGCCCGACGGAGCCCTTGACCAGCTCCATAACGGTAGAATAAAATACTGGGTCCGTTCGACTTGGGCTTATATCTGTCTGCAGCTGCCGTGATCTGCCGGCGGCTGCAGGGCTGGAGTATAAACTGACTGCAGCCAAGTCGGACAACTTGTACTCCTCGTAGTGTGCGCGACCTGACTGCAATGGCAGCACTGCCAGAAGGATGTAGATAAATCTATACAAATAACACCTGCATGCACATTGCTTCGTTTACAATAACCAACTCCTGATTCAAACGGTTAGCAGTGAAAAAAATAAACTATTGTGTATAGTGACCCTGTGTAAAAAGACAGCTGCCAGGAAAAAGATCAAATACTTGTATTTCAATGATTCAAAGTTTTTATTGTCATGTACAGAGTACAATGCAATTCTTACTTGAATGCCTTCTTCACAGACTAGACGATTAAACAAATTAAGCAGCGCAACATTACAGTAACTAACAATAAATAAACAGCTGACTTACATGTACTATTAGAGCATTTATTTCTATGCCGTACGATCGGTCTTGTCGTCTTGCTCTCGCGAGATTTTTGTACCATGTGACATGGTGACGCGTGGTGACGTTTAGCAGTGCCGAATATTTTCAGACAAAAAAATCTAACCACGATGCATTGCGTCGGGACCAGAATGCATTGCTTTAAGACAGCGCTTTAAGCGTCTGGATTAATTAAGTGAAATGCAGCTATTTTTCCATCCAGTTAACTTTAATGATAGTTTGTCAACTTGATTACGCATTTCTGCAGTGGAACAGGTATTGTGTGTTTCTGGGTAGATTGTTAGGCCTATATTGAACCTCCAAATATACATTACTTGAACCATGGCAACTGAAACCGTTCCAGTCGTACTAACTGATTCTCAAGGCACATTGTTACTGCATGTGCCCAAAGACGTTGCAGAAAGGCTAAGGACTGGTGAGTAAACAATAATTTTTCATTTGCTGATACTTGTTTAAGGCAAGTAGGGTCAAACACTACTGTCAATACCTCATTGGAAATGTATGTTTCTCCCCCACAGATAAGGAGTACTTGGCTAGTCTCGCACATCAGGTTAGATTATCTGCAGTGTTGCAAGGTAAAATTCCTTTTTGTATTTGCTTTATCAAAACATTTTATTAGACAATGGGAGGCCAGTGAAAGTGTATAGTTATAACTACTACATCATCTGCTCTGCCTCCTGTTTTAATTCTGCCAGCACCATCTGAGTCTCAAAGACCCACTGCTGCAACCCCACCTGGGCCCCTGAACCCTGCCATTCGTGCCTGTCCACCAGCAGCCCACTTGGCAGGCCCTAGTGCTGTGGACAAGGACTCAAACCAGGACATTTCAGAGTCACAACCAGGTATAGTGCCTATTAGAAAAATCACAATTAAATTTTATGCTGTGAAATGACAGTACAATCTTTTCCTCTCAGAAATGAAACACCAGTTCACACTTCTTCTGCTTGCAACAATAAAAAAACATCGCTCCCTTTACGACACAAATAAGCCAGCTTTTTATAGAAGAGTCCATAAAGACATGTTACAAGGGGACCACAAATGCTCAGCGGAGCAGATAAGGAAGAAAATTTCTAACATGTTGGCGACATACAAAAGGGTCAAAGACAGATGTCAGACCACTGGAGAGGCCAAAATCAACTGGGACTATTACACAGTAAGTATAATAATGTTTATCAGTCTTGATATTAATGTTAACATTATGCCATTTTAACTGTACACTACTAATTAGGTTATGTAGTATGAGTTTTCCAACAATCACTACAGAATTTCTAGCTAATGTCACTTTGCTGGACTTAAACCCGTGTTTGTTTCCACAGATTATGGATGAAATATTTGGCTGGACAGGAGTTGGGAGTGCCACAGAGGGTTTGATAACGTCCACGCCCCTCTCTACCTCTCAACCTTCTGCACCACAGCCTGGTCCTGCTGATTTAACCAAAACGGCTACTGATGGTGCCATGGGTAGGAAGCCAGCAAGCCAAGCTGGATCATTCTTTGAGTCATACGAAGACCATGCTGAGCGGAGAACTGCTGTGCTGGAGTCCCTTGTACGCCCAGATCTGGAGAGGTTCAGAAGGTTGAAGGAGAGGAGGAGGAGAAGCTTTGAGAAGAAAGTTGTCACAAGTCTTGGGCAAATTTCAAAGAACTTGCAGGAGATTGCTAAAGGTCAACAAGAAATTGTTAAACTCTTGCAGAATGTACAGCGCACATAAAAAAAAAAAACTGTGTGCCACGTATCATCATTGTCTTTGGGGATTCCATTCTCATAACATTTACATTAAAGACAGCAGTTGGTTGGTCAGTCTAGATCTCTAGGGATCAATAGTTACTGAGATTCCCTACTGATTTGGCCAGGTGTTGTGGCTCCCATGTTCCCTGACCTGCACCAGGTAGGTACAGAAGGGTTCTCGAGTGTGAGACACTCCTGCACCAGGTAAGTACAGCAGAGTTCTCGAGTGTGAGACACTCCTGCACCAGGTAGGTACAGCAGGGTTCTCGAGTGTGAGACACTCCTGCACCAGGTAGGTACAGCAGGGTTCTCGGGTGTGAGACACTCCTGCACCAGGTAGGTACAGCAGGGTTCTCGGGTGTGAGACACTCCTGCACCAGGTAGGTACAGCAGGGTTCTCGGTGTGAGACACTCCTGCAACAGGTAGGTACAGCAGAGTTCTCGAGTGTGAGATACTGAAATTAAAAGGTAAATTACAAGGTGCGATACAAAAGTTCATGCAATGTCTACATGAAAAGCAATAAAATGCACTTGATTTACATGTTGCCACCATCCCCTTTAAAGCAGCCAAAGTAAATGCAGTTATCCAGTATCAAAATGGCAAATTTGTCAAAGTAAACTTTATTGTCATCTCAACCATATAGAAGTATACAGTGATACAAAATGGCACAGCTCAGGGTTCACAGTAACAAATACTTAAAACAAATATTAAAAACATAGCACAGCATTGCAAAGACAAGGACTGTGGAAACCTAGACAAAAAGTAGCAGCAGTGTGGCATATAGCAAGTAATGTGTAGATTAATGCAATGTATGATCCTAGTATATGTACATCATGTTTATCAGAATAGCAGCATAACTGGCAGTACTGAAAGCGGTGTGATAATATGTTTAAGAACAAGTTACAATGTTTCACAGTTAATAACAATAGGAATTACAGAACAATGATGATTCTTCATATTGCTGGTGGTATTTAAAGGTGATGTGTGATTTCCAGTACTTTTGGTCTATGTGCAAACTAGACTTTACAGTAAAGTGGCTGTGCATGTGTATACGGTCTGCATAGCAGTGTAAGAGGTGAATGAGGCAGCGTGGAAGGTCCCAGGGGGCATACAGTGTTGAGGAGCCTGACAGCCTGGGGATAAAACTGTCCTCCAACCTGGCAGACCTGGCTCTGATGCTGCAGTCTCCTCTCCTCTGGAGAGTGAACAGTCCATGTGAAAAATCCTGCATGATGCTACAGGCCTTGCAAACACTGCGCTTGTGAAATGAGTGCTGTGGTGAAGGAAGAGGCACCCCAATAGTGTTCTGTGCTGTTTTCACTATCTTCTGCAGGCGCTTGTGATCGAATGTGTCGCAGTTGACGTACCAGGTATTGATGCAGCTGGTCAGAATAATGTCAGTGGTTCCTCTGGAACATGGTGAGGATGGAAGGGAGGAGTCTCACCTGCTCCAGCCACCGCAGGAAGTGAAATATCTGCTGGGCGTTCTTGGTTAGGGAGGAGGGGGTGCCTGTTCATGTAAGTTCCTCAGTAATGTGCAGACCGAGGAACCCGGTACTCCTTACGATCTCCACAGCACACCCGTTAATGCTGAGTGGAGTATGGACAGGACAAGTCTTTCTAAAATCCATAATTCTTTCTTTTCTTTTTTCAATGTTGAGAGATAAGTTGTTGTCTCTGCACCATGCAGACAGCTGTTCCACCTCCTCTCTGTATGCAGTCCCTGCTTATCAGTCCCAGCACGGTAGTATCATCTACAAACTTGATGTGATTGGTGTTGTGTGCTGCTACTGTATGCATTCATAAGTTTGCAGGGTGTTGAGCAGAGGATTAAGTACACAGCCCGGCAGAGCTCCTGTACAGTGATAGTGTTGCATCCTAACTGTACAAACTGGGGCCTCTCAGGAAATCCAAAATCCACTTGCAGAGAGTGGTGTTCAGGCCTAACCAATAACCCACTCAGTTTCACAGTCAGCTTTTGAGGGATGAATGTGTCGAAGGCGGAGCTAATATCTATGATGAGTTGCATATCTAACAGGATGAGGTGTGTGTTTGGCTGTAGCTCAGCCTTTATGAACTGTCGCATATTGTCTCTGTGATGAAGTGCTTGTTCATTTTGAGGCTGAGGTGGATAAATGTCATCATCCAGGGCCTCATTGTTCATTATGTCAGGGTGCTGATCCCCAGGATTGTAGGACAGGTCGTATAGGATACAGCAGGCACACATTACTGCACTAATCCTCTGAATACTGTCCATTTGCAGGTATTTAATTCGGCGGAATTTGGAATTTAGTCCAAATGCCTGTTCAGTGACCATTTAGTTTCCTGTTATATCTTTTTTTTGCTGGTCTGTGAGGTGTCCGTTGTCCCGGTATGGCTTCAGTAACTGAAGCAAGAGTGATCAAGGCTGAGTCTCCAATGATGTGCAGACCCTCTGGCATGAGGGATTGGGGATCCCCCCAGGGCCTGAGCAACTGCTGTGTGCTGGAAGGCACCATGCCAGCTACCAGGGAGGCCCACACTTACGTGGCAGAATCTCCTCTGGCTGTCCCAGAAGCCAATCAGAATGTTATGCCAGTGGGTTCGCTAGGTGTGGCTTCCCAATCGGGATGTGGCAGCCGCCGACAGCCAATCCGGTCCTTGGGAGAGCTGCCCTAGCAAATCCCGACTTGGACCTGTGATGACTTTCCCCCACTGGTCAGGTAACATGATGTGTCTTGTGTGTGTTTATCAGCACACAGAACTGATGGCAATGAACCATCAAAGTGGACTTGCTGATATTAAAGCGGTTTGCAACACCCATATAGGACTCAATTTGCCAGGGGCCATAAACAGGCCAGGACACCATCTTTTAAGGGGATTTTGGTAAACAGGACAAGTGTGGTGATGGCATCCTGGGATAGTAAATATGAGAAAGCAGGTCATTGATAACATGGAAACATAGTTTATTATAACAATAAAGTAGCCTCAAAATGCCATACGTACCTACACTTGTCCTTTAGAAAGCCAGAAATGACTCAGACTGTATAGAGCAGGGGTCACCAACATGGTGCCTGTGGGCACCAGGATGCCCCCAAGGACCACAAGTCGCCTGCAGACCTGTTCTAAAAATAGCACAACTCACCAGTGAGCAGCATCTAAAATTTAATTTTATCCTGCTGCTATTCTTCTTTAATCACATTTGCATTTATATGGATTTGAAAATGACAATATCTAAAAAATAGCATTTAAAACCTGTTTATTATACATGAAGTTTAGGTGAGTTTAGGAGGGCTTTTCAAACTGTTAGCCCTTCATATGGCTCAGTACCAGAGAAGTCGCTCTCAGTTTCAAAAAGGTTGGTGAGCCCTGGTATAGAGGGATGACATCATCCACAAACCCAATCATTTTTGGAACACACCTAGAGAAGGCTATTTGATAGAATAAATGTATTTTCTCCTCAATGTATTTTTATCTTGCCTTATTTCACTCATGGGCTCCTTAAAAAACACAGGAAGGATCTCAGTAAGAACTGATTTATTTATTGTGAGATTTTTTATGAAACGCGTTTGAGTCAAAACATTTTCCTTTGCGTAAGCAGCCTAGAGGAATGAATAAAGCCACTGGAACTGTACTGTCAATCTGAATGCATGAGCGTAAATTTCATTTAACAGTAGGGGGGGACAATAAATATAAAATATCTCATGAGAAATTTTTGAAGGGGACACAAAAGTTCATTTATACTGTAGCACATTTCATACATAATGGCCATTCAAAGTGCTTTACATAAAGTAAAACTATCATTAAAAATAATCACAACAATAAAAGACAAGGAATTAAGAAAGGTTTTAAAATGTATTTTAAATTATTAAGACACTTAAGAACAGAATAGAAATAGATTATACAAAAAATACAGTGGGGTCAGTTTGGACGTAGCACAGTGCTCATTTAGTAAATGCACAGCTAAACAATATGCTAATTG
>JAODUD010000001.1:8188779-8204398 GCA_026784285.1 Stomatorhinus walkeri | reverse complement strand
CTATAGAAATGAATGAGCGGTCCCCATAAGGATATGTTTACCCTACACGTGTGTGTGTGTGTGTGTGTGTGTGTGTGAATGAGCGGTCCCCATGCGCTCTCCATGTGTCAGTCTGCCTTGTCTCTGTCATGGAATGGTTTCAGTCCACACTCATACTTGGAAGATGGATGGAAGGATGAAATACACTATATTGCCAAAAGTATTGGGATTCCCCTCCAACTGTCTGCAGTTAATAGTTACAGACCTCCAAACTTCATGTGCCCTTCAGATTAGCTCAAGAGCAATGTAGAGAATTTCATGGAATGGGTTTCCATTGCCAAGCCATTGCATTCAAGCCTTACATCACTAAGTGCAATGCAAAAGGTCAGATGCAGTGGTGTAAAGCACACCGCTGGACTCTAGAGCAGTGGAGACATGTTCTCTGGAGTGACAAATCATGCTTCTTTGTCTGGCAATCAAATGAACGAGTCTGGGTTTGGTGGTTGCCAAGAGAATGGTACCTGCCTGATTGCATTGTGCCAAGTGTAAAGTTTGGTGGAGGGGGGATTATGGCATGGGATTGTTTTTCAGGGATTAGGCTTGACCCCTTAGTTTCAGTGAAAGTAACTCTTAATGCTGTAGCATTCAAAGACATTTTGGATGATTTCATGCTCCCAACATCTTGTGAACAGTTTGGGGACGACCCCTTCATGTTCCAATATGACTGCGCACCAGTGCACAAAGTCCAAAGGTCCAAAAGGACATGGATGAGCTAGTCTGGTGTGGAGGGACATGACTGGCCCCCACAAAGACCTTACCTCAACCCAACAGAACACCTTTGGGATGAATTAGAGTGGAGACTGTGAGCCAGGCCTTCTCGTCCAACATCAGTGCCTGACCTTACAAGTGCTCTCCTGGAAAAATAGTCAAAAATTCCCATAAACACCATAACTACACTCCTAAACCTTGCGGACAGCCTTCCCAAGAGAGTTGAAGCTGTTATAGCTGCAAAAGGTGGGCCAACTCCATATTAAAGCCTATGTATTTAGAATGGGACGTCATTAAAGTTCATCTGTGAGTCAAGGGAGGTGTCCCAATACATTTGGAAATACAGTGTATATGGTGGCCAATTTTCAACAGTAGATGGCGGCAAAGAAAATCAATCCGTCTGCATATTGAAATTGGAAATCGATGAAGTCTTCAACCTTACATTTGGGAAATACAATGAAAATTTTCGCCCACGTTTTTTTGGAGGGGGAAGCATGTGGGGATAAAATGAACAGAAGTACAATATAGCACTTGTAAGACATTATAAGAATAAGAAGATATGGTAATAAATGCAGGGATTAGCCGGGTCACACGTACGTATCTGGCGTGACAGTCACTCTTTCAGAATGTCACGCTCACGCGAGAAATCTTATGGCTAATGTATATTATATAATTATAAACATAATATGAGCTAAAGATCACAAACGTTGGGGTAGTCTGCAAACCCTACAGACATTTAACAAGATAATAAAACTGTTACATACATGTAAATGAGTATGCAGACTTGTCTCGAATTGAAAATCTGACGCCAGCCAGATGACCAAAGTTGGCAACCCTGATAATAAGTAGTGCGATACGAGGATGAGGTAGTTTGTGGGATGTGCAAATAGACAAACTGACAATAATACAGTGCAGGGGGTATACTATAATACTGTGCAATACAACGTGATAGTCAGGTAGGCCTTCACAGGTACCCTGTCTCTGAAACGGGTGGTGCAGGTCATACAGTACATACCTGTACCAAAAAAAAAAAACTTTCAATTCGACAGAAAGCGACAGGGACGCACAGTAAGCTACACGTCTGCATCTTGTGGTACCACTGTAGAGACACAGCCTCCAGGGGGAATATCATACTGGAACCACGTCGTGTAATGAGCCTTAATTTGTATAAATGTAAAAAATTAGCAGTGTTTTGCTCTAAAGATCTGGCACGCAGTATAAAACTGAGTGAGAACAACAGTTTGCTAGCGGGGCCCATAAGAGGCTTACCGTAATTAAAATATTTACCAAGCTGCAAAGTTCTATACAGCATATGGCGCTATCATAAAACTCAAATTTTGATAAACGACTTGTGTACTTTTAAGGAGAATGTGTGCTTTGATACCACCTCCATAGAAAGAGGGCGTTTCGATTACATTTTGTCATGCCATTTTACGGTTTTGTACTTTATGTAGAGCTTACAAGATCGCATATTTGATATGAACCCAGACACCATTATTAGCCCCGGATGCGGAGTGTGAAATTACACCTTTAAGATATTTTATATAGGCCTACGCAAGGTTTGATTAATTTATCCAAAAGTTTTTTTCTCATTATCCATAGATACAGATGCTTCTTTGAAGGTCCCACCTCGCAGTCTCTTTGGGGGCTGGTTTTGTGCCGATGGGGACACCCCCAGCTGAGGGTGACACCCCCAGCCTCACCTGCATCTGACAGAGTGCTGAGCGCCAGCAGTACGGGAGCGAAAGGCGGAGATAGTGTAACTAGAAGGGGAAGCTTTAAGTTAAGGATCTGAGCTGCAGATAGTGCCACCAGAAAGGGAAACTCTATGAATAATCTGCGCAGCATCCCGGAGCCAGATCGCTCACTGTGCACCTACTGCGTTTCGGCATGATTTGAACCCAAACCCTGAAACTGCGCGAACTGCAAAGAACATGCGGAGGTAAAGGCGTTTTAAAACTCTATTGTGCATTTTTTGCTAAACCTTAAATTATAAAAAGCGTTAACGACGCGGCTCTAGGTTTAACATTTCACGCAGTTTTTCGACTATGTAATTCTGGCTAAATACTGACTAGTTATTAGGTTCAGAAATGAGGTAGGGCACGTGGAGTTTCTGTAAAAACTTAACGTTTGGTCGTGTTTCTGTATTAATGCTCCTGTAGATTCAGCTCCTGGGCTTCATAAGCAGACTTAACGTTCATGCATTTTAACTCCACTGAAATGTTGGATATTTATATTACAAACTACGAAGCGTGGACATCTCTGGCTTATTTTGAAATTAAGAATTTTGCTTAATCATATCACTTTGAATATTTCTCTTTGGTTCATGGTTTATGCTGGTCATATTTTATGTGCACATTTACATCTAATCAAAGAAAATATAAATAATATTAATCTGTAACGGAATAATGGGTTAAACTGAAAAGGGGTATTCATATTTTAAGTATTGTGTTGGCATTTATCTTTCCAGTCTGTTTATGGCGTTTCAAAAGCGCGTTTACGAAACTCACTTTGGCAAATCTGAGCATGTTTAGTATCTGATAAATCCTTAACTCTGCCAGCCGAAGCCAGACCCTATCACTGGATTGAAAACACCCAGATAGAGGACCATTTAAGCACTTTTAAACGCAGATAACCAGCTCTACTAACACCCTGAGCCTTCTGATCCCGTCATTCCCGATTTAGTCCACTGCTCCTCGAGCGTGGACGATTTACTATTGCAAAGCTGTAATAATTTAAATAATAAGTGGTTCAAAGTCAGGACACAGAAAAATTAATTTTGTGACTTGGTCGTTTATTAATTTGTCAAGTTTTTCTGCAATTTTGTACAATCTGGAGCGGATCCATTTTTACTACAGCTAAAACCTGTGCTGATTAATGGTCTTCCTGAGTCACTGACTCTTTGTTCGTTGTTGCCTCCCTTTCCTCAGGGCCGACATGAGGACCAGCACGCTGCTGTCCACTTGCATCTCCATCTGCTTGCATTTGGGGGCGCTGCCGCTCAGGGCCAGTGGGCAGTGTGAAGAGACCTCAGAAGGTTCCAGGCTCAATCTTTCCATGAAATACGCTCTGCCCAGCTTTTCAGCAGATGCCCCCATTCAGAGCCTTGTGGCGTACGACGGCCGTGTCTACGTGGGAGCAACAAACAGGATCTACTTGCTGGATGAAGAGTTACGGAAAGTCTCTGAGTACAAGACGGGGCCTGTGGTGGAGGGAAGGTCCTGCTCCCCTTGTCAGGACTGCAGCAAGGAGACCGACGCCTCTGCTAGCGGCTTGAAGGACAACATCAACATAGCCCTGCTCATGGAGACTTATTACGACGAAGAGCTCTTCAGCTGTGGCTCCGCCCACGAGGGAGTCTGCTTCCGGTACGTCCTGGATGGCGGGCGGCACCCCCTGCAGGTAGAGTGCATGTACACCCCCAAGGCCAACGGGGGGCATCGCGGGTGTCCCGACTGCATCGCCAGCCCCGCCGGGACCCGCATCCTCAGCATCGAGAGCGGGGGCGTCGTCAGGTTCTTCGTGGGGAACACAGTGGCACCCTCCATGTCTCACCATGCCATCTCCATCCGGCGCATGAAGGAGACCCAAGACGGCTTCCACTTCTTCTCTAACCAGTCATACATGGACCTCGTGCCCCAGCTACCTGACAGCTTCCTGATCCGGTACGTGCACGCCTTCCAGAGCGGCCCGCACGCCTACTTCCTGACCGTGCAGCCAGAGGACCGCAGCTCCCGCGCATTCCACACGCGCATCGTGCGCATATGCGCCTCCGAGCCCGAGCTGCGGCGCTATGCCGAGCTGCCCTTCGAGTGTATCCTGACGGAGAAGCGGCGACGTCGGGCCACCCGCGTCGAGGTCTTCAACGTCCTGCAGGCCGCCCACGTGGCCCAGCCCGGGCGGGCGCTCCGCGAGGAGATGGGCCTGGATGAGGGCGAAGACGTGCTCTTTGCTGCCTTCGCGCGCAGCCAGCCGGACTCTCTGGAAACTTCCGCCAGCTCAGCCGTCTGCATCATCCCCATCAGAGACGTCAACATCTTCTTCAGGGACTTCATGCAGAAGTGCCACACGAGGCAGCCGTTCCACTTCAAAGGCACAGAGGAGAAGCATTGCTTCAACTCGGTAAGGAAGACGTTCTCAGGCTCTCTGGTGCTGTGACTTCACTGATCAATCTGCTGTTTCAGGTTTGCGTTTCTCAGTGTTCAGCGGATCTAAACATTACTGCTGGCCTAGTGACCCACAGAAAGTAAGGACCTTGTATCACATCTCCATCACAGGATCGAAATACTGTCATTATGCAGAGAGTGGCCTTGATTTAGGAAACCGCCGTCACAGATACCTCACTGCAGACCTCCATCACTCAGCTTCCTGCTTCTCTAAATCACCTGGATAGATGGATCTTTAGTCCGCTGCTCATGTGTGCCGTCCATCAGTACCGATTGGCCAAATACTAAATCAGCGGATCAATACTGACAGGGATTTAGCTGCTGACAATCTCTGTCTGCTGATATCTGAATTAGTTTAATTTTCATTTTTTGTTTTAATTTCACCAGCTGTCTTTCAGTTGTGAATTGGTTTTAACACAAATTCGTTTAAGATAATATCATTGATCCCAAGTGGGAAATTCTCTTGCATACAGCAGTCAGGTATATAAAGTGCACCGAATACAAAAACGTAGCTGACATCACAGTGCAAAGACAGTAATACACGTGGTACAAACTAATTTATAAAGAACACAGTACAGACATATCATATCTGAAAAACAAATAGGAACTGTATTCCTTTTGTTTTTTTAATAATTTCAATGTCTGAGTAACTGTCAGCAAGCATACAAATTGCTTTCGAAGCATGACAGTCAACGGCTGAAGGACAGGATGTGGAATAATTTTAGGAAGATGATCGCTATCTGAAGGAATGTTGACCTGATTTAGGAATCGGGCCATTGAATTACCCAATGAAACACATCGCCCACTTTGGTGAAGACAAGACAAGACTGTATAATTAAAGAATCAACATTGTACGGCATCTCAGAGGCTGTTACTGTCCTTAAAAGGCTCTGGCAAGTATTAGTGTACGATGGAGGATTTGCTAAATGAATCATTTCCCAATGGACATGGTGGTAAACTTTTCATTTCTTGATATGAGAATCATGATGTCTGTCATTGGTGATTCGTCCCAGGATTCATTTCAGGTTCATCTTTTAATTAGTTATCTATTATCTTCCAAAACAGGCCGTGACCAGTAAATTGTAAATAGATAAATGTAGACGTGAGATCATTTCAGCTGCTGGTCTCCTTCAACCTATCAGGGCTGTTTCTCACTTTGCCTGACCGTGTACCTTCATATGGGACCCTGAAGTATTTATACGTCTTTATAAACCTCAAGTGCAGAGGTTATAAAAATGAACGTCGTCTGTTCCCGGAGAATGTTCATTTGTTATAACGGTCATAGTGGACTAATGTGTGTGTGTTGATTAGAAGATAGCCAACGCTGCTTTTAGGACTTAAGTCCGGCGTCTTGTGTAAGCAGTGCTGATGGAGCTGAGAGTGAGCGATGTTCCGGCTGAAAGGGGCGAATGCTCAGAACACAGAGCTATATTTGCTTTTGCGATTTCCTTCTGAGATCTGGTCCCATTCTAATCTTCAATGTTATTAGCGAGATGTAGCTTAACGTGGCGGTTAATTAGCTTGATTAAAGTTATTGGCAGTAGATTAGATTTGTTTTCTTTTTTCTCTCTTTTTTTAAGCATATTTGTATTGTACGATTACAGGTGACGTTGCATTATTAAGAAAAGAAATATATCTGTTTGTTTTCTTATATACTGGTAATTTAAGCAAAGTTCCAGAAACGGGATGAGGGCAGGATTTCCCAGGCAGGTTAATGACTGCAGGCTAACAGGCATCCTTAATTCACTATTGATCTGCGGGCCTGCAGCTGCCCAGTGGTATCACTTAACGAATCAGGCATAAATAACTCTCAGCTTGTAGCTTAATTGCAGGAACATTCAAACAAACAAGTGTTCGATATGTTGAGCACCAGAAACCCAACAGCGGGGAGACCACACATTATTATAAGTGACTATGACATTTAAGGGGGAATTACTGAAATTGCTCCTTTTATAGATCAAAGATCAAAATGTCTTAGAACATCTGCAAATTATAATGGTAATGTTTCCCTTGAGGACAGGGGGTCTGTCGCACGCGGTGCTTGTTACATGCTGTCCGGTACGCCTTATAGTACTGTAAGTGAGTCGGATCTTTAGGAAACACCATCTTGTTGGAGAGAATGGTGATCTAAATCTGCGGGCAGTTCTCCTCCAGCTGAGTGGGGTCTGGGGCCCGCGTTTCCCCCTTTGATGCTCTGCTGGTGACTCACCATGTGGGGATGTTTAGTGTGGCACTCTGCCCTTCAGCCAGAGGGCGACACAGAGCCTCCCACAGCTGCCCCCCCTTCCTCATGATGAGTCACAGGTATCACTGGTGCCTCCTTCATTGATGGAAGCTGTACAGGTGTGGCCCAGCTGACCCTTATTATCCACCGAGTGGCACCTGAGCTGCTTCCAAGCTTCGCCCCTGCTGTGTCTGTTCAGTAATGTGGGGCCAGTGCGAGTGAATTCAGGCCAGCGGCGTATTGAAACACATTCACGTTACAGAGCTGCTCTGTGCAGGAAGGCAGGCCTCTCTGCTGTTTGCTCAGCCGTGATGGGCCAGTTAGCACAGATGTTTATCATGAACAGCTGAAGCAGCTCTGCGGTGGAGGACAGAGCAGAATATCTTGTGTTTGTTATCAGTTAATCATTGGTGAAGGTGCACAGACTCGTGGCGTTTGGTGAATGTGTGTGCGAGCTCCCGTCTGGCCAGCACTCAGAGGCGCGTAACCCCTACAGGTAAAGCCATCAATGGTAAGCTACATCAGCCAGTTAATCTCTCTTTTATAGCAAGTGAAGCCCCATAAATAGCCTGAAGTGGACGTATTGTTTACTCTCTGCGGATTGTGGCAGCTTGGAGATATTGGACGTGAGGAGATATGTTTGCAAAGTGACGACTGTATGTATCTGTCACACTGTGTGTACATTTTTGATTCAGAGGCATTTTAATTTGCTTCCCTAACATTTTATCTATTCCAATTTCCCCTTTGTGGTTTTTTGGCCTCGAAATCACATAAAAGCCTTCAGTTTTCTGCTCTGTTAACTCGCATTCAGCCTCCTGTAGCCAATTTCCTCAGCATAGCCTCTGGAAACTCCCCCATTCGGCTGAATGGCCTTGTGGGCCGGGGATATCGGCCCTCGCAGTGAGATCTGCTCGAACTCAGTCAGCCATAGCGGCAGCAGCAACACGGCTGGGCGCTTCAGGCAAACAGGAATAAAATGCTGTTTTTTTCTGCTAAATGGATTTTACAGTGTGAAAACATTGAAAGGAAGAAAGTCTTGCTCGTGTGGCAATTTTGCGAGTTAAGGTTACAGCGTGAGTAAATCACATTTGTATTGATTTTGTCTGTTGGCGTTCAGTTTTGTTTGTTTGTCTGTGGCCTCAGGTCCAAAGGCACTCGCAAGGTTTCTCTGGCTGTGTGCTTAAGTATTCAGCATGTTTGTCTTCCAGTCTCACCCAAACACCCCTCAAAGCCCAGAATTATGCCGTAATAGGATATGGCTTCACACCCGGATACCCTGCCGCCGTGCCTCTTATCCTGTCCGTGGGAGGACCCACAGAGAACTGAGGACCCTCACATTCATGCTGCGTGTTTAGTCAGTGTTCGGTTTGTTTCACATATAGCTTGCAGTTTGCTTGGTGCCAGTTAGCAGCAGGAACAGTTAAGTATGCTGATATCATCACAGGTCGTCATCTTACAAGCCATGATCCCACACCTAACCCAAATATGTCCCGGTGCTCCACTCCCATCCTCTGGATGAGCTCTGGTCCATACTTACCTCACAGTCCCCTTCCTGCTGTCAAAATCACAAAGCCTCCTCCCGGTCTCCACCTGGAGAACTTTGTGGCCGTGATCACCCCTGGATGACTTTCTCCTCCTAAGAACTGAGGTCCGACAGCACTGTTTACTTTGGACAGCTTGGTGGTGTCCATGCTGGAGACTTTAGAATCAGTTTTATTAGGCCCTGTGTGTGTGTGTGTGTGTGTGTGTGTGTGTTACAAAGCATAAAATATAACCACACTGAACAAAGATACAATAACAGAATACAGCAGACAATAGTATATGAGTTTGATGTTTTGCAGCATAGCAATAAAAGCAAGACAATGGAAAAATAGATTAATCATTCTGAATTTTCTACATATACATGGATAAATGGCATGCTGGGTGAGTTAGTGTGTGTGTCCCAGAGGTCTGAACCAATGTTACTGAGTTTGACTGCCAGTTGGAAGAAACCCTTCCAGTCCCATGAGGCGCTGGTCTTGATGGAGAGCAGTGTTCTGCCAGTGGGTTCGTGCTGCTTCGTGAGCTACCTCAGTGCATCAGGTGCTGCTGTGCGGCTGCTGCTCTCTGCAGCGCCCCCTTTGGGACAGTGATTGTTACTCGCTAAGCGCCTGCACTTGACAGGGTCTGACCTCAGATGTAAAGCCCTGGATGAGCTTCAGCTGGGATAGTTGCACTCCCAGTGTGCTGAGCAAGTGCCAGTTAACACCTAGGCAGTCCTGTGGTGTAGGGGCCTGGTAAAATAAGGGGCCCTGTCCAGCAAAATCAGGCCCCACCCCAAGTTGGGAAAATGGAATGATAAAATGCATTAAACTTGCCCAGTCAGTCCCCTTATTGGCACTTTTTACTGCTGACATCTTGACTCCCTGATAAGTGGATTATTGACGTTACATCATTTTTAATTCTCTTAATTTCAGCTCCAAAAATGAACTGAAATGGCCCTCTTGGGGGGCCTGCCTCGTTAATGCACCCCTGCTGCTGACCGTCCCCAGTTTCGGTGTAGACCCACCCTGAAGTGCTTGGCCCATATCCCTGTTAGCTGAGGGTGGTGTGACGCCGGTACGGTGCCTGTCAGCTTCTCACGTGTTTCTGAGATTCCCCGTCTGCAATCTCACCACGCGCTTTTTGTCGAGGCCGACCTGCGGCTGCTCGTCGGCTGATGGCCGGTGAGGCAACTGCTGCGATTTGACCCCTAAGATCTTAAATGCTTTCTGCCTCCTCTCTGCCATGAGGTGAGAATGACTTTGTATGCAGTGGTTATCATTCATTCAACAAGCCTTCATTTATGTTGTCGGGAGCAGCATGGACTGTGGAGGTATTGTTTCTCAGGCAGAAACTCAGGAAGAGCAGAGCAGCCCGATGACAGGTAGTGTGGGGGGGGGGGTTCAGGCCGCGTACATGGCAGGGGAACGAGGGCCCCCTGGACGCCCACCCCTCCCCCCCCCCCCCCCCGCAGCAGGTGCCACTGAGCTTTCCGTCCTGCTTCCTGTCACACCGGCAAGTTCCTGTCACGTCAACACAAAAACCACTGAAGTGAAATATGAATATTGTTTCTCCTGCTCCATTTATTTTTCTCCTTTTCTTTCTCCTGCGTGCCCATTGGTGCAGCATCCTGTGGGCACGCCCCCTGCAGGCCAGCTGCGGTCCCACACGGCCATCCACAGTGTGTGACCGTGCGGGACCTGCCCTGAAGTTGCTCCAAGATGTGGTGTTCAGAAACTAGAGGCCTCTGCAGGTTGGAGGGCCCCCGAATTTGCTCCGGGCTGCTGGAAAGATATTTTACTTCTTCATATAAATAGCACACGCAGTCAGTGGAAAGTCTGGGACATTTGTAGGGACATTCTTGGGATAATTTGACATTTGAATGTCAGGAAAATGATAGTGAAATACCAAAGCATATGGAACAGAATTCTTGTCCTGAAGACTCCTATATGCCACTGGGAGGCACTGGGAATGGCACTGAAGGTGATGAGTGGTTTATGATGGCAATTCAATGGTGATGCCATCGACAGCTTGCGGTATATTATCTTCACTAGACCGGATGGTGTGACTGGTGCAGAGACAATCCTTCTGTAAGACTCATGAGCCCTATAGCAAACACAGTAAATCCGAGGCACCCACCCTGCCCCTCGATGGGAAACCCATGGTTGCCCTGGCAACATCGGGAACTCAAGGCCAACTGACTGTCAGAAAAGAGTACAAGTTTAGAAGAAAACCAAAAATAACAGAAACTCAGGTTCAGACACAACTTGTGAAAACTTCATTTGATGCTCTTGATTGGAGCCATAGCCAAACATCATGAACGCTGGCTCTGATTTCAACTGTTCCTACGCCGCATTTGCACCTATGCAGCTGCCCTGAAAAGTGCAGTTCTTGCTGTGTCTTTCCTATGCGCTGCTGCTGATGTCATGGGTGTGCATCCATTCGTGAGAGTTACCTTTTACATTACAGTTTTTTCTCTAAAAATGACAGTTGATTCTGCACAAACTGTGTGTGTTATCACCACTACTTTTCCATTACAAATGGAGTAAACTTAACTTCCTCAAGCAGTGGAGGAGAGAATGTCGACATATGACGGAATAAGATTAACATTCTTTCCTGGAAATCTCCATGTTTCCCTGCCTTTAGCAGAATGAGGTATCATCTATTGCAAGACCACAGGTCAGTGCCACTCACTCATTATTTGAGGAGGATGGAGTTTGTGCTGATAGGGCTGTATTTGTACTTTAGATCTCTTTGTTTGTGGTTCACTTCCTGTTCTGTGACTCAATAGCCTTCACTTTAAAAGCACTGATCTGTGAATGCTGTGGGATGCCGTCTCTGACTTTGCCTGTAAGAATCGCCGCATTTTTTCTTTCGCTGTTCAGGTCACCGTGTTCCATGACCCCTGTTTGCTCTTTGCTGAAACAATATACCACTGGCAGAGATCCCTTTTAATCATTAAAGGCCTGTGTACTTTCCTTTGGCCGTTTAGTCACGGTTTGGGGGTCGCGATCTCGCTTCATTAATTATTGATGGCTGCATTCCCTTTACAAGCCTCGTCTTTTGACCTGAATCCGCCTGATCACCGACCCTTAGATATGAATGTATCTTTTGAGTCTCGGAAACAAAATGGTTAGACCGAGGTTTGCAAGGAATCGTGCAGAAGCTGAGGAGAATTCGCGCCACTGTCCTGTTCATCCTTGTGCCCATGATCCCAGCACAAGGGTGCTTCATTGCTGTGATGCGCTGCATCCTCATACTCAGGGATGTAAGCAGATGAAATACTACACTGGCCTGCACATATTTCCTTGGGCTGGGGATTCTCCTCAAGGCTGCATGGCCATTAAATGCATTTAACACGGGGTCTTTATCTGCCTTGCGCTGGATGGGACCCCTTGTGTCTGAGCTTAAAGGCCCACAATGGGCCCTTCAATACTGTTATGCTAAATGGCAGAAAAACAGCGTTTCTTGCCTGCCGGCCGCGCTGATGTTGTGCACTGTGCTGCAGAGCTCCATGGACGAGGCCTCCAGCTGCGGGCAGCACGGTGAGGCCTACCAGCTGGAGGTCACCAGCACCATGACGCGCCTCGACTACTTCAGTGGCCAGTTCAGCAATGTCCTGATCACTTCCATTGCCGTCTTCTCCTTGGGGGAGCAGACCGTGGCCAACCTGGGAACATCTAAAGGCCGGGTCATCCAGGTGGGACTCACACCTCTCCTGACACCACTCTGTCATCAGTCTGTAACCTTAAACCCTAAAACTTAATCCCTAAGTCCTAAACCCTAATCCCTAAACCCTAAATCCTAAACCCTAATCCCTAAACCCTAAACCAGGGGTGCTCCAAGTCCAGACCATGGTCCGAATGCGAATTGAACCACAAGTTAATCCGGACCCAGCCAATAATGCACCTTATGAATCTATATGGTTAATGTAGAACCACACATATAACACGTTATGACCCCCCCCCCCCCCCCATGACAAAGAGTCGAAACAATCAGCGAGTGTTGAAATGTTCCCATTATTTTTAAATACTAATGTCTATATCAATGGTTATTGTTAATTTGATGAAACGCTAGAAAAAAAAAGTTTATGAAAAGCTGTGTTGTTATTGAATATTGTTTCAGACCACTGAGCACTGAATACCATCTGATGTGGACCTTCGATCTAAAAAAACTTTGAGAACCTCTGCCCTAAACCCAAACCCTACCAGAAACGCTATATCTTAAACATAACCAGTGTGACTTTTTAATAAAATAAAGGATGATATACACTGTCTAGCCAAAAAAAAGTCGCCATTTGAATTTATATCAACAAATACTTAGGAGCCGATGACTGGATCATTATTACAGCTCAGCAACATTATGCAACAATAAAGTTAAATCAGCTGGTTACCTGAATCTACTGAATGGCCAGGTTACACCGCCATCCTTCATCCATGGATTTTGCTCTTCCCTGTTGGCATGGGCATATTCCAGGACAAGAATGCCAAGATTCATTGGGTTCGAATTGTCAAAGAGTGGTTCAGGGAGCAGGAAGAATCATTTTCACTTATGAATTAGTCACCACAGAGTTGTGATCTTAACATCATTGAAGGTCTTTGGGATGTGCTGAAGGAGGCTTTATGGAGTGGTTCAAACTTGACAAATGTGCGCTGTAATCAAAGCTAAAGGAGGTCCAACAAAATTCAAATGGCGACTTTTTTTTTAGCCAGGCAGTGTAGCTGTACAAATATTGGCCCCATAAATTCAAGAATATTCCTGCAGCTCCCCAGCTTGGTGCTTTTGCCGTGCGTGCATCGTGGCAGGATGTTGGCCCGCAGCCAATAAAACTGCAGCGGAATGAGGAGGCACAGAGGTGCGGGAGCAGGTGGGCGAATGCGTGGGATTCCTGTTTGTACTGCTGCTGCCCAATTGCAGCCACCCGCCGCGGGTCCAGGCGGGCAAAGCTGTGCTTTGCGTGTCGGTGCGTTTTTAGGGAGCTCTGTCGCTATATGACCTGCCAAAGAATCAAATATGAGGCATTTTGCGAAAATGCAGCCCCATCTGGGTCCGGGGGGGCGCTTTCCGACACGCTCTGTAAACACGATTAGAGGAGGGTGAAGCACGACAGCTGCGCTGGAGCGGACTCCGAGGCCCCTGATAGGTTAATACCAGCACGGGTGCCCGCGGTAGGCCCGCACGCCATGCTTCAGAGTGGGCGCAGCTGTCGCGCAGGCTCAGGGGAGCGGCGAGCGGGCACAGCTGTCGCGATTCGCCGCGGAGGTCCGGAGGAGAGAGAGAGATCGGGCGGCGTGTGAGAATGTAGGAGCGCAGGGGCCATTGTGCAGCCTGAGGAAGTGTTTAGCCCCCGAAAACTGCTCCTTACCGTCGCACGGGGAATCACGCAGCCTCCGCACTCTCAACCAGCGCTTCCTTCCCGCCATTATCCCCCGAAATGCTCGAATTCACACATCTCCCTCCTTAACTCGTAAACCTGTTCACGGAGATTTGCCCCCCAGTCGGAACGGTATTCTTTCCTGGCTCATGAAATTGGTGTCGTGTGACATTCCAAGTGTCTGGGGTTTCAATTGCCCCAAAACCGTCGAAAAAAGGGGGTGACCGGATTCGCCTTTGATTCCTAGCACTGGCTTGTCAGCTGAAGTATGTAACCTTTATGTATTTCACGTGTTGTTTTTGCAGATTTTTATTATATTTTAGTTGCTGTGACTATAGTTAGATTTACTAGAGTCTGGCCTGCATTACATGGCTTTAAGTGAGTGATGGAAGAGTTTTTCCCCAACTGAGATACTCAGAAAGGGGACAGATGATTGGTCTAAATCCTGAGCTCACAAAACCCACGAATCCATCTTTGGGAAGAATACAGTCCTTACTGAGTTGATCCCAAATATAACATTACTGCAGGCACAGCAGATGATGTCATCTCTGCCCGTTCCTACTAAGCAGCCGTGGATTTGCACGGCCAAGTGAGACGCTATGGCGTCTTTTCAGGTCGTGGTCTCGCGCTCCAGACAGAGATCTGCCCACGTGAACTTCCAGCTGGACTCCAAACCTGTGTCCCGTGAGGTGGCGCTGCTCTCCACCCAGCAGCCAGGGGGCGCCCTGCTGTTGGTGACAGGAAACAAGGTGAGTGAGTGGCTATCATCATTGGTGGAGGTCAGATAGCATCAGAGAGAATCTGAGGGATTCATCTCATCACTAATTGTGCATGTGCATATGTCAAATCATTAATCGCTGTGTTCTTTGTATGATCAGATCAGGTCACTTTTGTCACATCACTAGTATGCGTGATCTAGTGAGTGAAAGTCTTGGATCTAGTGTTCCCCATTTGCAGTGCAGTACACTAAATAAATACAAACTGTGCATAAAAATAGTTACAGTTCAGTTGGCCACTGAGCTGTATTTTTCTGCCATTCAGAAAATCATAAAAAACAACAGGATATGACTGCCCATTGTTACACTGAGAATGCTGCTCCAACACCGACACAGAAATGGACAAGGTCTTAGCGACCTGCAGCTTTGACCAAAGATGCTGTCAAACACCTCCCTATTAACCCATCAGTTTCCATCGCACTAGTGCCTGGATGCTGATTATATTTTTATGAATATGAAAGCAGAGCTGAGGAGGGATCTCTGAGGTCTGGCTTCTGAGTCATACTTGAAGGACACTGGGCAAAAAATTCTTAGCAAGTTCAAACAAGTCATGATAAGTCGAGTGTATGGACCCCCCTCCCCCCACTACTTACCCTAATCTGAGAAGCACCTGCTCAGGTCAGACCCTCTTGCTGCAGGTCAGACCCTCTTGCGGCAGGTCAGACCCTCTTGCTGCAGGTCAGACCCTCTTGCGGCAGGTCAGACCCTCTTGCTGCAGGTCAGAACCTCTTGCTGCAGGTCAGACCCTCTTGCGGCAGGTCAGACCCTCTTGCTGCAGGTCAGACCCTCTTGCTGCGGGTCAGACCCTCTT
>JAODUD010000001.1:8174175-8188679 GCA_026784285.1 Stomatorhinus walkeri | reverse complement strand
CAGATGCTGGAATATCAATCTGCAAAGCATGATTCCGATGTGCAAGGCCATGCAGGTCAGACCCTCTTGCTGCAGGTCAGACCCTCTTGCGGCAGGTCAGACCCTCTTGCGGCGGGTCAGACCCTCTTGCGGCGGGTCAGACCCTCTTGTGGCAGGTCAGACCCTCTTGCTGCAGGTCAGATCCTCTTGCGGCAGGTCAGACCCTCTTGCGGCGGGTCAGACCCTCTTGCTGCGGGTCAGACCCTCTTGCTGCGGGTCAGACCCTCTTGCTGCAGGTCAGACCCTCTTGCTGCAGGTCAGACCCTCTTGCTGCGTTGATGTGCTCCGTGGATCGTTGCTTGGCTCTGATGAGTTTGTGTTCTGGCTCTAGCTGACCAAGGTTCCTCTGGAGGGCCCAGGCTGCGAGCCCCTCTCTACCTGCACCTCCTGCCTGCTGGCACCGACCTTCATGGGCTGCGGCTGGTGCCAGGACCGCTGCTCCAGGTCCGGGCAGTGCTCCCCCTCACGCTGGACCCGGGATTCCTGCTCCCCCATTATATCTGTGGTAAGTTTCGACCAAAGGTGCTGAAAATTCATAATAGGCGCTTTCAACACAAGTTCGTCGGCCAGGTCCTTTATGCTAAATAAACATAGGAGACACAAAAAGTTTGTAGGTTTCGATTTTGATCGAAATGGGACACAATCTTTCATTTATATTTTATTTATACAACCTGCAACATGTTTATAATTCTTATTTAATCTGGCCAGCAGATAGATCTTTCCTTTTCCACAGAAGCGAAGAAATGTGTCCGGGTAATAAGCGCTTACATCTTTCACAAATGTATATTGGTTATCTACATTTTCCATTGCAGAAATATGGATACGTAAGCAAAGAGGTATTCACTGATGCACTGAAATATAAAAATGATTCCATGTGCTCATTTTTCATTCCACTACTTATACATCATTTCCCCACACTTCCACAGTTCTTCCTAGTTAGCGGCAGTGTTTGTGGTCAATCAGTCTGCAAGATATCACTGTAAGCCTTTCCACATTAGTTTGTGTTCAAACAAAAAGTACTGAGTCTGGTGTAGGAATTAAAAAACTACAACCAAACAAAAGTTCCTGGTTCCAGAAAAAGATTCTGGTTTCTAAAAAAGTTCCTGTGGTGTGAAAGCACCCAATGACTAGACTGCACTATATTATGGAATCTGGAAGTAAGCAAAATACACGAGCAGGTGGCCTTCTGTGTGCCTGGCTCTGTGTGGAAGGACCTGAGATGTTCTAAGACTGCTTCATTCTAAGGCAGTGGTGCCCAATCTTATCCACAAAGGGCCGGTGTGTATGCAGGTTTTTGGGGTAACCTTTAGGTCAGCTGTCCAAACCCAGGTGTGAGGACTCTTCAGCCAATCAGATCTCTAATTAGTAATCTAATTAGGGAGCTGCAGCGAAAACTCGCACACACAGCGGCCTTTTGCGGATAAGATTGGGCACCCCTGTTCTAAGGGCTTCATTTGGCAAACCGAGCCAGGGGGAAGGAAAGCTACACAATGGCTTTTACTTTCCGGAAGCCATTGAGGGGGCGTGATGTCTCTCTGACTTTTCCCAGTGAACATGAATCACTTCTCAGGCTTTCAGGGCCAGCAATGTGATACCTGTTAGCATGCTTGTGGCTCAGTTCCCTTTTGATAAGAGGGTTCTGGGAACCAAAATCATGCTGGGGGCCAGTTTGTGATTGTGATCAGAAGGTTGGTGGTTCAAATTCCAGAGTCAGCAGCGTGGCTTCATAGTTTGGCCCCTGAACAAGGCCCTTAAGCCTCAATTGCTCCTGTGAGTGTGCGACTCTGCCTTCTTAGTTGTATGCAGATTTGGATAAAAGTGTCTGATAAATGAACATAAGGAGAGCAGTACGTGGATGCCTCATGGACCCTGTAAGCAATGATTGTAAAGCTGAAATCTGTTTCTCTCAGTGAGATTTGCCCTGCTTTGTGTCTTCTTCCCTGGAGATCTCCCCTGCTAGTGCCCCCATCGGGGGGAACACACGCATCACCATCTGTGGGAGGGAGTTCGGCTTTAACAAGAGCGAAAGGTTCGATGCCAGTCTCGTGGACGTCCATATTGGCGGGAACCCGTGCAAGCTGGAAGTGAGAGACTGCAGCAGCAATCGGTACGACGTTCATGTGATGCTACGTGCCGTCCTGGCTGTTTACGCGCTGTCCCCCCAGACCGGCCGTTACACGGCTGCACATTCCACAGCCTGCATTAACACAGAGACTCCACTAAGCACTTAATTACAAATGGCTGCCTTGAGTCCTTCAGCCAGTGAGTCGTATTAACATTCATTTTCTTAGCTCAAAAACCTCCGTGTTTTATAATTAACATATTCACAGTATCACCTTTGTTAAAATGCGGCGGGATAATCTTTCTGCCCACAGAATTGCTATTTTGTGGTTTAATGCAATTATCGTCGATTGCGGAGATGCTGACCTCATCTGAGAAAAATCATGCTCTACTTTGTTTTTTCACTGTGCTGGTTTGCAGGCTTGTTTGCACACCTAGTGCGGCGAGAACGCCGCTCAGTAACGGCGTCATCACGGTAAACAGCGGAGACAGCCAGGCTCACCGAGATGGCTTCTCGTTCGTGGTAAGACCTCGCACGTTCACGGATTGTCTCCTGCCCGTGTTCCCGTTGCACCTAAACTCTCCATCCACTTGCTGGCCTGCACAGGAGCCTATCATCACTGAGATCTTCCCTGACTTCGGGCCCAAATCCGGGGGGACGATGCTGACGATCCGGGGGGATTATTTGGACAGTGGGACGCTCAGACAGGTCTCCATCGGGAACGCCGCATGTCAGCTGCAGAGGTGAGGAAGCCCCGTTGGGTGTCATAACAGAGGCGTGGGCCTGATCTGAGCGGAATGGCAGCCAAACCGGGGAGGGTTTGCACGCCATGGGGGCCTGGCTGACACTCCTCCCGTCCTCTGCAGCGCCTCCTGCAGCATGTTGACGTGCAGGACCCCGCCCCACGGAGCCCTGGCCCAGGTACCTGTCTCGCTTAGCATCGACTCTGCCCCGATCGAGGCCCCCGGCACGTTCAACTACAATCAGGACCCCTTCATCGCCCACATTCAGCCGTCACGCTCCTTCATCAGGTGGGGGGGGATGGAGAGCCGCTCAAGCTCCTGGGGGGACGACCTCATTGCCGGCAAAAAAATGTACCCAGAGGGTCAAAATTATCACATTGTGGGGACATTTGATATAATATATTTCCATGACCACACGCACACTTTGGTGTTAATGACCCTGTACTGCAGTAACACCTCTGGGGATGGTGAAGAAGGATAGGTGTCCGTGTTGGGGGGGGTGGCGGGGGGTTAAGGCCTGTGTGTGAGAGCGTGTGTTTGGGGGGGGGTTAAGGTGTGTGTGTGTGAGAGTGTGTGTTTGGGGGGGTTAAGGTGTGTGTGTGAGAGTGTGTGTTTGGGGGGGTTAAGGTGTGTGTGTGAGAGTGTGTGTTTGGGGAGGTTAAGGTGTGTGTGTGAGAGCGTGTGTTTGGGGGGGGTTAAGGTGTGTGTGTGTGGGAGTGTGTTTGGGGGGGGGTCTGCTGGCCTAATCACCAGGCCAGGAAGTTCCCTAACAGCAGGATTCTCCATGGGCCCCCACAGCGGAGGCAGCACCCTCTCTGCACACGGAGCCTTCCTGCGCTCGGCGCTGCAGCCCCAGATGCTCGTCACACCGGCCCACGAAGGGAAGGTGTTCCAAGTGGTGAGTGTGGCGCCCCCTCCCCCCAGCTGAGGTGTGTTATTACTATTAGGCCCCCAGCGCAGAAGAAAAAACATCCGCCAGGAGAATCAAATGTGAAAGCCACCTACACACACACACAAACTATCACTACCATTATTTCAGTGTCTTTGCTGATGTTTACATTACGTTTTATTTATATAGTAGACACTTTTATCTCACATACTTTTTTGTGAAAGCAGGGTCAGCCAATCCCTGCAGCAGTTGGGGGTTAAGGGGCTTGTTCTGGGGTCCAAAAGTGACATCATAGTACCAGCCATGGGATATGAACCAACAACCTTCCGCTCATGGATTCAGCACTACACACCCACCCCTCATGTCCATCTCTGTGTCTAGCTCTATACCCCAGGTTCTTGTAGATGCTGCAGAGGCTGCCCTGGACCTCCTCGCTCCTCCCACACCTGCTTTATATGTTTCCATCAACACCCAGTGCGCCGAACAGTCACTGGAGTTTTATAGCCAGAGCAGCCTGATGGATCATCCGTGTATGTCTGCACAGCAGTGATTCGCATTGCTCAGCAAGCGTGTAAAGGGATGCTGTGCAGCTCTGCAGGTCGGAATGCCATGTCTGTGATCGGAAGGTCACTTGGTCAAATCCCTAGGTTTGTAGTGTGATGTCACTGTTGGGCCCCTTAACCACCAATTACTGCCTGACCCTGCTTTTTCAATTTCAATTCAATATGTGAAATAAAAAAGTAAAGATGTAAATATCTGTAGCACGTGTAAAGTAATAAAAATGTACTGTGTCTACACGTAAGTCAAGGGTTAAGGTGTCAGTAATGTGTGAGTTAAGATAAATGCGAGTGGTTTAAAGAACCGGAGGCTAGTGATTGTGTGGCACAGTAATTATGTGTGATGGTATGAAGTGATGAATGTGCAGGACCCACACGTCAAGTTTCTCCAAGTGCTGCTGGACCTCCTGACGCTTCTCAGTCTTTAGGGCACTAATGGACCTTCAGAGATTCAGCTCTTTCTTCAGGGTGTAAAAGGGTATCATAAAAAGTTCAATTATGCATCTTGGATTTCATTGCAGTTGTTTTGAAATTTAATAGCTTGAAACTTGCTCCAAATTCTCCCATGTTGGTGGGGGGAGGGATGCAGGCCTGTGGACTGTAGTTGTGGTTTTCTGGAGTCTTCCGTGAGATTGCCATTTTTCACAACTTCGGCCTCGTGGCTCGTCTGGGCTTGTTCTGTATGGACTTGGGAGATGTTTTCCCCAAACACACAGACACTGCTGTATACTGAGCCCATCCTCTTATCATGCGTCATCCACAAATGACCCTTTCATTCTCTATGGCTCCACCAGGTCCTCCAGGGTATTTTCAGAGCTCTGAGGACATTAAGGTACCAGCATTGCATGACTTAAAGCTGTCCTCAGGAAAGTAGAGGAGGTATATCAGCAAATGTGAGACAGCATGTACTGTGTAAGATTCGGTGCAGTATGATTCAGTCCTCTGGGTTATTGTTGTAGTAAAATGACAGTAATGAATGTAAGTTTATCTTCCATCTTGAAGGCACGATGTGAAGTACCTTCGTAATTTCTCTGAAATCCGATAACTGCTTAAGCACGCTGTGATGAATGATGTTTCTTGTTTTGTTTTTGTGTGGATTTCTGCATTGCAGACACCTTCTGTGGCGCTGTAATCAGAGCCGGTCGCCTCGCTTGGCTGTAAATCATGTTATTAGCTCAGGTGTGATTGCTGGAGGTGCCAAATTAGTGGTTTTTGTGTTGAGTTTCACACGTGCAGTGCACAATGGCAGTTTGGAAGGTGCCCTTTTTCAGCTATGGTTGTCTGTGTGCACCTAGAGAAACTGTTTACCTTTGATGCAGCTTAGCCATAGTTTAATGGACCTGCCTGGGTGCTTTCGTTAATTGTTAAGTGATGGGAGACACCAAGTCTAAGTCCAGATGGGTGGGATTCGTCGTCCTTTCTAACTAAACATAATAGTTTTAGTATGCTAAATAACCAGTTATTTGGATTTTCATGAGTTTCTAGTAGATTAACCCAAACAATGACTGAAATAGTTACCTAGTCTCATCCACAGTGAATTCCTAAGCCTGGCTTAACCAGTGTTAACCAAACACAGGAATAAGGTGCCGAGATGCTGGAATCCAGCAGTGTTTCCTTCCTAACTGATCTCTGATGGGCCACACCTGACCTCAGGCAGAGAGAGTAATTCATCAGGTAGGATAGAAATCCCACTGGATACCTACACTGCACACCACATCACACGTAATAAGCAGGCATTTGTACTGCATGCATGTGCACATCAGTCCTTTCACTTAGAGATGATAATAAGCAGCAGTGTTTGTGACCCATCTGGGCAGGGTATGTCTCTCTTGGTGAACGATAAACAAAATAAAACGACAGACAGACAGACAGACAGACAGATGCATGTATGCATACATCTTGAAGGAAATTGCAGTGTCTCCAGTAACAGTGTTTGCAGCTACACTTCAAATATTTACCTCTTACCAGCACAGACCTTGAATGGCTTAACTGGGACCTGGTACAAGTTTTGTCTGGAGAGACTGTGATCTCAAGCCAGTGAGGCTGCTGAACCAGATTGGCTAACAAAGTTAATTTCACTGGGGTTTATTTATCTGTTCTTGGGCACAGTTGCTCCTTTCTGTTACACAAACACGTGAAGCCTTTTAGAGAAATGACAAAAACACAACCTGTGGACAGGATGTGAAGCACGCCCTGTAAATGTAATGTAAGCGTAGATTCCATGTATTTTAGCAGCGGAATTCCATGTGGCTGGAGATCTAATGACTAGTGGTGGAAAAAAGGGGACAGATGATGTTTCCCTCGCTGGTGATTGTTCTTCATTCATAATGCACTGGCAGAGGATGTTTCCATCGGAAGTGTATGAGAAATGCGTCCATATATTCAACATCTCATGTCTGCCGGAGCCACATGCTGCTGTTTAAACGCCCTACTGATTTCTCCGACAGATGTTCAGGGCCCGTTCTGCTCAGTGTCGGCTCTCGTCATGGCTGTACATAGCAGGCTGTGGGATAAGCCCACGGTGGGTGGAACAAAACTGACATCATTGTTCTAAGAGGAGAACAGGGCCTGTAAATGAGGCTGGAGCAGGAGGGTCACTATTCCCAGCTGAAAGCTGATTGGCCCGCAGACTGCCCCGCTCCTGTCAATCACGTATTTGAAAAAATTCATTGGCTAATAATAAATTTAGCCCTTCTGTATGAGTTATGTCCTGTCTTATGCCCCTCCCACCTTAAAAAAATCCTAGAATCGCCCCTGGGCTGGAGGTTCTGGACACCTGCAGTGAGAACTTTGCCAAACCACGGTTCATACTCAGCAGGTGTGAGTCTGCATGAAATATAAGGAAAACAAATGAAAAGTAGAAACAGAGTGATTGCAGATGGTGGTCTTGTGATAAAATACCCCAGTAACCTGTATATGATATATGCGCCCAGCTTGCTGTCTCTGTTACCTGCACAGAACCATGTTACTCGTGCTCAGTGCTTAGCAGTCTAATGGTTTTTGCTTTCTATGCATCTAGACCTGCACGCTCAGCGAGGACAAACACGTGATCCTGTGTACCACACCCTCCTTAAAGGACCTCAAGCTTCAGCCTCCAGTGGTGACCAAGGTCTCCTTCGTCCTGGATGGCTTCTCGACCAAGCAGTTCAACCTGATGTACGTGGAGGACCCCAAGTTTGAGGAGTTCGAGAAGCCCACCGTCACCTCGAAGGGCAACAGGAATATTTTGGAGATCAAGGTAACTCAGTTTTCCCCCGATAGCGTGCTCAGGAAACAATATTCAATCAAAACAGGAAGCCGGCATTGTACTGTTTAATGCAATTTGCCATGCTTTCAACACTCGATCTGGAGGGGGGGGGCACGGATATTGTCACAGCTGCAGGGATCTGGTCAGATAAGGTCTGCACTGTTTGTGTTTTCTGCGGTTTTATTTGAACGTGACTAACATCAGGTCATCTACGGGAAAAATAGTGTTAGTCAGTCCTCGTTACTTAAATGTTTGGCCCAACACGTTTACAAGGCAAACCCTTTCAGGATATGTCTAACTTTCATGAAAACTCTTTGTCTGTGTGTGCTGATTGGTCGACAGTCAGCTCTTTCTTCAGCTGAGCTTAGGAATATGCGCCATGAGAAAGAGGCCGGGCCAGCTGGCCCTCTACAGGGAGCGAACAGGTGCAATGCCGAATCGTGTGTCCAATCCTAGAAGCCTGTGCTGTCATCGCAGGAATGCGATCTGTCCCTCTAATGCCGTTTGCTGTGTTAGGAAACCAGAACCAGGCAGTCTGAGCCAACCTTTATCTCTCCGAATGGCGTCAGAACCTCATTTCTATCATGTCTTATGCTTAAATTCTGCTTCATGTGCAATCGGTGATCAGGCAGGAATGGACCACTAGGCTTGAAATCTGAGGTCTTCCTTGGCAGGGGCAAATACAGGGACAGGGCTACAAGAGCACTGGCCCCAGCTGAAAGCTGATTGACCATGAGTGTGCCCCCTCCCCTGTCACTCACCTGTTCAAAGCACATCACTGGCTAATGATAAAGGCAGCCCCTCTGTATGAGTGATGGCTCCTGTTATGCCGTCCATCTCCTCCGCAGGTGCCTCGTGTGGACCAGGAGGCTGTGCGGGGCGAGGTCCTGCGCGTGAGCAACCGGAGCTGCGAGAGCATCTTCCTGGTGGGGAACACGCTGGAGTGCACCGTCCCGCCGGAGCTGAAGACTGCCACCAGGGAGCTGGAGGTGGAGGTGGGTCTCCCTGTGCCATGTTCCCCCAGAATCCTTCAGCACGTGTTATTTACCGGCTCTTCTGGCTGCTATCTTATACACCCATCCCTCCATTCATCCATCCATCCATCCATCACAATGCATTCATCCATCCATACACACATAATCCCTCCATCCATCCATCACAATGCATTCATCCATCCATACACACATAATCCCTCCATCCATCCATCCATCACAATGCATTCATCCATCCACACAGAATCCATCCATCCATCCATCCATCACAATGCATTCATCCATCCACACACAATCCCTCCATCTATCCATCCATCCATCACAATGCATTCATCCATCCATACACAATCTTACCATCCATTCATAAACAATCCCCCATCCATCATCCATCCATACATACATAATCCCTCAATCCATCCATCACAATGCATTCATTCATCCACACACAATCTTTCCATCCATTCATAAACAATCCACCCATCCATCCATCATCCATCCATCCACACACAGTCCCTTATCCCTCTTTCCCTGATGGAGAGCCAGGATGTACGGGAATCCTGGAATGCCGGTCTCACACACTGAGGGCAAACAAAATATAATGTTTTAGCTACTGCAGATTTCTTTACCCAGAGGACAAGCATGAGAAGCAGAGGCCCACACCCAGGGCCAGGAGCCCCAGTGCTGGTGAACGATGATCATCCAGACTTCTGGACTAGTGCTTTATATGTGCAGCTGCCTTCACTCTGACCAGCTCTGTGAAGATGCTGAAGGCAGCTGTAGCTTGTTAGCATGTGATCTGTGTGCGTGTGCTTACCTACCTTCAGGGGCGGGCATTTTCCCAGAAGGCAGATCCCGTCTCTGTGGAGTCAGATTTTTCTTGACTTACTGGTCTTTCTGACAAATATGCTGGCTCTCATGAACCGCTGTACTTCAAAGGATCAGACGCAATTTAATTTCCCGCCCACATGTAATAAGGTTTTCTACCGCTCAAGATGAAACGCAGCAATATCGCCCGCAGTGCGGTGGCCTTGACAGAAGTAACTTTGCCGAGATGATGAGCGATTACGTTTTTTCACCATTCCTTTGCTGACCGTTCATGTTGGTTTTAGGCAGAGAGGCTACGGAATACAGAACAAACCTGAATGGTAACACTTCTTATGTGTTCACATTCATCCTTATGCATCCCCCCGTCTCTCCCTGCATGCGTACAGTGGAAGCAGGCGAGCTCCTCCGTCATCCTGGGGAGGGTGGCACTGGCCCAGGGGCAGGACTACAGCGGCCTTCTGGGGGGGGTGCTGTCTGTCAGCCTGCTACTCCTGCTGCTGCTCGCCACCTTCATCTGGATGAGGAAGAAGAAGCAGATTGAGGGTGAGTGAGCGGCACCGTAACACCCACCCCCCCACACCCCCAAGTTATTTCACTGGTTCTACTTTAGTCAAGATTATTTTTAAATTATTATTTTTGAGCCTTTATTAATAATTTTCACCTGTCTTGGTGTCACACTGCTCTCCTGTCACTGTGTCACACTGCTTTCCTATCACCGTGTCACTGTGTCACACTACTCTCCTGTCATCATGTCACTGTGTATAGCTGCTCTCCTGTCACCATGTCACTGTACAGAGCTTCTCTCCTGTCACTGTGTCTCTGTGTATAGCTGCTCTCCTGTCACCATGTCACCATGTAGCTGTTCTCCTGTCACCATGTCACACTGCTATCCTGTCACCATGTCACCACGTAACACTGGCATCCCGCCTGCCCGTTGCAGATGTGGCAGTGGGGATGGTCTGGTGCGACGGTCGGGCTCACATCCCCCACCTGGACATGCTGGCTAATGCAAGGAGTATCAGCCCCACCAACGAGATGGTTTCCCATGAGTCAGTGGACTACAGGACTACCTTGCTCGAGGGTGCGCTTTTTTTTCCACACTCCTGCCTTTATGCACCCCGTTTAAAAAACGATCTTCTTTCATGCATGTCACCATCTTTTGTCCATTTGCTGTTCTTTCTGAAACATTAATGTAGTTTAATCCACAGGCTGGGCTCAGGTTTCAGACTTGTCCTTTGAATAAAGTCTTGGGCGTCCATCCTCCTTAGTTCAGTCTCACTCGAGTTCGCCTTTGACCCCTGTTCCACCTTTGACCTGTGGAGGGTGCTGTGTGGCTCAGTGGGTTAGGACACTTTACCAGTGATCAGGTGGCCATCGGTTCAAATCCCATGATTTCACCTTTGGGCCCCTAAGAAAGTTCCTTAATCCCAGTCGCTGATAAAAGCACATGCTATATAGTAATTGTGATTTTTGTAACTGTTCCAGACCAGAGCCCTGCCGCCTCGCAGGCCGAGTCCTGCAGGATGCCCCTGTACGTTCACTCGGAGCTGCCGGAGAGCGACCGGGATGTGGTTCTGCCCCTCAGGCCAGAGGGGGCCCACATCGACCTGGCGGGGCTGCCCCCCGAGCTCATGGCCGAGCTGCAGAATGTGGTCATCGCCTGCGAGGACCTGCTGCTGCACCTCAGTGAGGTCATCGGGCGAGGTGGGGACCCGCGTGTGAGCGCACGCACCACTGTCCGCCGTCTGCAGCGTGGCTGTGCCGCCAAGGTCCAGCAGCACAGATGCAAATCTCTCTCATACATTTTATGTATTTAGCACAGGCTTTATTTTATCCAAAGCTACGTGCAGTGCTGTGCAAACGTCTTAGGTGGTCAAAGGAAAAGCTTAAAGCTGTTTATCATGGCATTAAGTGTATATTTGCTCAGCAAAAAAGAACACAATTTAACTTTAGAACGTACACAAATTAGCAGTAACAATAAACTAACAAGCATTTCATCTCTTCTCCAAAAACGTTACTGAGATGTTGGAGGTGTTCATGAACACCACTGTGGTTCCCAAATCTTTGCTCAGGGGCAGCCCAGCCATTCCATGTATTTAACTTTTGCCACCAGTTCAATTAATTAACTTGGTTAAATAACCCAATGAAATACTGATTAGACACACATGGCATGCTAGTGAATTGAATAAAAAAAAATGTTAATTTAATGGATAATCGCTACAGATACTGGGCTGACTTACTGGGAGAGGTTTTGAAATGGGTAAACACACTTTGACTGACAACCATAGTTTTAGACAAACATGAAGAACATTGTTTTCTTTGATTCCGTTAGACTATTGTGCAGTACTGTATGTCTGAGAGATGAAGGTCAACCAGTCCGTGGAGGAATTTGGGGCTAAAAGCCTCACTCAAGGGTTTAATGGTGAAATCACTCGGCTGGTCCTGGGTTTTGAACCAACACCCTTCTGATCATAGGCACAACAGCCTAATCCACTGAACCACACAGCACCCCCCTGCTGGCTCTGAGAGAGAGATGGTGTGGTGTTTCAGTGATGTCTCTGCTAGCCGTCCCGGGCCAGCCAGCCTATGGGCCTCATTACCACTCCATAAGGCATCTCCTTTGTCCGGCTGCTGCAGATAAACTTCTGCCCACGTCCGCGTGTGATGTGGGGCTGCGTGGTGGAGGGCCGGCACTTTGTGCGGTGTCACATGATTTGCCACCGTCTCGGATTGCAGGCCCATTGTGCTAGATGCAGTAACCCGACACTGCTGGCATGTGCGGAACGTGATCTCAGCCTAGGAGATGCTTCATGCTTTATTATTTTTATGTGTGTGTATAAAGCTGCCCTACATCACCGTGCATAATGAAATAAGAGCCACATCTGGGCCTCCTGTTGGCATCTGTGTCCACACATGCAGAGATCTGCTCCCTCCCAGCAAACATGCAGAGCTGTGCTCCCTCCCCACATACATGTGGACCTGTGCTCCCTCCCAGCAAACATGCAGAGCTGTGCTCCCTCCCAACAACACGCAGGGCTTTGCTCCTTCCAAACATACATGCACGCCTGTGCTCCCTCCTAGCAACCAGGCAGAGTTGTACACCCTTCCAGCATACATGAAGGGCTGTTCCCTGTCCCAACATACATATAGAACTGTGTTCCTTTCCAGCATACACACAAAGCTGTACTCCCATCCATGCAGAGCTATTTATGTTTGTGTGTGTGTGTGTGTGTGTGTGTGGATCATGTAAATATTACATTGTTAGGACCAAATGTTCCCACAATGCGATAAAAATCTGTTATTTTGACGTGTTGGGGACCACCTATTCGGGTCCCATAAAAGGAAATTCAAATTGCTATGAAACTGGGACTGTAATCAAAAAGCTAAAAATGCCAAGAGTCTTATACTTTGTTTGGTTACATTTGGCTATAGTTAAGGCTGGGTAGGGGTTAAGGTTGTCATTGTAGGGATTAGGGTATTTCCAATAGAAATGAATGAAGAGTCCCCAGAAAGATAAAAAAAAAACAAATGTGTGTCTTTATGTGTGTGTGTGTGTGTTCATGACCCCTTCTGTGTCATCCAGGACACTTCGGCTGTGTTTTCCATGGGACTCTGTTGGACAAAAACGGCCTCAAGCAGCACTGCGCTGTCAAGTCCCTCAACAGTGAGTACCAGTCAGGATCGCGACCCACAGCCCTGCCGGTCACGGGATCAAGAGAGCAGCCCTACTGGTCACAGGATAGTGACCCACAGCCCGGCTGTTGCAGAACTGCTCCTTGCTCCTCTGTATCTGGGGAGACTGATACAGAGATTCTTTTTCATTAGAATTCATGTTGCAAAATATATTTTCGATAAGCTTGCCTAGTACATTGAGTATACTAGGCACATACAACAGCTTTAGAATTGAGATTTCAATATTATTGTAGCTATTTTGTTCAAGTATTTTTCTTGAATAGAAAGGGGTAAAATAATGGTGCAGTTTGGTTATTACTTATTAGTCAGGATTTATAAATATATCCAAGTCTTAGCCGCAGGTTGACTGCTGCAATCTTGTTTTGCTAAACTTTAATTGGGCTTGTTGTTCTTTGTCGAGTTGAGTGAGAACTGTAGAAATTTGGGGATTTGAATGGGGGGTAAGCGGACCTCTTTGCCGGTGTCGCCCAGGGATCACAGACCTGCAGGAAGTGTCCCAGTTCCTGAGGGAGGGCATCATCATGAAGGACTTCAGCCACCCCAACGTGCTGTCGCTGCTGGGCATCTGCCTGCCCCCCCAGGGCTCCCCACTTGTGGTGCTGCCCTACATGAAGCACGGTGACCTGTGCAACTTCATCCGGGATGAGAAGCACGTATGTGTGGCCAGCGTGCGTCCCCGAGGTGCAGGACACCCTCGGGACGGCGCAATGTGGTGTCACAGTGACAGTGTGGCTCCACCATAACGTTTTACTTAATACAGAATTATATGAACTAACAGCCGGAGGTTCCGTCCTTCCCTAAAATGAAATAACTGCACGGTACTTAAAGATATTAACTGGTTGACAGTTATCAATACAGTTTTGACCACAAATGGCACATTTTGTCATTTCATTCATCATTTCATTTCCTTTCATTTTCCTGCAGCTGACCTCTCTGTTTCTGATTTGCTCTGTCTCCCTGAGCTGCTTTTCACTTCTCCTTCTCTAAAACATTCTTTCATCTTCACAGTCCTTTGTCTTCCGTTCATAACAAGTTTTGACTGAAAGCTTTGCTTTCTGTCCTGATTTTCTGCTGCTGCATCCTCAGCGCCATAAATACTGAATTTTTGAACTATTCTGCAGTTGCTTTTTGTCTGTCATGTGTGTTTCATGTGTCTGCAGTCTGATCGCATACGCAGGTGAGCACACTGCCTGTGTCTGACCTCCGACTGTCGCTCTGTCTGCGCAGAACCCCACGGTCAAAGACCTCATGGGCTTTGGGCTGCAGGTAGCCAAAGGCATGGAGTACCTGGCCAGCAAAAAGTTTGTACACAGAGACCTGGCAGCCAGGAACTGCATGTGAGTACCGGCCAGCCACAAAAAGCACCCCCATCATGGTCCCTCTTTTCATACCCTTTACAGGAAGTCAGTTTGGTCCCTGAATTACCTCATTTCCTGCACTCTACTGCGGGGGGGGGG
>JAODUD010000001.1:8156481-8174165 GCA_026784285.1 Stomatorhinus walkeri | reverse complement strand
CCCCCCCCCCCCCCCCCCCCCAGGCTGGATGAGAGCTACACGGTGAAGGTGGCCGATTTTGGGCTGGCACGGGACGTCTACGAGAAGGAGTACTACAGCGTGCACAACAAGAGCGGCGTCAAGCTGCCTGTCAAGTGGATGGCGCTAGAGAGCTTGCAGACACACAAGTTCACCCCCAAGTCAGACGTGGTGAGGAGCTTTACCTCCGGGCCAGAGATGCTCCGTACATCAAGTCTGTCTGTTCAAGTCGTTAGACTGGTCACACTGTGCTCTGTGTTTTTAGGGCTAAAGGTCACCAATACTTTTGGAAACAACACAGCAGTGTCTCTGTTTTAGACGTTTCCTTACCTTCATTTCAACAATGTCTAAAGCACTGTGGACTGTCTGTTGGAGAAGATTACAATTCAACAGCTGCAGATTCGCCTAGGGGAAGATTTAGGAACGGCGCCTTTAAATCTATGAATCAGAAGATAGTGAACGCTGTAGCATTTCAGCACATTCTTTAATTTTTCAGCAGTTGACATAGAGACCCGTTTAGGCTCTCTATATGAACATATCCAATTTATGTCAGAATGATAAAACAGTAACAGAGTATCTCTGAGCATCACCAAGTTGGTTGAAACAAAATCTTGGTCTGGATATTTACTTTCCTGAACTATCTATCCCTGGCATTGGTGAAAACGTAATGTAACTGCAGAAGTATGTGAGTAACTGCAAGAACATGTGAGTAGCTGTGGGGGTGTGCTAGTAATTGCGAGGACATGTGAGTAACAGTGGGAATATCTGAGTAACTGCGGGGTTGTTTGAGTAACTGTTGAAATGTTTGAGTAATGACAGCAATGTGTGAGTAATTGTGGAGACAGACAAGTAACTGAAATACGAGTAACTGAATACCTTTGGAGGCTTGTGAGTAACTGCAAGGACAGGTGAATAACTATGGGGGCATGTGAGTAATTGCTAGGATGCATGACTAACTGTGGTGATGTGTGAATAATGGTGGCAGTGTGTGAGTAACTGTGGAGACTGACAAGTAACTGGGGATGTGTGAGTAACAGTGGGAATGTCTGAGTAACTACTGGGATGCATGAGTAACTGGTGATGTGTGAGTAATTGTGTCAGTGTGAGTAACTGGAGACTGGTGAGTAACTGTGGGGGCTTGTGAGTATGTGTGGGGATGTATATGTAATTGGGGACAGGTGAATAACTGCAGGGATGTGTGTGTAACTGTGGAGACACACATAATTACAGGGACACATGAGTAATTGTGGAGTAACCATGGAGATGTGTGTGATTGGTCCCATGCAGTGGTCTTTTGGCGTGCTGCTGTGGGAGTTGATGACCCGTGGAGCCCCTCCTTACTCCGATGTCAGCTCCTTCGACATCACCATGTTCCTCCTGCAGGGGCGCCGTCTGCTGCAGCCAGAATTCTGCCCCGACTCCCTGTAAGAGACGCACAACATCCATATTAAACAGGAAAGGACTGTACAGATTATTACCTGCAACCTGAAAGCGATTGTCCTATATTACCCCAAATTCCCTATGTAACGAAATCTTTGATGATCATTTTCCTGGTAAATCGTCATATTATAGCCATTTCTTAAATCTGTTTTTGAATAATGCCGGAAATGCTGTAATGTATAGTGTACTTTCCATAGTGGTGATTTTGCTTGTCGCCATGCCGACCATCACTAAATGCCTTACCTCCATTTGACTGCAGTATAACTCTCAGAATTATCGTTTGCTAGGACACTAAAAAGGTCTCCTCGTTTCCAACAGGTATAACACCATGATTGAGTGCTGGCACCCCAAGCCAGAGCGGCGGCCCACGTTTGCAGAGCTCGTTTCCAGCATTACTGCAATTTTCTCCAGTTTTAGTGGAGAGCACTATGTCCTCCTGAACACAGCGTACGTCAACATCGAGAAGATGGCACCCTACCCCTCTCTCATTCTTCCCCACTGTCAACTGGAGCGAGAGTGTTGCACTTGAGACGTTCAAGTTCATGGGGGCGTCAGGAACAGATCAAACAAAAGTCTCTGCTTGAGATTCTCAAGGCTTGTGCCAGATGAAAGAAATAACTACATTTTCCAGGTGACTGAGAGACGCTGGAGGCGAACCCTGCAAAGATCATCGAGGAGCAGAGCTACAGTCAGCCTGAGAGCTTGGAATGAATAATACTCGTGATTAATTTCTGCTGAGTAGTCCCAGGAGGGACTGGCATATCACTGCCAATAAGAGCGGCCCATCTGCCAGAGTTGAGTCCTGCTCGTCACATACCACATTCCAGCTCTGCCTGGTGCTGCTGAAAGCTCTCCTGAGAGCTGTTATTCATAAGCAGCTGTTGTTGGCTTGGAGCAGTCAGAGGGCTTATATGGACAGGAGATATTAGACTGCTAATGATCTTCACGGTAGTCAGTGATCACTATTATCAGTCCTTATCTACCAAACCTGCCACATATGCTGTACTATTCTTAGATGTCATTTGGTCCACACTGACTCCTTGGTTCCTTCTGAACTTTGTGTCTTCTGTCAGGGTCTTCAAGCATCCAAAGGGCATGATCATTGTTGTGACACATATACTGTAGAATGCAAGTAATAATCTTACAGTACAACTTTATATTTTGTGTCATTATTTCCAAAGTTCCTTTGATCTATTTTTCATCATGCTATTGTATTTCAAGCAGTCTATTGTGACATTTCAGACCCTGATATCATGGTGAATCTGGAGGTTTCTGTCTCCAAGAAGCAGACATTTTCATTTGTAAATAAAAATGTGTACGTAGCATGATCTCATTCAAAAGTAAGAGTGTCGTTTTACTATAAAGCATGAACTATGGCCATTGGGATCATAGAAGTGGAACAAGAATATTTCTGTTCTAGCAGGTAATCAGCATCTTATGGCTTTATTGAAGCTTTTTAAACGTCAGTATGTAGCTGTAGATGTGCTTGGTACATATTCCTGTGTCATGTGGTCAGTATGCCTTCATGCAATAAAGATGACTTGTACAGATACTGCCAGTGATCAGTGTTCATGCTGGATGATTGAATCAGGGAAGAGATCCCTGTGATTCACTCATAAGAGCAACACTGTTCTTCAATTTCAGTGGGGTGGGGGGTTCAGATTTGACAGGTAAGATGCAGCTTCAGAAAACTTCCTGTTTGTCCAATGACCCCTGGAACCTGTCTGCACTATTTCTTTCCTATTTTTTGTCATTACCGTATTGATTTCTGGCCATCAGAATTTTTTTTCGGTGTAATATTTTTACTTGGTTTTTCCAGCCGTTTCATTTACTCCCCCAGTATAATCTTTCATTTGGTAATGTAATGTTTGCATGTGTTATGAAGCATCAGCTGCTTTGATATCAGCTGGCTGTTCTGCCACTTGCCAAAGCCTATTTCTTTCACTGTGGTCCTATGTCTCCCAGTATATTCCTATTTCTTCCAACACATTCCAATTTCTCACAACGTCCTCCCAATACGTTCATGTTTCTCATAATGTGTTCCGATTGTGTTCCAACATGTTCTTATTTCAACTAATGTGTTCTCAATTCATTCCTGTTTTTCCCAAAGAGTTCCTCTTTCTCCCAATGCGTTCTCAATGCATTCCTGTTCCTCCCAATGTGTTCCAATTTCTTCTAAAGCATTCCTATTTCACTCCTGTTTCATGTTATCAGTGGTGCTGAATTTATTTAAGTCGACATTTAAGTCTAATAGAGATCAAACATGCTTGGGGAACATATGTACTCTGGACACCAGCCACATTTCAATCAAATCAGAATCAGAATTACTTTATTAATCCCCGTGGGGAAATTCTCTTTTATACTGTACTTCTGCATAAACATACTTGCCCAATTTATTCAAAAAAAGACTTTATTTTTAAGGCTGTCTGCCCTCATCTGATCTAAAGTTAAATGTACACTCATAGCATAATAATTCTTTTGTATAGGTAGATAGGAATTCTTACGTTTTCGCATATTCCATCATGCTCCTATGTGACACACTGTAAGGTGAGAGCAAAATTTTGGGTCAAAGTGCAGGATCCTCCATTTATCCGGCACCCTGGAGCCTTGTTCAAGGGCTCAACAGTGATATGTGACTCATCTAGAGACCATGGGATCGGGACCAGCGACCACCCAACTCCTAACCCACAGAGCCGTACACCTCCATGACTTTTTACTGAAAATCTGATGAACGTACCGGGACAGCTAGCTTACCGTACTGTAACGGCATACGGTCAGATTCAGAACACTGTAAAAAATACTGGGTGCTGTTAATGTCGACTGCTGCCGAAAATTAATTGTTCGCAGAACCGCCCTGTCACGAAATCGCTGCCCCCGGCATCCCGCTTCTTTCAAGCAAAGGGATACAGTTTCACTGTCTGACCTCCAAGCCCTCGGAGGTCTGAGCAACTTACCACATAGTTGTTAAGAACGCGACCACTAGCAGACCAAGATGCAGATGGAAGAAACAGGTGCTGACTGCTTTTAACAGGCAAATAGATTTTTAAAAACACTATTTAACACACGTTCACTGAATGCTATTAATGCTGCACTTTGTCTGTTGATATGTAGAGTTCTCTTACTAGATTCTTGTCTTTTTTTTTCTTTTTTGGAAGACACGGTGCAGCTCCTGCTCCAGTACTGCTCACTGGGCATTCACTGGAGGCTCCGCCCAGCTGCACTTGTGCCCAGCAGATTCCTTGACCACCATATGCTTCTAATGCTATTTGCCTCACTTGTATGTTGCTTTTGATAAAAGCATCTGCTACATAAAAATAAGTGTAAATCAATGTAGGAGAGCTATGAAATATTGGGGGAAAATACTTAAACATTTACAAAATAGTATTTAGACAGAAGGATCTGCGTCTCCAGTGCATATTCCCCAGATTTTGAGAACATGTGGTGTCATGTCAAGCAGAGTTGGGTAATTCAGGCCCTGAGAGTAAAAATCCAGACCGGAATTTTGTTTCAACCAACCAGTTGAGTACTCTGTGACTGTGACTCTTTCTGCTCAACTGGTTGGTTGAAACAAAATCTTGGTCTGCACTTTTACTCTCTGGACCTAAATTACCCAACATTGTGTCAGGCATTTGCTATGATGATACCTATATTATTTACATTACCTTCATGTATAATAAATGCATTATTCAAAAAGTCATAATACAGCTCTATGTCATACACCTAAACATGGAACTAATGCCTTATTACCTTATGTTGGTTGTTCAATATTTTCCCTGCTGTTTTTCCATTGGATGCTTCCTCAATAAATAAACAAATAACAGCTGTTCGCTACACCAATGCCCAAATGGGAGACTTTTAGCAGAAATGCCCAGGAGGCAATACTAAAACCGACCAGGAGAGGGAGGCACTCACCACAAGAAAGGAGTGGAAGAGCAAAGTACACAAGAGCAGACAAATTTAGAGACATGTCAAGTGTCTCTCTAGATAAATTATTCATCCATCTGATAACTGCTTATCCTGGTCAGAGTCACATATGACAACAGAGGAGAGGAACCAAAATGCATGAATGAATGAATGAATGAATGAATGAATGGTGAGGGAGACTGAACTGTCGAACCACTACACAGGCTCGGGCAGTCGCATTTATTTGGAAAGGCACTGACATCTAGCGGCAGAAACTAGCTATAGCTTGTTTTAGTACGGGGTAAATAATCACTTTGTAAAACAGTGTCGACTTAGGAGCGTGAACCAGGAAAAACGGGATGATTTAAAATTAATGCACGCACCATACTGTGATGGTGACTTTGTGAGCACATGCACGCTCAAAGCTGCAGAAGCGTCAGTCAACACAAGTTGGACGAGAAATGTGGTTGCAGACAAATTGAGACCTCGCCTGTTTCCGTGTGTTTTCTTTATGCAGCACCACGTAGCGAATAACCGCGTGATTATCAATATCAGCAGCACCACATGCCACCTTCTGAAACCGAGAGTGCAAGTGAAGAATTGTCTACTTGGAAATGTCACACGTCATCATTTGTTGCATTTATTTGTTTGACTGGCGCATTTGTTTTTGAGGGTAGCCTATATGATGTCATTTTGAATGTGCACTCAAAGTTGGACTGGGTGCGGTGTGGTCAGTTAGCTGCAAGGCGATAGATTAAACAGATAGGCAGGTGAACAGAAAGAACGAGAGAGAGAGAGAGAGAGAATTATTTCACCCAGGGGAAAATTCGTTCCCAAAGAAACTTAAAATAATTACAACCACACATAACTAAAACACGTACAAAACATTTTTAAAATATTTAAAAATAAACATTTTTATACTCCGGTTATGGGATATGTCTGAAACGTACGTGGTACCGAAAATTATTTTCGGTTAAAAATACGGTTATCGCACGGACTGTCTATTATCGAGTTGCTTTGTCTTAAAAATCATTGAGAATACAACAGTCTGGCCAAAATATAAATTCCTATGTCATATTTTATTTGTGGTAAAATATCACGGCTAGAATTCATTTGTCTAGAAGAGCGATATCAGCCGTATAGCGTGATTTGGGCCATGTCCTGTCATTGCCATAGCGAAACAATGCTTTACCGCACACAATAAAGTCGCGCACAGGTGGCCGCTCCAGCCAGCGCATCCGCGAGCTGCTTCACTCACCTCCTGCGCGGTCCAATGATATGCGCCCGTGAGGCGTCCGCGCGCGGCGCCGGGTCCCGCCCCTCGGTGGCGTCACCCCGCATTCAGAGCGAAGATGGCGGATCATGAGGAGCAGTTAACTGACGACGAGAAGGTAGGGATGCTCTGTTTCGACATTTCATTAACCGGGGAAGCGCCTCCTTAAGAGACGCGGCTGTTTACATCGAGTGCCCCCTCAGTTTGTCATTATACGAGTTAGGGGCATTAGAAAGCTGCTGGCTACATCGTCGTCGGTCTTATTTTTATCCCCTCGGTCTGCCGCCCCACTTCCGCTCCAGTCTGCGAGTCTCAGACGGAGCCCCAGCGCGGGGAATCTCCGTGAGCTCCAGCTACTGAAACTGGAACGCCCGCGCATCTGTAGCATTTGTATGTTTCGATGTGCCCCGAATTGCTGCTGCTCGGGCCGTGCTGCCACTAGCCTGCCTCTGTATGTATGAGCAGCGCCTGTCCATGCAGACACCAGTTTGCAGGGTGAGGCTCGCCCGTCTCGACGAGTCAGGCTCGGCGGTCTCCCCGTATGAGGCCGGGGGTGCGCTGTACGGGATTAGAGATTCCTCTTAATATTACGAGGCCCCTCTCTCCTTCCATGTTAACTATTAATTCATGTTTTTCCCTCCTGTACGCTGTTACAGGTCACTCTTGACATGCCGATTCATGTTCATTCATGGTTATTTCCTCCTTCCTCTTACGGAAGATAGAAATGTGCTGTGGAATTACGAATTACGAGCAGAGAAATACATGATTTTGACACGAACAAAGCAAACACCACAAAGTATTTTTGTTGTGCAATTGAAGGTTTTACTGCAACTGTGACCAAATGCAGCCCCTCATGAATCTGTGCTGAATCATTGCAACTGAATTAGGATGTCTGCGATTCCCATCTTTACATGAGCATAGAGAGACGTTTTTCAGTAGTACTTCATGCGCACGGGTTTTTAATTTTAAATGATTTTTTACCAATATTCACAATGCCTGGAACTACTACTAGAAGTACATTATTAATTTACATTGGCATGACACCACTGTGCGTAAATCGCCAGAGCAGGTGACCATGAAGGATTCCACGTTTCTGAACTGGTTCGGAAATTGCTGTATTAACTCATTTAAGGCATATTTGATGTGCAAGTTCAACTTAATTGCCACATATTATAAGGCAAGCGGCTTCTAAAATCATAAAAGTTACATGTGGTGTTCTCGCTGTAGGTGATGTTCTGCAGAGAGGAATGTAAGACCTTAAGATATGTGACATGTAGGAACATGTCCGTCTTGCAGCTTAGGTATTTAGACAGGAAACTTTAGAGGTAGACCAATATGACTGAAGAATCACCCATTGATTTCATATACTGGAAGAAGTGTAAAGCCATTCCACTTAAACTTTTTTCACACCAGACAGATGATCACCAGGAATAGGCTATTGATCCTTTTTGAATGAGTGTAATTACTCTATATTTAGCAATAGTGATTTATTGCAAAGTTGTGTGCGATTCTCACTCGAATCCTCCAAGGTAATTTAATACAAGGTTATATATGACACTCTGGAAAAATTAGCCAGCTGAGTACCCTGCTTAATGTGTGTGAGGATCGTGGCATGCATTCAAACCATCCTGGGCATTTAAGATGTACGCAGAATCACTTAATTTGCTCCTAATCCAAATTTACACAGATGGAGTTTTTCAGAGAAAAGTGTTTCAGGGCTCCCATGTGTGACAGCTTGAAAGCTACTGTTTGCATCTATTTATGATGATGTGTGGGTATATTTCAAACAGTTTTTTTGCATTATATCAGTAACAGTGTGCCCTTAGACCTCGTTTTACAATGGTCACTTTTGACCAATCTCTTTCCTCATTTTCAAAGGGGCGTGTTTTGACAGTGTTCAGTCCTCATAGCTTAGTCCTCATTTTAAAAAGACACACAGAAATATTTGTTCAGGTACTGGGTCAGCGTGGTAGTGAATGTTGGCACATAATGCCAGCTCTCAGATGCTACTGGGCTGCCCAGCCAGCTGTGTTTCCGAGTATAAAACAGATGTGACACGGCTTGGCCAGACGTGCCGCCTGACTGTCCACGTGACTCCCATCGTCCCACCGTGCTGGTGCAGCAGTAAACATGGTCCTTGAACAGCGCTGTCCCTGTACACTGAGCTGAGTGTTCTCTCCCATTTCAGAATGATTAATGGACCGGCTTTAAGCTTTGGATACAAACACGCCTTTACTATCCTATGAGCCTAAAGTTCCGTGTTTCCCTCGGTGTAATTTAATTCACCCCAGTCAGATGGTCCTTCATCCTGGTCTGAAGTGGAAATTTACAGACACACAAATGAGCCCGGCCTCTCAAAAGCCGATAGAGCCGGCTGGAAGTCATTATGACGTAGCTTTGGACACCCAAAAATTTGGCTGATTTCAGGTTTATCCCTTCAAAAACTTATACTGGGAGTACTGGGCTTGTCTAGGTGACTTTTATTTAGTGTTTAATCTTCTGTAGATAAGATCCAACTACCCCAATATCTGTGCTCCTGTTCATACTTTTTCAATAAGGAAACGTTTGTTTAAACCTAAAACCATCGCAATTAGTGGAAGGCCCCGAATGAGCACCTAGGTAATGGCGGCCCTTCGTCACTCTGTCGCCATGAGGTGCTCTCTGGGCTCCAGCACTCAGGCTGAAACAGCAGAGAAACCAAACTGCAGCTCTTTATCACGGGAACAATGGCTGCCTTTCTGTTGACCCCTTTTGAGAAACCAAGGCTGAGGTCTTGGTTCAGATGAACAGGTCCACACAGGATGTCTGCCAACTATGAAGCAGTTTCAGTATGTGAATGGAATCCTGCCTCATCAGAATCAGAAATATCTTAGGCAAGTATATTAAACAGTGTAAGATACAACAGGCAAGACAATTTACAAGTGTGTACATATGAAATCTTTACAAGTACTATTTACACTGGACTGTCTACCGAGACTCAGAAGCAGCATGGGATGAAATTTAGAGTGATATAAATAAGTAGTGAATGTAAGTAAATAAGGGCAATGTTAGGGAGAGTTATGCCGCTCCTACAGCTTAGTCCCATTACCCAAATCTCATACATTTGGTGACGGGTGCAATCCATAATGCAGTATAATGTGATAGTTGGGATACAATAGCAGAGAACTAATGGTATTTCAAGCAACACGAGTTAGTCCCTTTCAAACTGTAGTCATGTTTTGCTCTGATTGTAATTCTGTTACCATAGAGCTAGCTGTGTGTAATCCCAGCTGAGCAAAGTGCACAGTTACTGTTGATGAGGGACACTGATGTGGGATGAAACCTGTCTTCCTTTAACTGGCAAGTGTTTCTCTTTCTATAAGGCAAGCCACTGTACCCCCCCACATGTACGGTCATGCGTTCCATTGCTCCTGCCACACAGACGGTTTCACTGCGACAGGAAGTTTTGCAGCAATAGTGTGATGAATGTGCATAAATGGCTGTCGACAGATACACCTCCTAGGGTGTCATTTGTATTTTATTTTGCAGACACTTTGATGCAAAGCAACATACTTTTTTTGAAAAGGCAGGGTCAGACATTTCCGGGAGCATTAAAATGACCCTGCTGACTGTGGGATTTAAACCAGCACCCTAACAGTCATAGCTATGGCCTAACCCAGGGGTATCCAATCTTATCCGCAAAGGGCCACTGTGTGTGCGGGTTTTCACTGCAGCTCCCTAATTGTATTACTAATTAGAGGACTGATTGGCTGAAGTGTCAATCACACCTGGGTTTGAACAGCTGACCTACAGGTTATCCCAAAACCCTGCATACACACCGGCCCTTTGCAGATAAGATTGGACACCCCTGGCCTAACCTAAGCCACACACTGGCCCTCACTCTGTAATTCAAGACATTTTTAGTCTTTTAATTAGAGTGACTTGGGCAGTCTTGGGCCATGTTTTGTCAAATACTATTTGTGTCTTGTCTTAGAATTATTACCTTGATCTTAAACAGATTTGTCCCCTTTGAGGATTAACTTCCTGTTTCACATGGCATTGGCTCTCTGATGTGTCACCGGTCACGTTAGCTCCCGTCGCTACATCTCACTGCTCTTACCTCGTTACAGGTGCGCATTGCTGCAAACTTCATCATCCACGCCCCTCCTGGAGAGTTCAACGAAGTTTTCAAGGGTGAGTTTGGAGCCCATTACCCGTGGGGGAGGTGTCAGGCGGGTATGATGCACCCCTAGTGCAGGGGGGGTTTGTCTCATGGAGCTCAGAAGGTTATGACTATAAAATATTCATAAACTGAATCAGATTTGTAGATTAATTTTAAATCATTATTGATCAGGTGTCCAGTTCCTCACATGCTAAGAGCAGGTTTTCCATTAGTTACTCAGGGCCAGGTTAGCCGCAAGCCCGCAGCTACATGTGCAGTACGGAGGGAAACCCCCAGAGGGAATCCCCCGGGAGAGGTTTCTCTGGAGCTGGAATTACCCTTAATGACCACAGCAGGGGAATTCCTGCACGTCTGGGGTGTCGATGAGGATCCTGCCACTACAATTAAATTCCACTCTAGGTTACCCTCTGCGGCATTGTGGTGCTTGCTGTAATTAAGTGGCCGTTGCCTGTGTCTCTGTCTCTGAATGGCACACTGTTGCGTGTCGCACGCTGAAGTGAGGTGTGTGGGTGTGTTAGTGTGATCTCTCTGCTTTCAGATGTGAGGCTACTGCTGGACAATGATGATCTTCTCAGGGATGGAGCAGCGCAGTAAGTTCACAGCTACTGTAGCGTGTCATTATGAATGCAGCATAAATATCTCGGCGTTTAATGCTGCTTTGTTCTGTGGTTTTTCTTAAAAGTGCATTTGCACAATACAACGCAGACCAGTTTACACCGGTTCAAATCACGGGATACAAAGAGCAGGTATGTGAAATACGAATCGCGTCGCGCTGTTGAACCAAATCGCACTTTTCATACTGTAACGCTATGTTACATCCCTCGGAATCGTCTCCAAATATAGCTCCTGTCTTAAGTTATTCAGTGGTGGTACTTAATGGACCAGTAAAAGTGCGACAACGTGAATGGTAAATGTCTCCAGTCTTGCGAGATGGTGATGCTGATTCTTCTCCTCAGGTCTTAATTACAGAGCATGGCGACCTGGGCAATGGTCGCATTCTGGACCCCAAGAGCAAAACTTCCTTCAAGTTTGACCACCTGAGGAAGGAGGCGAGTGACCCCCGACCCCATGATGTGGACACCAGCATCGAGAGCTGGAGAAGCGCCGTGGATGCCGCCGTCCGCACCTATGTCAAGGAGCACTACCCCAACGGCGTCTGTACTGTAAGTACGGAGTCTGCCCCGTAAGTGCGGCCTTCTGCCTGGGGGGGTGCAGTAGAGTGAGGTGGGTTTCAGGTGCTGTGTTTTTGAACATGCTCTCCAGTGGCCTGGTAGTATGGAACCCAGATCAGCAACTCTGGAGATTCCAGGTTCAGTATCTACTGATGATTGTGTGTTGATTAGGCAGTCGTCAGCAGACTGTACCAATCTTCCTGCGGGCTATATTTTTGGGAGGTGGCGCGTGGCTTAGTTGGTTAGGACGCTACCCCTGTGATTAGAAGGTTGCTGGTACAGATCCCAGACCTGGCAGTGTGATTTCAACATTGGGCCCCTGAGAAAGGCCTGTAATTCCCAATTGCTCCACTGCCTGCCCATCTTTCAATAAGTGCATGGTAAATAAATACTGTAAATGAATTTTGATGGAAAATCAAGTAATCAGACTTGTGTTGTTGTTCCTCTGATGTCATTTAATAGATATATGGGAAAACTATCGACAAACATCAGACTATCATCGTGTGCATCGAGTGCCATCAGTTTCAGCCCAAAAATTTCTGGTATGCTCTGTGCTCATCACTACCTTCCCGTGTTACAGTGATGGAACTGCTTTTCTTTATTATTTTGTTACTATATTACTTTGCCATGACAGAACATGTGGTCTGATATGCAAGTGAATTCAACACTGGCTGATAGAACAACCTGCAGGTGTTTTTTTTTAACTTGTTTTAACAATTGGACCCTTTTCAAATGATGGCATGTTCTTTCATACCTGTACTGTATAGGAATGGGCGCTGGAGGTCCGAATGGAAGTTCACCATTACCCCTTCATCTACTGAAGTGATGGGAATCATGAAGATCCAGGTATAGGAACTAAGTCTTGCTGCTTTTTCTTTATGGCCCTGTAGACATCTTCAAAGGCTTCCTTATGTCTGGGGGGAAAAAAAACTCACTGCTGTTAAGGTAGCAAGACAAGCCAACTTGTAGTGGTTCAGTCAGGAAATCCTGTGAAATCCTCAGCCTCCTCTGGTGAAGAAATACAACAGGGTACATGTGGCAAATATGACAGAAACCAGAACATGTTTTGATCAAGTCAGATGTTCCATAAATGAACAATCTGGCCTTAGATGTGCTTTTCTTTCCTCTTGGGTGGTAGGTCCACTATTATGAGGATGGAAACGTTCAGCTGGTGAGCCACAAAGAAGCTCGGGAATCGATGACTGTCTCGGTGCGTATGTCACAAGCGTGCGGCTAAAAGCCAGAAGCCCTCGTTGAGTCTTTGGGAGTCCCTTCTGTGTGAAACATCGGTCTCTGCATGTTAATTCAATTGCATTCATTACAAATTCTTAATTGATTCAGGATTTAAGTGTTTATTTCTGCATTAGACCCAAGAGAAGACGGCAAGTGAATTCGTGAAGATAATGGAGGCTGCAGAGAATGATTATCAAGTATGTTTTCTGAAATCCGTAAATTCTACCAACGGTCAAATTCTGTACTTAATTCCCTTTCTCTCTTTATTAGTTAAACGTCTGTCTGTTCAGTGTTTTGTAGAGATTACCTCAATCCAGCAAAATTAAACACCTACATCTTCTACATGCCGCTTTTCTGCTTGAGGGTTATGGTGTAATTAAACCCGTTAATAGCCCAACTGCTACGGTGTTGGTACGACATAACCCTGAGCCCCTTTGTCTCTCAGACCGCAATTAATGAGAATTACCAGACCATGTCGGACACAACCTTCAAAGCTCTACGTCGGCAGCTCCCTGTGACGCGCACCAAGATCGACTGGAACAAGATCCTGAGCTACAAGATTGGCAAGGAGATGCAGAATGCTTAGGCGCGGTATTGCATGCTGGGATTGCTGTCTGTCCATGTACAAAGTAAAAAGTTCAGTCTGTCAAAATGTAAGATATCGGTCATACTTAAAATGCTTACTTTTATTACATATTTTATAATCATCTTTTTTCCCTTCAGTTTTGCTGATATGTGTCTGCTGTCGCGTGGGGATGTGTGAGTGGCTAAAAAAAATAGTTTCATGCGAGATACTGTTGCAGCTATGATCTCTTGTGAAGATCTGACCGCCATTTTTGATTCTAAAGAAAGGAAGCTCTCATAAGATAGTTGCTCAGTGTCAGTACCTGTAAGTTGTACTGTGCGATCATCATTCCTCTATTACACGGCTTCATCTCCCAAAATTCAGCTCCTTAACATGCTCAGACTCCTGCATATGTGTCTGTGAACTTCATACCCATCTACCTGAGCAAGAACTTTATTCAATAACCTGAAGTCGGCTAACGAGCTATATGGAAATAGAAACAGGGTGAGGCTATGTAAAATATCTTTAATTACTCAAAATGCTGTGTGTTACTACTTATCTTCATTGTTCATATTACGTGCTCATGTTATTTTTATTAAGAATGGAAATGGCTGTAATATACCAAGGCATACTGTAATATATCTGTATTAAATGATCTGTCACTGGTGATCTGTGTCATCTTGGAATGAACTGTAATGCAGTGAAAATTGTGGCATTAAATGACAGATTTTCTATTTAAATGTGACTTTTCTGTAAGTGCGCAATCTATTCCAAACCTCTTCCGAAAAAGGTCCGTAATATCATACAGGAACCCATCAGCACAACATCCTGACCCCGGCTCTCTGGCCTAGTGGAGCATCAGTCTCATTTCAGAACCAGAAATTGAAGCAGAAGAGGCTGTTGGTGGAGGATCTGTTGGTCTGTAACACTGTCCTATGTAACCAGATATAGCATAGCAGTTATGAATGTAATTTACACTCCCCTTTGCATTGTGGACTGCAGCACCTACAGGTTTATCTTCATCTTGATGGGTTAGGACTCGACAGGGTTACCAACTTATACATACTTGCACACGCATTTACACATAGCTAAGAGCTATATTACTTTGTAAATAGTATGTAGGGTTTGCAAACTAGCCCTTCGCTTTTAATATACCAAAGTTTAGGTTTATAATGGAATAATGTAGATGTGTCGTAAGATTTCTTGCGTGAGTCTGAATGCGTTAGTATCACGTCAGATGCGTGAGATTTGGCAACTCTGTCACGATCGGTCATAAATGTTAAATAAATGTCATATTAACATTTTCACTCACACTATTGATGCAATTTTATACTTCCAATAGTATTTTTCCACAACTGTGCATACCCCAACAAATCAATGGCTCGGTATTTTTTTCACTACCTTGCATACATGTTAATCGTTTGGAAATACAATGTTATACAAAGTGTAAGGTCAAATTAATACGACAGATCGTTTCACATACGAAATAGTACGAAATTATTCCACGACTTTGATCAAAGCCAGAGTCCGGGTCCGCCTTGGGGCCCGAGGATACTGCGCCGCACCATGGCCGAGCCGGGGGCAGCGGCAGCCGGGCAGCTCACGGCCTGCGCCCTCAGCTCCTGGACGTGTCCCAGGCTGCTCTTCCTCCTTGTGATGCTCCCTCTACTTTACCTGCTGCGAGTGCCGTTTAAAATCAGCGATAGCCTGACCTCAGGTGAGCCCGAACAGGGAATAATAGCGCGATCGCGCCGGGTACCGAGTCGCTCCAGCAGAACAGCCCGCAGGTCGCGCCGTACGAGCGGAGTGAGGGACGCCATTCCCCCCGCAGGAGAACATGGTGCCATCGGCAGAGAGCGCAGGTTAAAATGGCTGCTTTACGCTTCTCTTTGCAAAGGATTACTGGCTGCGTGTGCCTCACTGGCAAAAAGCGGGGTACAAAATACGAAATGCTTTTAAATTAACTTTCCAGTGCGTCTCTGTTCAATGCGCCACGTTGTTTTCCCGGACCCAGGGTCGCGTCCGGGGGCTGGCCGCCGCTGCCCGTTTCCGTGTTTGGTGGCGCCGACCTTTGGTGTGAGGACAGTGGCGTCTGTCAGTATCCGTTTAGGGAAAATGCTTCTGCTTGGGGCCGTTTCAGTCGCCGGCCGCCTCTGAGCCCCGGGTACAGCACGGGCTACCGGACACTTTCGGTTCTGATTCCGCATGTGAGTGTTAATCTCTTAATCTCTGGGGTTAGATTAAGTTTACAGTTGATCAGAAGTATCATATAATAACCAATTATGATTTTCATTTTTACGCTTTAAAGGTGCGCATAACTTACAACATTTTGGCAGTGAGATCTGGAAACAAAGTGGCGTTAAACTCCCCTGGTAGGCTGCAGCGGCGGTCCGACAAACGGCGCTCTGCTGCGGGGCTGCGCTGCTGACGTGTCGCGCAGAAAAGCGCAGAAAAACAAGCAAAATGCACAAAAACTCGCAGTTATTCTGCTCATATAGAGAGGTTCACCTAATAAGCGTTTTAATGTGTTTAGCACAGCTGCTGCGCTTAAATGACAGACGAAAGTGCTGCCTCGGATGCAGACAGTGCCTCCGCTTTTTGTCACATGTTCTGTTCAATACAGAAGTTAAGGGGTATTTTAGGGAGTGTTTTTTTATGCCATGAAGTCGCGTTTCTTGTTGCAGCTTCATGCTTCGTGTAATGTTTCAATATCACCATTTTAAGTGATGTTTTTATATCGTCAGGTAAGCCGAGTTACGGCATGCCGTGGATTTGTACAAGGTGTTTATTTGTAGTGAGATTTCTGCATGCTATGATGTAATGGCATTAATGTGTCTATAGTTTGTCAGTAATCCAAACCTCTATATGTCTCCGTGTTACTTGGCATTAAGGTTTTCCTCGTCGCTTATGCACAAGTGTCTGATAGGCCAAAGATCTGTAGAAGAATTCTTTGCTTTTCTTGCCGTTGCCTTACCGGCACGAGCAGAGCTTTTGTTGCTTTAGTATAAAGCACCACAGCTGAGAGTGGCTTTATTTAGATGTAGTTTGGCAAGCAGTAATCTGAGCTCGGCTGGTCTGGGACGGACAGCCGGACCCAAAGTTCTTGAAATATATGTAATATGTATGCGTTAATGATTGTGTGTGTGTGTGTGTGCGCGCGCGCAGGCCTATAATAGACATGTATACACACACAACTGTACTACCATACACTACCATTACAATACATAAATATCACTCTGCAGCTACATAAAATACTCTCCTCACTTCACTGCTGTCTTATTATACAGCTCTCTCTAAATAATCACTTAGCCATCAGTACCTAGGCTAATTTCCCTTCATCCATTTCTTATTTGTGTGTTCAGTGGATTAATTTGATGCTTAAGAAAATATCCTGATATTGCTATGTTGTTTTTCTGGGAATATTAAAATTTTAAGTGAACTATTATCCTTATCAGTAACCTACAGAAGACTTGCATAGTCAGGCACCAAAACTGGGATGAAACAGCTAGTAGAGTTAGAGGAAGGATTCTACCACATACTTAGCATGTTATATAAATTGGGGTCTCTCTGGGATAAATCTGCTGTAATCTAACTTTGCAGGACCCTAACCTTCACGTATTTTAGTTCCAGTGAGAACTGGGGCAACTGCATTTTGAAGATAATGTACGCAAGCAGCCAGATGGCGGTGAATTCACCTGACAGCTAAGATATGTCCCAGGTAGCTGATACCAATACATTAACCAACATGTAATGCATCTCTAGCTTTCATTGAGACATCAGTACTGAAACAGAAGCTGTGCAGATAACGACAAATTAGACTGTCTGAGTGACTCAGGGACTACATCTACAGTGGGGCAAAAAAGTATTTAGTCAGCCACCGATTGTGCAAGTTCTCCCACTTAAAATGATGACAGAGGT
>JAODUD010000001.1:8133519-8143802 GCA_026784285.1 Stomatorhinus walkeri | reverse complement strand
ACACGGCACCACGGCACGCCGCACTGCGAGCGCGCCACGGCACCACGGCACGCCGCACTGCGAGCGCGCCACGGCACGCCGCACTGCGAGCGCGCCACGGCACGTAGCACAGCGAGCGCGACACGGCACCACGACACGCAGCACAGCGGGCGCGACACGGCACCACGACACGCAGCACAGCGGGCGCGACACGGCACCACGGCACGCAGCACAGTGAGTGCACCACAGCACGCAGCACAGTGAGTACGACACGGCACCACGGCACGCAGCATGAGACGCATCATAGTGCTAGTGAACACTCTCATATACACACCAAGCCGAACCACAAGGCTGTGCATAGTTCAAAGCAGCCCATCTCAATGCACTTATCTGCTTGGTGGCTCCTGTGCCACATGCTGACCTTCCTGTTTCATAGGGACATTGTGCTGAGCAGCCGCACTGCGGCGATGTAATCTGTCCCCTGCAGGAAGAGACACTAATGTCCTGGTGTATATTAAGAGGCGGCTTGCCATGTGCTCCCGGAAGCTGGGAAGGACACGGGAAGCTGTCAAGATGATGAGGGATGTAAGTGAATGATAACCTGCGTTTACTTGAGGTACACTGCCATTTCCCGGCCACATGGCAGCGTGATGAGGGATGTAAGTTAATGAAAACCTGCATTTGCTCAAGGCTTATTGCCATCATGAGACTGTCCGGGTTACCAGAAAAAGCCTGTGATCTTTCACCAGGATGATCCAGCTGCCTGTGGAGCCCTTAAGACTCCTGTGTGGAGTTTTTACATGGTGTAACCTGCTCAGTAGCTTTGCGGTTCCTGAATCTGGCCCCTTTTCATCATAGGATCTGAAACGACTCTGTTTCATTTCCATTGAGCTGTTCAGTGGCAATTTCCCCAGTGATTATTTAACGAAAGTGGAGTGGTTTTGTTAATGGATGTGACGTAACCATCCGCAGTGACTCTGTTTTGCTGTGTCCTGAGATTTCTTAACGCAGTAATGATGCAGTGGAGGTGATGTGTATCGGTTTACGCTATTGGCCGTCCACCCGAATCCAGCTTGTAGAAGAGTGGAGATCATGACTTTCAGAATAACAGTAAGGATAAGTTTTGAAACCGTGGCCAAAAAGATGAAAGGTAAAGGGAAGAGGGCTGATCAGAAATGTGTTTTGGCCAAACAGTCAGGGGCATAAGAACTGGAGCGGGGGTACACCCCCCCCCCCCCCCCAAACATTTCATTTGGTTTCATTTGAACATGGCAAATGAAGAGGGTTGACATGCCGTTTTTAGGCAAAATCCTTCCTTTAGATGCTGGATGAACCCCTGCAGGCCCCAAACTTTCAGCTTCGACCAGGAAAAGTAGGGTACTTTGTATGGAGCATCCCAGACTACATAGGACGTGAGGCAGGGGGAGACGCTGCAAGGTGGCAGCTTGGTGGATGACGGGACACGATCACAGTAATGGCCAATCTCAGCACCCCAGGCCAGTTAGCCTTAAGCTCCGTGTGCAGTTGTGCTGTCATGCTCTTCAGCGCCTTCTGCTGTGGTATTACATGTAACAACAGTTGTATGTTTTCCAGTTAATGAAGGAGTTCCCTCTCCTCAGTATGTTCAATATCCACGAAAACCTGCTGGAGTCCTTGCTGGAGCTGCAGGCCTATGCAGATGTGCAGGCCGTCCTGGCCAAGTATGATGGTGAGTTTCAGGCTCAGAAAACCAGAGGTTTGCTGGTTCAAGCCTATGAAGCGACCATAACCAGTGCGGTGAACCTAGATTTCTCCACTGTAATACACAGCTGTATTACGGAATCAGGGTCTGGATGCATGGTTAATTAAAAATACAATAATAAAAAATAACATTGTGTCAACAGTGCTTTGCAGTGCACTTTATACTTGTACCAAACGCACAATGAAATTAACAGAAGGTTTGTTTGACTTAATTTATGGTTTTAAGTGTATTATCATGTGAATTAACAGTAAAACATCAATAACGGGGAAAAATAAAAGTGTGTACGTTCTGGAATATATATACAGAAGCCACAGCTGCCCTTAGTATGAGGCTCCTGCTGTATGTATGTGTATATATTGCAATTAATTTAAATCCTGCACTCAGACATCCGCTTAATGGCAGTGCTCCTGCGGTGCCCACTTGTGGAAGTAAAATTAGTGTTCTTTCATTAATTTTCTTTATTTTCCTCCAGTGTGTACAGCTAATGGACAAAGCAGAACTGTAAAATGACTCGTCTTTTCCACAGATATTAGTTTACCCAAATCCGCAACGATATGCTACACAGCAGCGCTGTTGAAAGCCAGGGCTGTATCAGATAAGTAAGCAATCTTGTTTTTTCAATAAAGATTCTTAGCAGATACTTCTTTGAACTCTTGTCAATTAAAGCATGAAGGAATGTTTTCTGTTTGTGCGATTTTAGAATATAACAACATAAAGTTACGAACGAGAGGAGGCTATGCGACCCATCGAGTTGGTTTGGAGGGAATACCCCCAACTTCCTGATTGAAATTACAGCCCTCTCGTTCTTGTGTGGTTCCTGACCTTTGACCCCACTTCGTCGGCAGGTTCTCTCCAGAGGCAGCATCACGGCGAGGCTTGAGCCCAGCAGAGATGAACGCTGTTGAAGCCATACACAGAGCAGTGGAGTTCAACCCACACGTACCCAAAGTGAGCAAGTCGGCTTCCCGGTGCTGTTAGGGTTTTGTTCTTTAAAGTTTTGTTTCCATTTTTTAAGACATTTTATATTTAGTTCTTGTATATTTTGGTTTCAGTTTTGGGAGTGACTGAAAGTTGTCTGATCTTTAGTGAATCCCACATGAATGAACTAATGTCCTCAAAATGGACAAAACATGATCTGGTATCCTAAATGGTAATTACAGCCAAACAAATAATTACTTAATTACAAATAATTGAAAACTAAACAGTATTTAAGAATAGTAAGGTATTTGATGTTTGTTTTCATTCCAGTTTGCAAAAATGTTTTCTGATAGTATTAGTTTCGGTTAACAGTAACCTTGGCTCCTGTTACTGTGACGGGGACTGGGTGCGTTACCCGGGTGACCTGATCTTCGTGTCTTGTCCCTGCAGTACCTCTTAGAGATGAAAAGCTTAATTCTGCCCCCCGAGCACATCCTGAAGAGGGGGGACAGCGAGGCCATCGCCTACGCCTTTTTTCACCTACAGCACTGGAAGAGGGTGGAGGGGGCACTCAACCTGCTGCACTGCACCTGGGAGGGCAGTGAGTAGCTGTCATCTTTGACCTTTAACCCCAGTGCTCTGCAGCCCTTGCGTTATCTGCGATCATTCCACGAGTCTCAGTACTCCCTGTGGAGATCCCATGTGTCTGTTGTGATCATTCCTTTCGTTTGTGGTTCAGCTTTCCGGATGATCCCATACCCCCTGGAGAAAGGCCATCTCTTCTACCCATACCCTGTCTGCACAGAGACGGCAGATCGAGAGTTGCTACCAAGTAAGTGATACTTCACTTTCCCCACCATTTGGGGAATGGTCATTTTGGCACAGAGTAGAAAAACCAGCAGTATCTGAAAATGAGAGTGAGCTACTTCAACAGTTTCAGGTACCTAGAGGTGCTGGACAGTTAAGGCTTTTTATGCCACGTTAAAAAGAACCAAACAGGTCAGAACACACCTGAGCTTTTGGTTAACCTGCATCTTCCTCTTGCTTGTGGGAGTTTTACTTACAGAAAAATGTTCTGAGGCATTGGTTGGACCCACCTCCTCTACAATCTGATTGGGTATCTCTCTGAGACAATGATTTTTCAGTCTGCCCTCATCATTTTAGTGTAAGTAAAATTCCCATGAGCCTTCATCTTATTCACAAATCAGGGTTGGGGCCATTCCAAAATGGAGTTAGAATTTAAATCTCACTGGAATTTGAATTCAATTCCAATTCTGTTCCCCGTAGTTTTTTTCCCCAGTCCCAACTCCGGTTCCATTTCCTGATTTGGACTTGAATTGATGACTGCATTCCGAAATGGCCCCAACCCTGTTACAAATAAGTGCTTAACTGTAAACACTCAGTACTTATCCCTTTTAGTAACTGATGGTGCTATGGTGTGTTCAAGCTGACTGAACTCAGCATAGCTTTACGGTCTCGCCTCCTCTTCCCACGTGTAAGCAGTCTTCCACGAGGTGTCTGTCTACCCCAAGAAGGAGCTGCCCTTCTTCATCCTCTTCACGGCCGGTCTCTGCTCCTTCACTGCCATGCTGGCCCTCCTCACTCACCAGTTCCCAGAGCTCATGGGGGTCTTTGCAAAGGCTGTGAGTACCTCTGATCACGCCGGCTTCATGACCACCATCAGAGCAGAAGCTATATTTGTACTATGCTCTCCGAGAGGCACTATGTACAGTGATAAAACACAGGCTCTCCCACCAACGTCCAGCCCACATCTGCTGGGCAACAGACAATGAAATTTGAGTCATAAAGACCCAGCTATAGGTGCATGAAAGGCCACCAAGCACAAATTAAAGTAGCAAAAGTGTGATGAATCAGCTACTGTGGGCATCTGTCATCATAATACTGCACATTTAAGGACAACATTCTGTCACCAGCTCCTGTTACCAAATGTCATGAAACCAGGAGATAAAGATCAGTCTCCCTTGAATGAAGTGTTGAGCTAAAACGCAACGGAATTAATTTGAAACATACGCTCTAATGAGCCCTTGAATCAATTTTTTCTGCTGCTCACTTAGCCTTTTATCAATAGATCCATTTTGCCGACACGTAAGGGATTTGCTGTGATCTGTGGGAGTTCATCAGTTCTCTGGTTGTGCTGGTTTGTCACCAGTTAAATGTTGGTCTGCAGGATATCACATTATATCATAATCCCGATTACACGGTGCATGCCCAGTCACCAGAGCTTCAGATGACGGGCGTTTGTCCGGACGCCAGCTTTTCAATACTATACGTTTATCTGTATGAATTCGGCGCATCTTTATTAAATTTGGTTATCGGAGCAGGCCACGTGCTGCTGTTTGGCGTGTTATGTAAGCGATGAGCACTGAAGTGGCGGTGAAGAAAGGGACAGCTTGGTCTTTTAAAAGGAGAGATCTTGCGGGTAAACAAGGTAAAGAGACTGTGTGGAGGTATGATTTGCAGTTTAAAGTTCGACACATTTATTGAACATAAGGATACGCTAAATATATACAGATATTTAACATTTGGGCGCCACAATACACGTCTAACATTTTAGGTGTATTACTAATCTGCTTACCAAATTATGGCCGTAAGTAAACCAATATGTAAATCTGTATGGCACCGAAAAGCTGGTGTCCAGACTAATTTTGACACCCATCTGAAGCCCTGGTGGTCATTGTACGTGTGCCATATAAACACACCGTGAAAAGGTGCAGCCCTACTTAAATGGCACTAAACTAGGGGAAAAAGCTACTGCGGATCAATCTAGGTTCACTTCAGCAGTAGCAGAACTAAAACCACTATTCTAAGAGCAAGTGCAAATTGCCCAGTTTGAGTGATTTCATTCTCCTTCAGAGCATTTTACCGAGATGGTTTTCAGTCTTTGGCTGAGATGTGATTGACTGGCTTGTGTGGAAGTTCATCCCCTTACAGTGTTTCTTACTGGGTTCCTCTCCAGTTCCTCAGCACCCTTTTTGCGCCACTGAATTTCATCATGGAGAAGGTCGAGAACATACTACCATCCAGTCTGTGGCACCAGCTGACACGCATCTAGGACTGGACCGTCATGCGGCCCTTGAGCCGAGGTCTTGTGGACTCCAAAGGCATGATGGGAAAAGGGAGAAGCAGTGTTGCCTTGGTTTGACTTTTTGTTTCCATGTAAAACTGGTTTTGTTGTACAGTAAGGTGGTTATCATCTGCCTTCACATGAGAGCTGAAGGGAAAAATAAAATTCAAAGGATACATATTTGGAGATTCATATAATTGTCAAACACCGAGAGGGAAGTGTTCACTTCCCCAGCAGAGGTGAGTGTATAACTTTTAAAACAATGTCCTATTCTTTTGAACATAAACCCTGAACACTACAACCCTATCTTATATACTTTGACACTCAATGTAACGTTAATGCAACATACATCTGTATATGCCATTTTAAAGCTCATTCGGGTTCTTGGATAGTGGCAGTTAAGGAAGGGACGCCAAGCAGCAGTTCTGTTTAAACCGGATGAGACCCCCCACCCCCCTACGAAATGGCAATCCCCCAAACCTTTGTGGAAGCCCACCCCCAAGGCTGTGGTCCTACAGCTTTCCAGCATTTCAAAAGAAACTTAACACTGAAAACTTTAGTTAGCTGTTCTGAGACAATGAGCCATACTATTGTAGAAGTTCAACATTTATTAAAAAATGTTTAGAACAAACGTTTACTATTAACTCAACGTGAACAATTAACTCAAAAAACCCTGAACACACAGGTTGTAAAAATCTATTATTATTCTGTCTGTACATAAGGTGTTTACAAGACCTTGGGGCTTCGAATGTGCGAAAGCACACAGATCAGGCCGCTGCAGAGGACGCCCACAGCACAGCTCATCAGGACCCTCCTCTTCCAGCTGCTGCGGCGGGCAGCCCAGGGCAGCCCACAGGGGTCCTCTCTGGGGTCCATCTTGGCCAAGGGGAATAAGTAGATGACTGTCAGAACCACAGATTTATGCTAAAAGATCAATGCTGAGGAACCAAATGAATAACTAAACATTCACGGCTGTTTCAATCAAGTAACCTTGTGCTTTGGTTTGGTTTAAAACACATGGATTCCTAAACTTGCATGCTGTCCAATTTCTGTCTAACGTTTTTAGACAGTGTTTCCCAATTAAGGAAAACAGGCAGCGCATGATGACAAGGGACTGTGTGACCTTAGAGGGCACCAGCCAGGCACAAATTCCTTCTGAAAACTATGCAGCTGAATAAAAGGGAAACAGAGCACATGGCAAGAGGTTAAAGAATGAAATAAACAATAGGAATTAAAATGATCTAATCCCATACTGTATAGGGTAAATGTATGTACGAGCTCAGGGTGGTTCAGATGTCCAAACACAACCTGATTTTCATGTCGTGCAGACATACAGATATGGTGCTGGAGTGACCGATGATATATGGACACAATCTGCATGTCTGGCAGACATCTGATGTTTGTCCATTATCAGCCGCTGTAACTGTGCCGATGACGGGCGTGGAAAACATCGCAAATGGTGGGTGAAGGCAATGCTTAAGGAAATTTCTCAGTACCGATATAGTGCAAAACAACAGGTGCCAGAGTAACCAAGTACGAAGGAACAATACAGAAGGTGAAGATAAAAAGGAAGATAACTGAACTGGAGACATTGCACTGAAAATTTCACAGTAGCAATACGGTGACTGCAATGTAGAATGCAAAGTGTCCTGACATGGCTTCCTATTCCCTATAGGTGTGGAGATCCCACTTACAAAGCCCAGTAGAGCTCTGCAGATGTGGGACCAGTGCTCACCCTGTCAAACAGGCCCCTCATACACGTCACCTCCTTCTGTAGGTCCTCTATCTGCAGGAGCAGCTGGCTGCAGACAGTCTGCGACTCCCGCTTCGGGTCCAAGGTCAGGATGAGCTGTCCGTGCAGAGTGGAGCATTAACATCTTGCCGATAGCCCTCGCTGACCGTGCACACATCAGCAGACACCTTGGGTGTTTCTCAGTGTTCGTGCACACTTGTGCACCCGTTTTACGTCATCTTCCATAACTAATGAGCAGTTCCAATACTTAAGAACAGAAGCAGAGAGGATGGTAAAAATCCGTGGTTGAATCATCACTGAACAAGACCAATCTCAAGGTTCATTGTGCCACAAGTTTGTTCTTGGGAGGCAAGTAACACCAGTCTTACCAAGACTGCAGGTATGACCTTTGCATTCTTGGGTTTGAGAAACACATCTTACCTCAGAAGGCTGTTTGGGAAACTTCTTTATGGCGTCCTGAACCACCTCTGTGAGGCAGCAGCATTGCTGTCTAAGACTGACCAGCAGAGTGTACAGATCTTCACTGCTGCTTTGCAGCACAGAGCGTAGCACATGTGCAGGGAACAAGAGAAACATGCCTGAGGAGGTCTACCGAGCTGAAGCGAGACGGAAGCTACCAGCTAAAATTATTCATATAAAACCCTCCAATATGCTCGTTCTGCTAAAGTTTTTATAATACTGAAAGAATTACAAAATCTGTGAAAATTACCAAAGCAAAATATTTTCAGAAAAATATAAAAGCTCCATATAATACAAAAAAACACCCAGTTTACCAGGCAACTTTTACATCCAGCATTTCCTAAACATCACAGGCCTATGTCACCATCAATCACAGCCAGTGCTGTAATCTCACTCTGCCACAGGAACGTTTCTGTGGTGATTGACTGACGGAAGCCAGCCCATACACTGACCGGCTTTCGATGTTGCCCAGTTGTGCAAGGGCATCTGGAGCTATGGAGTCCAGGTTCATCGTCGACACTGCGTCCAAGATCTTCTTCTGATCTTCTGGGTTTGTGATGCCCATCTATGGCAAGACGGTTCAAGTCCACAACAAATGACTAAATTATATTATGATACAATATAGATTCAGCTTATATTTATCATTTTTACATTTCAAAGTGTGGATTTTTAGAGACAATCACTGTTCTGTAATTTGACACAAGAACGTTGTAGGTAAGAGTTAGTTCCATCGTGTAAAAATTATCTGCAGCGTTTCCCCTACCATTATATTAGGGGGGCACCCCCCCCCGAAGGTCAAGTTAATTTTATTTAATTTTATTTTCTGTATAGCACCAGATCACAACAGAAGTCATTTAAGGTTACCTTTCCTATAGAACAGGTCTATACATTGTCCTTTTATTAAATAGCCTTTAACAGCCTTTAACAATAACAGTCGGTCATTTTTCTCTCTACACGGTCATGCGTGACCAATTGTCCTTCGCTCTGTATCGCGCATGGCAGAGTTCCACCCCAATGCACGCGCACAGACAGGTGAGCACACAGACAGGTGCGCGCATTCCCAGCAGCGGACAGAGAGCACGTCAGAAAATGTCACGTCCACCACCTGAATAGCAGGGTAATAAATGTTTCACAATGGGATTTTCTGCTTTAAACTATCAATATTTTAAGCTATCAGCCATCGCTAAACTTAAAGCCTAACAGTTAATGTATTTGTAGGTCAAGACAAACATCCGCGACAGGCTGCAAGGAGACCATCTTGCCTGTATGCAGATATCAATAAGTGAGCCAGATGTTGACTTCCCATATCAAGAGGCTCCAGAAATGTTCTTCCAGAAGCCCAGAAAGATACACTTGATAAAAGCTGCACACTTTGTGGATAATTGTCATAAAAAGAAATGTTCTGATGTTTAGTTCACTTGTTATGTTGACTGCTGTCATTAAAAGAAACACATGAACACCATGGATCCTGTCCTCGTCCGTCTGCCCCCCCCCCTAGCTGTAAACCTGGGGGAAACACTGCTCTGGAAAAGTAACCAAAAAAAACATACACCACCTCCTCCTCTACTGTTTGGACCAACACAGGAACTAATAATGACTTTTATTCTTACTTTTTCCAAGTCTGCCTTCTCCATTGTAGAAAGATCGGTCCAGGTTATGTCATTATCCTGTTTTGAAGACCAAACCAGTTGGTTCAAGACATTACAGTATTTTTCCATTTCAAAGTGAGCACTTCATCTCAGGATGTAACAGTATAGCGCGAGTACTCACCAGCAAGTCCGAAAGGCGTTCCAAATCGAGTCCATGCAGCAGCAGGTCGATATCAGACAGTCTGACAGAACTGAAGACAACAAACACTCTTCTCCAAGTTTGTTTCTCCACATCGTTAAAGTATAATATCAGACTGTACCGTAAACATTAACACAAACCTTTTCTGCCACAAGTTAGCAGCCAACTTTACAAATGTAATGGCGATCATCTCACCTCACTACAGGGGTAGTGACTGGCTCGGGATTTTGCCTGAAGAACTGAGAGAGTGTTTTTTCCTTGCATGACATTTCCACATCTCCATTGTCATCTCTGGAGCACATTATGAGCCTAGAAATCTGTGATGAATATAATTGTATAACAACTTTGTAATAATTGTTACAACTATTGCTAATTGAACAGTGTATACTCTTCATATTACATTAATAGTCATCCAAAGCTCTCCTCCCTCACCCGAGTGTGTCTGTGTATCCCGGCAACATCCAAAGCTCTCCTCCCTCACCTGAGTGTGTCTGTGTATCCCGGCAACATCCAAAGCTCTCCTCCCTCACCTGAGTGTGTCTGTGTATCCCGGCAACATC
>JAODUD010000001.1:8117533-8133419 GCA_026784285.1 Stomatorhinus walkeri | reverse complement strand
CCCGGCAACATCCAAAGCTCTCCTCCCTCACCTGAGTGTGTCTGTGTTTCCCGGCAACATTCAAAGCTCTCCTCCCTCACCCGAGTGTGTCTGTGTTTCCCGGCAACATTCAAAGCTCTCCTCCCTCACCTGAGTATGTCTGTGTATCCCGGCAACATCCAAAGCTCTCCTCCCTCACCTGAGTGTGTCTGTGTTTCCCGGCAACATTCAAAGCTCTCCTCCCTTACCTGAGTGTGTTTGTGTTTCCCGGCAACATCCAAAGCACTCCTCCCCTCCCTCGTCTTGATGCTCTTGTCAGCCCCAAGCTGAAGAAGCTTCCTCACAGCATTTTCTTGACCATACTGAGCTGCTGTTGCAAGAGCCTAGTTTTCCCCAGTCAACAATCAAACCAACCAAGAAAACAGAAACACATAACTATAAGTAGCTCGTGTTTATTACGAAAAATACTACAAATTGTATTTATTTCTCCAAGTAGCTGCTGAAATATCACCAGCTCTCTGGGAAGTCATTCAAGCTGAAGACTTCCTCACTGGTCAATGAACAAATGGCCATGATGGTTTTTTGCCTCCTCACCGTGTATCCATTACAATCTTGGAGATTGATCTTCGCTCCATGAGAAACCAGAAGATTAATCAGTTGACAATTGCCATCTCTGGCTGCCATCATGAGAGCCGTCATCCCAGACCTGCAGAGAAACAATCGTAGAAACTGGACAGCTCAACAAATGTTATTCACAAAGCATACTCATACAAACCTTAATTTACCTTCCAGATAACTAGTAACTTTGCATTCATTTTTCACATTTTTAAAGGAGAAGCACATTTTAGTGGTGGGTGGGGAAAATGAGTTTAAGCCTAACGTCACTGTTGCAGCCTGCAAGAAGGCTTCCACTATAAGGGAATAATGTGGGAGTTTTGTTTCGATGTGTGCTGCTGATTATTGAGAAGGTGCCATCATCGTCCACTAGATGCCGCCAAAAACCATAACAGCTTGCCTTGCTGTGACTATTTAGCACCATTTGATAGTTTACAGCTCTACTCACTGATAGCTACCTTCAATAACACCTTCGATAATTTCAGCATTAAATAAAGCTGTCATTGTAGCTATAAACAAGGATGTCTCTGATCTAACTCAATTTAGCCCCTATACATCACAGAGTTATTCAGTGACATAATCGCACATTTTTGGACCAGAGATAAGGGCATTGTCGGGAAAAAATGAAATATTGGACACTTGTCATAAAAGGATTTACACAACCAGATAGCAGACAATCACCGCTGTGATGTACAGTACTGTGCAAAATCCTAGGCAGTCAAAGGAGATTTTTAAGGCTATTTATCTGGGTAGTAAGTATATATTTGCTCAGAACATAAACACAATAAAACAATAAAAAACTAACAAGAATTTCTCCGGTTCTCCAAAAAGCTACTGATATCTAGCTGGATGAATGGTTCCCTAACATCTTCTGAGGAGCACCCCAGCCAGTCCGTGTTTTCATTAAATTTCAGTACCAGCTCACTTAATTACTTAATTTAATTACTTAAACAGTCAATGAGGTGTTGATTAGCCAAACATGCTACGCTAAAGAGAGAGGTAAGGAGCATTTAAGATGGCCAAGCTGACACACTTTCTGTCAGTTTTATACCAATACGAAGATCATTTAAACATTTTCTTTTACTGCCTAAGACTTTTGCACAGTATTGTATTTGCCTTCCGGTCTGTTCTGTAGGACCTGCTATGTGATGAGCTCACACAGAGTCAAATACACAATTTATTTCACTGGCCTGCATTATTGATAAAAAAAACTACTGAAGAATTTAAGATTAAATGTGGGCTGACAATTCCCAGAGGAAGCTGAAAGGTGAGTGGTTTCCAGCACTGGCCTTGTCCACATAAGGAACACGTGGCCTCCCTGTACCGTCCCAGATGTAACAACACCATGCCAGATAGCCCAGACCATGCCGGCCCCCAGGACAGCCCAGGACCATCACTCACTGTAAGGGACAGCTGGTGACATCCTGAAGGCCATTAAATGTTCAGGCCGACAGATCAAAGTCAATGAGGAAATTCACCTTGGTACGACAACACCTTATCAGAGATCCAGGCCAGTGGTCGATTGACTTTCTATCAAACAAAGAGAACTGTTAAAATGTCACTGGAACCAAAATACGACCCTGTGAACAAACAGGGTGATAATTCCTTCATCCATTATGCTTTATCAAAAGCTCTCAGCTTCCCCTGGTTCAGTCACTTCTTGGCACAGTAGTTATTCCCGCATTTTACACATGGGGGGGGGGGAGATACAAAGTTGCCATGTGTGAGTGACGTTGTCCACCTTTAACATACGAGGTACTATAAAAACCTGCTGCCAGGTCACAGATTTCCATCCCATGGTGAGTGAGGCAGCATCCTTAAGTCACATCTGCATTGCTGTGTGTGTGCCTTTACCACAGGATTCCAGACAATCCAGACACTGCTAATTGCCGGTTAAATTTACACATTCTACAGCTCGAGACCCCCCCTGTAGCTCTCCGCGTTATTTTGTTGTTGTTTTCCAAATATTTTGTCTGAGGAGGAAACAATCAGTTTCCTACCGAGGGCTGCAGCCCTGAGTGCCGCACGCTGGTCAGGAAAACAAACATCGCGGAGAAACTGCACCCATGGTTTGCTGCGAGAAATGTCTGCAGACAGAAGACAGTGCTAAAGGCTTCCAGACACACATCAGAAGTCTATGGCCGGCCCGACCCGGCTCACTGCTGTCAGCGCACAGGAGTTACCGGACCCCGCGGTCGCTGTTTGTTTGTCTGTCTGGGCTCTGCACGAGTACACGCCATAACAGGATGTCATAACGCTGCCTCCTGGGTTCGAAGGGGGTGGGGTTTTGACTATGCACGGCCTGGGAAAAAATGCTCTCTGTCAGTACATCATGCCTGCGTCAGTCACAGGATCCTCCAGCTTAATCCCATTTAATATCTCATAAATACCTTTATGGGCGCCTGCAATCACTTTACAAATGACACACTATGAATAATCTCATCATCCATATTTTAACTCTTATCAGACTTCTCTTAGTTGAATGATAGCTGGGACTTTTAAACAGCAGACAATTCTTAATCTGTCCCTTTGCCAAATATGAACTGATAACTGATCATGTGTCTGAAGTAGTGAGAGATATCAGACCCATTCCGAATCACTGGTATTAGCATGTCAAAGGGCGGACTCAGGGGAGGTGTGATGCCCTCAATCTTACTTATTGGGCACGTTGGGATCAGCGTTCCTGGACAGAAGTAGTTCCACACATTGGACAATCTGGTCTTCTGAGGCAGACGCAGTACAGGCAGCCATCAGCACAGTGCAACAATCTGTGGGAGTAACACAGGCGGCGTGATGTACCATTCTGTGCGAGCAACACAGGCGGCGTGATGTACCAGTCTGTGCGAGCAACACAGGCGGCGTGATGTACCAGTCTGTGCGAGCAACACAGGCGGCGTGATGTACCAGTCTGTGCGAGCAACACAGGCGGCATGATGTACCAGTCTGTGGGACTACACAGTATGATGTACCGATAGGTGTGAGTAACAGTGACAGTATGACCCGTGAGAGTAACACAGGCGATTAATGAATGAAATGCGATTAATATAGATAAAAAATGAATGGTATGTAATCGTGATTAATTGAAATTTACACACACACACACACATATATATATGAGAGAGAGAGAGAGAGAGAGAGAGAGAGAACACTGATACAAAAATATATTAAAAATAGGTCACTTTGGTGAACCCAAGCTAAAAAAAAAATGTAATCTATTTTCTAAATAAACAGACAGCATTACAGTAGCCAGTGTACCACTGGGCAGAAACTAACAGCATTTTGTGACTGAACATAGACAGATGTTAAATTAGACATTAATTCTGGAAATTATCCATATTATAGAGAAATAGCTGACAAAGGGAGCATTTAGCTGAGTGTTTGGTTTTGGCCTGACTCAGGCCAGGGCTCAGAGTGATGTGACACACGTACAAAATGCTCTGTCTGTGTCGGACCAGGAAAATAAACACAGACTGTTGTGGGGCTGAGGGATGACGGCAGAGCCACACTGCATGTCCTGGTTTTATCAATCGCTTGTACATTCAGCGGAACACAAATTAGGATGTGGCTACGGCTGTGTCTCCGGTTTAATTATTTCCCTTTCAGGCCCCAAGGTCTGACTGGCCTGTCGCTCTAGATGTGCACAACGTGAAATCGCCCCGATTACTCCAGCAGACAAACGTCCTCCCAGTTACCGGGACTAACAGATGTGTTCAATTTTCAAGAGAAACCAAACTGGAAGTGTAAACTAAACACACACTGTGGATTAGCAAATGTTTTCAATACTTCCTCCTTTGCGTCACAGCCATTAAGTACTGTCAGATGAAGACAAAGATCGTGCATTCTAATTGGTTCCCATTTTGGCTCGACTGCAATAATAATTAAAAGAATGTGGAACAAAACATTTTTCACAAGCATATTCTTGAAAAATAACTCCTTCATTCCTTCACATTCCATAGTGTGCGGCCTATTGTTTGAAGCCATTGTGAAATTCTGCCAATCCAGCAATTGCAGAGGTTTGAAACATCCTATCAGACCGGCTTGACCTAATCAGGCTCTGATATTCCCCTTTACGTTCCTATCAGGACTGGTTGATAGATAGATTAGACAAGATCACAGTCAACTTGACAAGTCTTATTTGACCAGAGAAACCTTTGGCAGAATGTAGTAATTTGACAACTCCTTACAATTTATACTGTAAAACAGGGGTGTCCAATTCAAGTCCCGGAGGGCCGGAGTCCTGTGTAGCTTAGTTCTTTCCCTGTTCCACCATAAATGGTTCAGCTCAAGAGCTGTGTGGTAATTAGCACAAGGAGTTGAACCAGGTGTGTTAAATGAGGGAAAATCCAAAGATGTGCAGGGCTCTGGCCCTTCAGCACTAGAGTTGGGCACCCCTGCAGTAAAAGATACAACATTTACTGCAAATGTATATTTCTGGACTACCCCTTCAGTTAAATCATTTACATTCTGCCATGTCGTATAAGGAATTAAACATTTCACGGTCACGTGTACTACAAACAAGATGGTATGTGGTGACATCATTAGGCCAAGATCAGCTGTGCGCAGCTGCTCTTCAGAATTAAGGTAAATGAACGATCCCATTAAAACTAACCTGACGGGTTATTAATGTAATGAAATGAAATCCAGAGGCCAAGCTTAATGAGAGAATCGGGCGTATTCGGTGAAGCGAGTCGCTATCTGTTGATGGTGTCAGGAAACGAAGGGTCAGGAGAGCAGGCATACCGCTGCTGAAGTTTACACCAGCCCCCCGGTCCAGCAGAAGCTTGGCTATCTTGTAGTGCGCCCCATAGACAGCAACCATGAGCAGCGTCCAGTCAAGACCAAGACGAGACTCCACAGGCACACCTGAGGAGAAGGGGCACGGGTCACCAAGAGCAGGCCAAGACAATGCCTGATGCCCATCTGATGCTAGGAGATGTTGAATCACGGTAACCAAGTCTTATTGCTGTGGATTTTGTTGTACTCAGACATACCACGGACGACCCAGTCATGCACTCTCTCTCTGCCTTGCCACAGGCAGTGTGCAGTCACTGGATAAACTTACCCTTGTCCAGCAGGTGGCCGACAAGCTCAGCATCTCCAGTGCTGATGGCCTTTTTAAGCATCACCGCTTGGTCTTCCTCAGACCCCGATACGGAGACATGTGAAACCTGAGGACATACAAAAATTAAAAATGATTTTATATGCAGTCTTACAGTGTCTCCCTGACAGACAGACACTTCCTCTCTCTCTCTCTCACACACACACACACCAGCCAAGGGTCTCGCTCATGCCTGGGGTCAAGGTCATCTTCAAGGACCCCTGCCACCCATATCTCCCCACTCTGCACAAGTCGCTGACTGGTTATAACGGACACGACGTATGTTCCATTTGCATTTTACACATGGCAACATAGCTCAGACTATACCATTTTTAGTGTTCTAGGGAGGAAAAATAAAATTTTTAACCAATCTATCAAGACAAAAAAAAGGTATATAAAAAACAATCTTTCATATGATTTACAAATATTACGTATTGGCAATTATGTGTTTGCCGCGTTAAACATGCTTTTGCGCTTCATGGGCATTAGCTAATAACTTTGCGGGCTAATGCTCTGCCGTCGTAATCGGCGCGTTACAAACATACGTGCGGATATTCCTCCATGTGCGGCCAGAAGCGCCATTCCGGACACTCCGCGTGCCGGTGTTCTGAGGAGTTGAGCTACCTACCGAGAAGTGCTATGGGGCCTTTCTGCGCATGTCCAGTTCTACCGTGTTGGGATTAGGTTTTAATGATTATGGTTAGGTTTTTAGAGGGGATAGGGTTAGGGTTATCGATCAGCACTACGGTAGCCTAACTCGACAAAGTAGCTCAACTGGATAGAACACCGGTACCGTTCGAAAAGGCGGACAGTGATGAGGTTTGGTGGCCAGTCAGTCAGGCGCTTCGTCTCTGTTACCTCTCCATCCGCAATTAAGAACTTAAACCGTCATCGAGTCACTATCCCGGCTGCTCAATTTTTTTTTTAATCGATAAGTCTATCAAGAAATAAACTTGCACAACAGGTACCGAGCGATAGTGGGGGGTTGTGGCTTTACGCAGCCCCGCCAGTCCGGAGCAAACGTCAACAGGCGGTTTTTAAAGAAATATAGTTATAATAAACACTTTTCCTTTTTAAATTTTACCTCGCTGTTTTTCCTGTGGTGTCCTACGTCCCAGTCGTCGTCAGTGTCGCTTTCCTCACCGGCAGGCATGCCGAGGCGCCTCTTCATCGTGTCCGCTTCGGCGAGCGTTGAGTGCGGACCGTCGGCCCAAAAACACGTGAATTTAAATGCGTAAAATTCGCGTAGAATATACGTAAACAACGCATATTTGTCCCTTTCTTCGTTTTTGTGGAGCCCAGGAAGATAAATATTTGGATTGCTCTTTTGGGACTTAATTGATAAATATATTATTAATAAAATAAGAATAATAATAATTTAACATAAAATTCTCATCAGTATACACAATTGCCTCCCTTTGCTCCACTATTGCCATTTCAGTAAATAAACATGTTAGTGGACATTATAGCTTCAAATCAAATCAAACGATCATCAAGCTACTTAGTTTTCTATCATTAAAAATTAGCAATAGTGTGTGTGTGTGTGCAGCTACAGCAGATGTACTCGCTCAGTACAGGTTCTGTAGTAATGAATACAGTAGAAACCGCATATAGTGTTCATGGTTATAATGTCCAACTGCTTACATGGATCAAAAAGCGAAAACATGATGGGAAAAGAAATTTAAGTCATTTTCCCTCAGTGAAAAATATAGATCCACCAAATCACTCTAACATGGGTTTTAACCTGTCCCGGCTCTGGATCACTATAACAGGGCATTTAATCTCCCAGCTTCTGATTACCCTAAAAGGGGATTTAACCTGTCCCATATTCAGGTCACTCTAATAGGGGATTTAAACTTCCCCAGCTTCAGATCACTCTAAAAGGGGATGTAACCTGACCCAGCTTCAGATCACTCTAATAGGGGATTTAACTTATCCCAGTTTCAGATCAGCTTATCTCATTTTATGGGATACTGGTTAGAAGGATCAATTCTTGACCACAGTACTGTTCTTCCATTGATAGGTTGTAACATTGATGGTTTGTTAGAACACATGCATCCAGATGCATAAATAAAATAATTTGTATTGTCTCCACTTAAAAAGTGATCATTGGAATAAAAAGACCCAGCACATTAACATTAATAAATAAATATTAGGCTAATATATTCATATTTATGTCATGCCCATTTATTAACATAGCAATAGGCCTATATATTGATATAACAATTAGGCTATTAATATTATTGATTTTAATTTACTTTTAGGATTTTACCTTTTTTCAAGTTTAAACTGGCAGGGTGAAAAAATAATATTAATATATCTAATGTATTTTAGTTATGAATAATAAATGTATAATTTTTAATAATATAAAGCTTTGCCTCAATTCAGAAGAGATGCTACTGTCGGTCATGCGTATTTGTTTATGAAGTAAAGTAGTTTAGCAGCTGATTTGGTAAAGATTTTATGTGTCATTATAAATCACTGTAATGGCCGCCTTCTGCACATGCTAGAGTTACTGTGAATTTTCTCCTTCATTATACTAAAATGTGAAACTGAAAGCTACATTTCTCACAGCACTTTACCATAGATAAACTAAACCCACCATGTATGGAAAACACATTATGTTCATTACTACTTTCTGATTTATTAAGTGCCTTTTTAGGTTTCCCATCTTATCTGTTTCCTATGTGTTTTGTACTTTATATTAAATAACGGAAATGAAATGAGAAGGTCCCGTTAATTAGGGAAAATTAGGGAAAAACACATTATTGTTCTGTTTCTGATTTCTTAAGTGCCTTTTAAGATTTCTTTTCAGGTTTCCCATCTCATCTATATCTGGTTATATATATGCATTTTTAAATGCAACGCATTTTTGGAAAAAATGTTTTATAAATATTTGCACTACTTCCAAAAAATAACAGCAGGGTGAGCATCTGCACACTTTTCATGTCACACTATACGCTTTATTTGAGGTAATCCTATAAACCGCGAAAAATACAATTTACGCTGCCTACTGTTAAATTCCGTACAACAGCATAAGTAAAATACAATTTAATAAAACCTAATTTCTCCATAGCGTAGCCTATAGCCTACAGAAAATTAACTTTCATGTAACAGGATATGGTCACGCCTAAACGGGATATAACTATTATTTCTACACTGTATAACTGAATGCACTTTATATCTGTAGTTGCATGTCAAACTATCGATCAGTTTACAATTAGTAGACTCTTTTCTCGGACACTTACAAGCGAAGTTGTGCTTCAGTTCACGCAGCCTACAGTATGTCTTTTCGTGGTGATATGTTGTGCCAATGTAGCACGCGGCTGAGAGGGGGCTGCATGGGGGTGATATCTCCAGGCATTTGGCAGCGATTTGCAGCGTCTCCTTCTCTAATCAGCGCCTACTTTGCGCACCGACTCGTCCTACGCACACGGCCAACCACCTCTCCAGTAGCCTAGCTGCAGTTTACATTGTACAGACGCAAACCGTACAGCCCTTCCCAAGTCAGTTTTCCTGAAACGGATGCTAGTGACATCACTCGGTGTTTAATACAAGGTTGAAAAGGAAACGGACGCTCTGCTTCAAAAGGCAGCGCTAAAGGGACGTCCGATGCGAGAGACTCCTCTCTACTTCAGATTCATCAGGCCGGCGGTGGCTTCAGGATGCAGGCATCACCTGTCGAAGATGCCAGCTTCTTTTCCAGATTTTTCTTCTGGTGAGTGTCTATGATTACTTGTCAGAAAAATAATGGACTATGCAATTATACTTAAAATATTTTTGCAAATACTGCAACATCAGTTTCACAGATAAATTTAACTTTCCTTATATATTAAACTAAATAAAAAATAATTTCTTGGTAAAGAAAAATTATACAGTATGATACTGTTGTGTTTGTGGAATATTTCAAGTGCATAAACGATATTTATACAGCACGAATTTTTCTGCTTTTGTCAGTGGTATATCTCGATTATCAACGACTTTCTACTCTGTTTTAGCTTGTTGAACCACTTCAGTCTATCGAAACTTTTCAAGTACACTTTGAAAGTCCCATCGACGGATCCTTAAATTCTTAAAAAAAAAAAAACATAACAATAACAATAATCAAATATGTTATTGAGATAGATGCGAAAAGAACATCTAAATGACCTAAAAAGAAATGCTTTTTAAAATACCTACAAGACGTTAATTAAAATACGTGTTTGTTCTTTTTTATTTCTTAGCTGGACGTCACCGATTTTGAGAAAAGGATACAAGCAAAAATTAGATCTTTCAGATATTTATAGAACCCCATCTTTTGACACAGCAGATCATCTTTCTGAACGCCTTGAACGGTTTGTATTTTGGACCACGTAACACTTTTCAACAGAATGTACCTTTTTTATTATTATTTTTTTTGTCAATGGTATTTCTTTTTGTTGCAAAATTAATACCGTGACGGGATATTAATGCCGTAAATGAAATGACTGTTCACAAATTTAAAACTCTTCTTTGTGTTTTGAAGAATATTTATTTCTAAATCTGTGCTTATGAATGTGGAGAGACCATGGAAAATGAATTAATAACTTGTCTGTGTATCAAATGACAGCATTTACAGAAGGTAATTGTCACAGACCTACATTTCAAAAATGTGCCTTTTTCAGCCATTCCCAAACAGACTATCCCCTGTAGTGATACTGTAATTTTAGCTGTACAAACGAAATTTTAGAAATGCGATGCGATTTGCATCTTTGCACCACAACACTTTTCAAATAAACAAGGACTTTTCTTGCAGCCTGTTCTCTTTTCTGAGTATTCCACTGCAATTTAAAGGTGTATAAATCCCACCCTTCCAGAAGCAGGATTCGTTAAATAAAAAAACACAAAGGTCACCTCTATTTCCTTTGAAAGGTGCAAACATGCCGTATCAGACCCCGGAGCTGCTGAGCACGGTGTATTTGCCCATTATTTGTGCATGTCCGTCAGAACCCCAGCGGCCGCCGAAACGGGCATAAAACACGACCTTTTAAACCGCCAGACTCCTGGAGAGTGATACACAACCGGCCGTTTTTTAATCTGCCAAAATGTGTCTGCTGGGAATTTGAACTTTTATTCTATGAACAAGTCGGTAAGGTGTTTCCCAATCCCCGACATCCCAGCGTGCTTAATCAGTCAGCCAAATCTCCCAGGAAATGCAGGAGCCCCCCCAGCAATGTGAGCAATGCCAAGCCACCCGTTTACCAGCTGTGACATAAGTTTTAATGGTTGGTTTTTGTCTCTGTAGAGAATGGGACAGGGAACTTGCGTCGTCAAAGAACAAACCCAGACTTTTCAATGCGTTGCGGCGGAGTTTCTGCTGGCCTTTTGTCTTTTACGGCATCTTGCTGTACTTTGGGGTAAGTGCCCTCAACCCTGTACTTTTATGTCTCATGTAACGGGGCAGCATGGCACTAGATACATTTATATAAACCCATGTGTGCAGCCCCCGTAAGTCTTCTGAAGTCCCTCCCTCAGCCAGTCGCTGTCAGTATGTCGCACCGTGGTCCTGGGGGTCCTACTTTATTTCCCGTTTGTGATTTCAAGTGCTAAACACTTAACTTGAATCAAGAACATCTATGGGCAAGTTTTTCGTTATTTCCAAAAAAGTATAATCTCACATACGTTGTTCATAACTCAAAATTACTGTGCAAATATATCTATACTTATATATACGAAAACTGTATAACTGCTAATGATCCCACACCTATCTTATCCAATCATCCAAGTAGACAATCTGAACAACAGCACCTACAGGAATGCCAAAAACTGAATCATTCAGTAAAGTAAAGTAATCTTTATTGTCATCTCAGCTATATATATATGTACACTGTGAGATGAGACAACGTGGCTCCAGTTTCTACAGTTTACAGTAATAAATAATTCATGTTGATAATCTAACGAAAATGTAAGAATATATTACTGCTGCTGATAGTGATGGGGAAAGTTCAAGGGAACAGACAGTGTGAGAGTTCACTACTGCGATAGGGAGCTGAGTCACACTCAAGTATGTGTCACAGTGTTGTGTGTCACCACCAGCTGCCCGATTCCGTCAGCACGCCATGAAGACTGCATCACATCTCGCTGAGTCTCACAGTCTTTCCGGTCCCTCACTTTGTCTCTCTGTCCATGCACTGAAGTACCACGCCGATAATCTCCCACACAGGAAGCATCGAAAACGGTGCAGCCTCAGATCTTGGGTCGGATCATTGCATCATTCGATCCTCTTCATGAGGAAGAGAGAGCACAGGGTTACTACCTGGCCCTGGGACTGTGCCTCCTCTTCATAGCCCGGTTCCTCCTTCTTCAACCAGCCATCTTTGGTCTTCATCATCTTGGTATGGAGATCAGAATTGCCCTTTTCAGCCTGATTTATAAAAAGGTAATCCATTCCCCGTAGCATCTCTCTTTGTATGTAATGTGAAATACGCATGCCCGTGAGCAGTATCTTAGCAGAGTGTTTCCCAACGCGGTCCTCAGCGACCCACAGACAGTTCACGTTTTTGCTCCCAGGTATTGGGAGGGAGCAAAAAACGTGGACTGTCTATGGGTCCCCAAGGACCAGGTTGGGATACACTTTCTCAGTGGGTCTTGAACATCTCCAACCCCTTCAGACTCTGAAGCTCTCCAGCCGAGTCCTGGACAAGATCAGCACTGGCCAGCTGGTCAGTCTTATGTCTACACACCTAAACAAACTGGACGAGGTGAGTATTTATTGTCATGAAATGGTAATCTAACTGCCATTTCAATTATTGAATATTTTTATAGATATGGCTGAAAATTATGTGGGGGAGGGGGGGGGTTGTAACCCCCCAGTAGTTAAAACCGGCCAATACAACCCCCTGGACCCCCTAAATGGTTGGAGACTTCAAACCCCCAGTGCTGTTATGCCCTTGTTTATGGGGGGGGGGGGGAGGCTTATTTCTGTCATATACATTAGAATAGGAGTTTCCAGCCCCCGGGGCCATGAAGCACTGAGGATTGTTTAATTTCCAAAAATACGCTCCCATGTTCTGATCACTTCTGGAAAAAAATGACTCCACGAAATTCTTTCCCCCCAATCAACACACCAACAGCATTCCACTCTCCGATCACAGTCAACAAGCTTTACTAGTCAGTGAAATTTTTGTACCACATAATCCACAGTACCACAGTCCAAAGGTGGGGGATCCTTACATTAGTGGACAGGATGGCAATAATGCTGCCTATCCATTTATGCTGCTCAGAGTTTAAATATATCTGCATATAGTTGATAATAATTAAGTGGCAAAAAACAATATGGGAATCACAATGTTCATTACTGAAGATAACAGTTCCGAGGGCCAATCGAGAGTGAGTTTTAGAGCCCTCCTGGAAAGTGGTGTGGCAGTGTGGAATATCGGAGAAGAGTGCCATCGTCTCCAGGCAATTCTCACCTGCACCTCATTCTGCTTCAGCAAACAAGGCCTTCCGAGCTGCAAGCGTATTAACAGTTTGCTATCCCAGGCTCCACATCATCTGTAGAGGCCGTGCTGCCTGAACCGTACCACTGGGTCATGTGACTGGGTCATGTGATGGCTGTGGCTTGGCTGCGCGTTGCTTCCTGCAGCATTTTCCTCACATCTGCCGCTGTTGCCCTTCTGTGTCTCAGAGCCTCGGGCTGGCACACTTCGTGTGGATCTCGCCCATGCAATGCATCCTGTGCCTCGGCCTCATCTGGGATCTGATCGACGTCAATGCACTCAGCGTGCTGGGCTCACTGACACTGCTGGCTATCATTCAGGCCTGCCTGGCCCAGAGGATGGGCCCTATCAGGTAGCTAAGGAGGCTCCTCCATGACCCCCCCTGGTGTCCACCCTCCGCCACTGCAGCTCCACCCCAGCCGCTTCACTTGGTACAGCTGTCCAGCGGCGTCAGAGGGTCATAAATACCATAGATTCAAGGGGCCCAGCACTAGACAGGGGCCCTTGAATATGTGAAATCACTGGTAAAATTTTGTGGGGCGGGAGCAAGGTGACATTTTGTCAGGTATCACTGCTGAATGTGCATTCAGTTTTAAGCTGGTTTTTATTTGTCTTGTTTTTAACTACAGTAAGACCAAGACCCTTTTAAAAATGGTATGTCTGATCGTGAACGTAGCTGTCCTTTTCCTCAGAGTGAAGAGAGCGAAGGTGATCAGCCAGAGACTGGCCCTCACTTCTGAGATAGTGGAGAACATCCATTCGGTCAAAGCTTATGGCTGGGAGGAGATCATGGAGACCATCATTAAGAACATCAGACAGTAAGAATTCATGGGTTAGAATATGGAACAGCGTTTTGTTTAGAGGGATGTACCATCATTCTGATCCTACATGAATTCATGTATGAACATGCATCGTTATATTAAACGTTGTCATCATTGGTGGTTTGCAAATGGTTCTTACCCAACAATTTTATAAACTCAAACGGTGTTCTTTGTCCCCAGGGAAGAGATGACTCTGACGAGGAAAATTGCCGCTCTCAGGTACGTCTACAGCGCAGCTTACTTCTTCTCGGCCTTTCTGGTTGTCCTCGCCGGTGTCTTGCCCTACGCACTCACCAAAGGGATCATCTTGCGCCAAATCTTTACCACGGCCTCCTACTGCATGGTGCTGAGGATGACGGTCACCCGGCAGCTGCCAAACTCCATCCAGATGTGGTACGACACTGTGGGTCTGGTCAACAAGCTAGAGGTAGGCCTCCCACATGTTTCACATATTTGGTGCTTGGTTATACAGTAGCCTGGTTCGCCAGAGGGTACTGAGAATATCTAAAGAGTTTGAGCTGCTGTCAGAAGGTTCTTCAGCAGGAGGCTTTATGTGACCTGGAAGGTTCATGTTTGCTTAATATCAATAAATCTGCAGAAGGATTAGACCCTTTCTTATCGAAATAACAGTCCTAATATTCATCACAGGTTTCAGGTCTATGCACCAGGGAGAGGTGATGTAGTGTAGATGTAGAGTATGGTTTTGCAGACAGAAGAGAGTCCTGTGGTTCACTCCGTCCTGATGCTGCCCCGGTCTGACTGCTGCTTCATGGATACTTTATATCTAAAGTACACGCTGTTCCCTGCATTCCTCTTGTTTTTTTTTTATCCAACTGCACACATTGCTCTGTCTGAGAATACAGCTGACTCGACATTTTCTCTCTATTATTTGCAGGTATACTCTGGTATTTTCTCTTTCTAAATGTGTGTGTATGTGTTTTTTTTAGGAATTTCTTACTAAAGAAGAATACAAAGTATTGGACTATAACCTGACCACAAAAGACGTAGAACTGATAAATGTTAGTGCCTCCTGGGATGAGGTTAGTATGGAAAGGCAGTGTTTGTGTTCGGTCGCTGCATGTCATCAGCACTGTGACTGAGTAGATCAACAAAAGGAAAACATGGACACTAGGAATGCAAACTTAACTGAGAAACAGGAGTCCCACAATAAGCAATATGATACAACCTTCTTACGTTATTTAGACCTGAAAATCTCTTTGTTGTCTGAGGTAATAATCCATTTTATTAGTAGAGTTTGATTCTCAGTGATTCACACTTAAGAGGGCGAATTATTAATCTGTACAGTGTTTCTAAAAGAAAATGTATTTTGTGCACTAAATTCTTGGTTTATTTTTAAATAACAGCAAAAGATAGACTGGACCACTTCCCTCTGTGAAACACAGAACACTAAATACTAGTAGCTTGGACAGGGTTAGGGAGCATGGAGAATAATCCCAGCTCTCTCTGTGCTTTAAGGAAATAGGGGAACTTTTTGAGAGGATCAAAAAACAGAACAAAATAAATGAGCATCCGAATGGAGACGCTGGGTTCTTCTTCACCAACCTCTATGTGACGCCCGTCTTGAAAAACATCAGTCTCTACCTGGAAAACGGGAAGATGCTGGCAGTTGCAGGGTCGACTGGATCAGGAAAGGTATGACAATATAGTGACGGTCCCTGATTATAAAAACGTCACATCAAACCAGTCCCCCATAGCGAGACAAAGGCATCCATGCAGAATAATCATAAGCCGCACTAATGGAGGGATGAGTTTATGATGTGCAGAGTGCCTCACACATCTGTAGCTGTGGTCACGTGATTGAATGATCCACTGGATCATCCACTGGATCATTCAATTTTTTCAAATTTGCCAACAGCAGTATGATCAATATCAAATTTATCTCTTTGAATGGGACT